>VZTF01007552.1:317462-427988 GCA_013397755.1 Cnemophilus loriae
AAAGAAAGAAAGAAAGAAAGAGAAAAGAAAGAAAGAAAGAAAGAGAAAAGAAAGAAAGAAAGAAAGAGTGCGTGGGTGGGGGGACATGGAGAGAGTGACAGGGGTTAGGTAGAAACAGATCACCCTTCCAAGGGTCCAAATGATGTTTTGTTGTTCCCCTCCATCTGGTCTTCTTGGTGGTGAGGGTCCGCTGCAGCCCTGCCACCAAAAAATATAGAATCCAGTGGATTAATATACATTTGGGCCAGGTGGGAACACACACATGCCTTCCTTGGAGAGGGCCAGTTTGACACTGTCCCNGGGTGGGGGGACATGGAGAGAGTGACAGGGGTTAGGTAGAAACAGATCACCCTTCCAAGGGTCCAAATGATGTTTTGTTGTTCCCCTCCATCTGGTCTTCTTGGTGGTGAGGGTCCGCTGCAGCCCTGCCACCAAAAAATATAGAATCCAGTGGATTAATATACATTTGGGCCAGGTGGGAACACACACATGCCTTCCCTGGAGAGGGCCAGTTTGACACTGTCCCTTGCAAGACTCTGGATCTGTTGCAGCACGTGCAGTGCTCTCGTGCAGGGTCTGGGGACCCCTTTGGGGGGGCCCTTGATGGGCCATGTCACCCCCTTTGCTGTCCTTCACATGGATGCAGCTTTTCCCAGGGGCAAGGGGCCCTGCAGCTGAGCTGGGTCTGCGCAGCGGAGGATGGGCATTCACTGCCTCTGACCAGAGGCTTTTTCACGACACACCCAAAACCTCTCTCCCCCCTCTCTTTGGTGTGAGGGTCCCTTCGAGCCTGGCAGCTGATAGCTGCGGAGCTGTGGTCTCCACCCCGAAGGTGCTAAGCTTGATCCCTCTGTGAATGTATTCATCTCCCCCTAGCCCAGACCTGAGTCACTTTATCTTATCAACATGCAGTCCAGGGCCCCATTCATTGTTTTGGTGGTTTTCTCTGCAGCTTTTATACAGTTTCGCTATAATAGGCAAAAGTCCTTCATGAAGATGTTTAAGCCATAAATTATAACATTTCAGTCTCCGACACCAGCGGCCTCAGTTCACCTCAGATTTCACCTTGTTCTTCCTGAACTTTGCAGGGACGGAGACTGCACGGGTACAGCTTTCCCTCTGCTTGGTCCTTGTTAGAGCTGAAACATCCTGCAGCACTAAAATTGGGTGTTTGTGATTACTTGACAGGAGCAATCTCTCTGCTGGTTTATTTCTGACGCCGTGTCATCAAAGCTCTCTGAAACAATATGCACTCACATGGGAACAGAAGCATGTTCCCAGTATATGGGCACACTTCTAGTCCTGACGTGCTGTGAGGTTTGTTCTGCCTTGTTATAAGGAACTACAAAGCAAGCAACCTGCCATTACAGCAATGGGGTGGCAGCAGGGAATATTAGTAACTGCTTCCTGTTGGTAGGATTTTTCCAAGCAAGAAAGAATCCAGATTTGGAAGGTCTTCAATTTTGCATGAAACACTGTGGAGGAGGGCTGGGAATGCTGCAGCAACAAAAGCCTAACTTCTTTCTTTGCTTTAATTCTGAAAGATAAAGCCCAGACATGGGGAATGAGCTATTACTAGAAGTAACAGAATAAACTGGGCACAGAAAAATTTTGATGGGAACATTTTTCCAATAATAATGCTGCAGACTTCAGAAGTGTCAAAAAATTCTTTGTCCTGATTTACTTGAATTTGCCCAGAGAAATCAGTTGGGGAAGGGACTGTTCAGATTGTTTTGCAGGTGTCAGTGTTATGCCAGCTCCATCTTCTAGATGGCCTTTCTGCAACCTTGCATACATAGCCTGTTCCAGAGCAGAAAATTTCATGTTCAGTTATGCTGAACGGTTAATGTTTGTTCTCCAGGAAAGTGCTTTCATGAACCATTAAGTTGACGTTTCCTTTATGTAGCCCATTTGATTCTAAAAAAAAAACTCCCAAGACCCAGGAATCAAAAGCTCTGTTCCAAGCAGAGTGTATTGAAAATAGTCCATGTGTTCACACTGCCTGTGCCCGGGTATGGCATCAGGCAGTCCTGCAGCAGAGCCCACTTCCAGAAGGAACACAGGGACCATCCAGCACAAAAGCAGCTTTGCTGCAAGTATCCCTAAAGGGCAGTTGGCATTTATCCTGATGGAGCATCTTTCTCCTGAGTGGTGAATTGTGACCTCTCGCAAAGAAGGGCAAGTACATTGGAAGGCAGAAATAACAAGCCTGAAGGGCAAAGGTGAAGATGTAGGGCAGGATTTGCAAATGCTGTAAATAAGCATGGCTCCTCGGGCTGGAGTGCCGTGCTGAGGCCTCAGCACTGATAAAATTAAGGGCACTCGGGTGCTTCTGGTTTCAAAGATGCTCTGATTTAAGCCACACGTCGCTGGCCTCCAGCGGGCCAGATGTAGCCAAACCCTAGTGAGCCACCAGAGCTGTCTCCACAACCCTGTTACCTGGTGATAACCCTTGGCGAGTGCACGGAAAGGTGAAGGGTAGGGCTGCCCTGGGAGCGTTGCACCACCTGAGGAATCCCTGTGAAACAGGCATCTGGTGTGAGATAATAACCTCCATGGGACAGCCCTGGCAGGCACAAGTGTTTTAAGGGTGCCCTAGACACAGAGCAGAAGGTCTTAAAATAACTCCCTGGACTTTGCAAGCCAAAGTTCATTGCTCCCCGGCCTCATGGTGTCAAGACCACAAAGTGTCACCTGTAACTGAAGTGCAAAGGCAGGCTGAGGTTTGGAGAAGAAGTCAGTCTGTTACTGATACTTAATGACCCCTTTCCAATGCTTGGGGCATATGGGGAATGAATAAGCCACGGGGCCTTTGTTCTTTTTTATTTAAACTTCCTTTCACATTGGAAAGTGTCACTTTTGAATCTGGGTGTAATTTCTGGGAGAAACTTAAAAACACCATGACCCTCAGAGGAAAAGAAACCTCAGTTAGAATCTGTGATATCAACAGAGGAAATTGAGAATGCAGTATCACATCTTCCAAGTGGCAAAGCATTGAGACCACATGGCTTCAACTCAGTTTTGCAAGTATTCACAAGAACATCTGGGTCCTTGAATGCATCAGCTGTTTCACCTCTTTCTGAGCTGCAGTAAGTTACTTGTTTCTCGTGTTGCCACCTCTTATACATAGTCCTAAAGAAAGGCTAAAATCAGTGTGCGATCCATAACTACTTACACCTGTGATTTGTCCAGAAATTGAATCTTACAAGTACCAATCAGTTCTATTTCCTTCAGGCAGTGATAACATCAGGAAAATGCTGTACCTCAGCTGTTGGGAAAGCTTTCCAAGAGCCTTGCTTTGATGAGATGTGTTCCTGGCTATACACCCCCCCACATTCATGGCACTGCTGACATTTCAGAAGGCTATATTAATTGCTTTGGAGTATAAAATTCAATCTGAATTTTAAGAGGGAGAAGGGAAATCCTGTGTGGAAGCTACTTTTTGTAGATTTTGAGTGTTTTCTCATGATCTCTGCCTTCTTTCATTGTTCATCATTGTCTACTATGCAATGAAAAGAATGCTGAGAGAGCTGGTGGTACTAGAAATTGCCTTGGATTGGTTCTTATCACCAAATGCCTTTTCTTTGTGGCCTTTGCACCAGAAATATCATGAGCAGATTGCTGCCAGTTTTGGTTTCTGGCCTAGAAACCTCACGGGTGTGCTGAAACCAGTATTAAGCAAAAAGCCTTGGAGTGTCATATGCTATAGTTGTAGCTTTCCTGTTTTAAATGTGCTGTCTTGGGTGGTAATGGGGTGGATTGCAGATCGCCCTGGGCTGAAGCGAGAACACACTCATTTTGCAAAATGAGTGTGTATACAAGGGAGAAGGAAAAAATGGGATGTTTTATGGGGTTTTTATTACCTAAAAACCTCCAGTCATAAATAGTGGGTATAGTATTTGATCCAGCAGTGTGTAGGAAGTAGGAATCAATGTGAACTTCATTCTGGAACTGCATCCTGTGGGTTTTCCCTCTCTGTGCTATATAAATGCAGAGTATTTCAGAACTCCGAGTTCCCTGCACAACTGCCCTTTTCTCTCCCTTTTTCTGTTTTGGTAGATGCGAGTTGCTCTCTCTGCTTGTTGATATAAATAAACCAAAGAAAATGGTAACAATTGATTTGAAAGGCTTAAAAGGTGTCATATTTGATTTACATATTTGAAAGAAGGCATGGGCTCGCATCCTTTGGACAATTACTCTTAGCAGAGCTTAGGATGTTTGGGGTTGTGGGGTTTTTTTGAGCAGTGGTATTTACTCCTGGAATAAAGCAGAGCACAAAATTGTTAATACAGCCAGGAACTGATCCAACAATTTATGAAGGTAGCAACACTGGCATGTGTAAGTGCATTTCATCCAGTCCTTTGTTACAGCAATAGTGACATCTTAAACTGGAGAGATTTTGGCAGAGGCTCCCAAGCACGAGGTGTTTCTTTATTTTGTTGTTACTTCTCCATTTGTTTTTAATGACAACCTCTGGCACTCTGACAGATGCCTTCTGTTTGCTACTCCAGAGAGCAGGCATGGCCCCTGAGAGCTTGGCAAGACAAGAAAGGGGGTATGTGACAGGTGCTAGAGCAAAGGACATTGTATCTGTACCAAGATTATCTCTATAGTATGAATCCCTTAGAGAAGTAAAGCTTTGGAAAAGCCCACCTGCCTCCCTTAACCAAAAATGGTCATTTAAGCCCACGCCAGAGGCTGTAGTCCTAAATAAACTAGTGCTTGTGTCTTCTCATGTCATTTTCCATTCCCAACAACTTTTAAATTAGGTCCTATCTATTTATCTTTTCTTTTTCCCCTTGCTTAGACTTTTTAGAGGAATGATTTTTCATTCTTCTCAGACAGCTAAGTTGGAAATGGACTTTTGAAGGATGATGGTCCTGTCGGTGATGGAGAAATATGGAGTGTCAGATTATGATGAAATATTTTCCAGTTACTCTGGTTTAGAGAAAGCCAGAAGCTGGCTAAAGGCCAATTGCAGTAAGCCCTGGAAAATTCTGTAATGAGTGAAAGCTCCCACCCCTGAGAAGAGGCATCAGGGTAGCATGTCAGCAGGTGTGGCTTAAAATCTGTCAGAAATTAAAATACTGCGTGCTTCCATAGGATTGTGGGTGTGCAGAGTGGTCAGAAAAGAGAACTTGAATTCACTCAGAAGAGGGGACACTTTCCAGTGACCTCATTTTGACTTCTAAATCCACCAGTTCATTCTCCATCTGCCCCAGATCAGAGCAGTTCTGAAATTCTGGTTTGCCAGCTGATTGCCACTAAATAGTCAGCAACGGCTTTTAGGGAGAGGCAGCTGAAATTTTCTGTAAGTTGTGTGTCCCATAAGCTTGCAAACTCTCTGGGATTGATCATCTGGCATTTTAACTGCTGTGTGTATAAAGAAATGAAATCCCTATAAAAGGAGCCACATTTAGTAAACTGAGACAAACTGAAGTCCAAAGAAACCAACTCTTCTGTGGTATAATAACATGCCACCTAGACCCTTTCTAGGTTTTTCTCACTGATTACAGGCGTTATCTGCTTCATTAATTTAAGTACTGTTACTGTATCAATTAAGTACTTTTCCAGTTCCTAATTGCCAGGCTGGGAGCTGATAACTAGCTATCCTGGCCAAGAAACAGTTCAGGAATGACAGTTATTTGGGTATTAATTAATTTTCCTAAAGGCCTTGATTAATTTTAAATCCACATGAGTGTCTTGTATTTTTATTTGCCTTTTTGAGCATTTGATTGGCCTTTAAATGGGTCACTCCATTTTGTACTAGTAAGTCATATATTAATAATATACATGAGCTCTGATTTTCAGCAAATAAAAAGTTCAGTAGTGATGGAAATATTTTCAAGTCACTCAGGCTTATTTTATATTTGTTTCAAATGAAAACATTTTGAAGAGCAATTCAGTCAAATTAACACAACAGGTATTTCTGCAGCAGGTGCTGATAAAACCATTGCAGTGGAGTTAAATCTAGTTGTTATTTGAAGAGTGTGGTGGCTGCTTGTGCTGCTCGTGGCATTCATTTCTGGTCCTTGGTAGAAACTCTCATAGGCCATAGTAGGCAGGGAAAGACATTTCCAGTTATCCACATGGATTTTTCTGGTTTTAAGTGATACACAAGGAATTCACATGTGCAAACAATCACAGCAAACACATGAAAATATTTGAGAGCCACAGCAAAACATGTTTATACTCTCTGAGAAATCTCACTTGCATGGGGAGTGAAGAAACTCAAAGCCTAGAGTTAATTTTTCATTACAAGTTTCACCCCTTACATATTACAACTGTTTGGCACCGCCAAAAGCCACACTCAGGCCAAAATATTGACTGTAATAATTTGTATAATTAGGCCAGGCTTTGGTTGTTACAGCTGTTACTACAGGACCATGTAAGAAGACTGGATGTGTTTTATTTAGAAGGATGCTGACACATACACAGGTTTTCTAGCAATTCATCAGTTCAAAGCACAAGGTTAATTACTCAGTGTATCAACAAACAAACAGAAACTTCTCAAGTCAGTACATCTTTCTGCAAATCCAGAGCCAAGTTAAAAGTTAAAAGACTCTTCTCTCTTTAATACGTATTTTTCGAGCAGTGAGAGAGAAGCACAGAAGAAGTTCATGTTAACATCCAGTCCGGTTTCTACTGTGCCTCCTGTCCGGCCCAGCAGGCTCTTCACAAGAGCCAGGCAATGTACTCACCCTGAGTAAAGTTTGGCATAACTTTCAGCGAGGGGAAGCACATGAAAGCTCTCAGGGCAGGTCTGCTCTTCAGTTCAGTGTCTTGCTTGCTCAGGCAAAGAGTATTGGTTATTTAATGAACAGTTCAAAATTATTGGAAAAAATTCTGAGGGAAAGAACAGCATGTTTTTGATATCTCTTATTTATAGAGCCCTGTCTACTCTCCAGCTTCTCTGCATCCAGAATACTTGCACTGAATTAATTTCTGAGCTAGGTATTACTGGAGGAATAATAATGATAATGATGACGATGATGATAATAATAATAGTAATAATAATAGCAGCATAGTATACCTCAGAGGGAAAAAAATCATCTTGAAGTTGCGTGTATGGAACACAGTTCTGTATTTTGTGGGATAATGGCACGTGCTGCTGATAATCAGAACTTCCCTCCATCAGTGGGATGTGGGTTATCATTTTCTGATAGGCACAGTCGGTTGTGTATCTGTGTTCATGGCTGATTGATAGCCCACTATAACAGCTGTACCAAGGGAAATGCTTTTGCCTATGGTGGCTTCTTCTTTATTGGATTTTTAAGATACAAATTTAATAAATCTCGGTTTTAATTAACAAAGTAAATATAAAACTGAGTTACGGGTTTAAAGGGAAAATGTACAGGAGCCCCATGACTGCACAGAAGATCTGATTTTTTTTGCAGCCTTGAGACATACTTAGTGTTCTTTTTATTCTTGTCTGGCAGAAACATTTCATATGCTAGGAAAGGTTAATTATTTCTGAAAAGAAATCAAAATCACTGAAGAAAAAAATCCTTAATTTTTAATTATAGGTGGTTGTTTATTATCATAAGGTTGTTCTCCTGTGTATTTGATGTGTAGACATATTCTTCTTCTGTCTTATTGTAAAAGAGTGCAGTGAGTATCTTTATGGGTTTTTTTTCTTAACTGAGATTTCTTTAGATCCCTCTGAGTCCCTAATATGCATCTGGCAGATTTAATTTTAATTTACAGTGAGGGTGCTACTGTGGGCTGCTGGCACTGCTGTGCTGGGGAGAAGCAGCTGGTGTCTGGTGCTTGCATTTCTCTGCTTGACCAGCTATCATCCCTGCATCAGAGTTAGGCAACTAAACTCAAAGTTCAGGTTCAAACCTGCTTGGACTTAAAGCACCTCTTCCATAACTCAGGAGCAGGTGCAGAAGAGCAGCTGCAAGAGAGGTGTCAGCACCTGTGGCAGGGTCCGTTGGGTCCTGGCGACGCTGCCAGGGCACTCTCAGAGCTGCCCAGAGATTAATATTTCGCATCCCAGACTGGTAAAAGTGTGAATCCGGAGATCTCAGAGTGGCTGCTGGAGCTCTGAGCACTTTGTCCCTCTTGTGCCAAGCGCTGGCCTGCAGTCTAGGGCATTTTCTCCTTTGTTCACCTTAGGCGAAGGGGCAAGGCTGGAGCGGGCTCGGGGTGAGCTGACCCTCCGCCGGTGGAAGGGCTTGGGCAGGGGGAGGAGCCTGAGCTGAGCTTGCTTATCCAAATTCTCGCTGTCACCCAATTCTTCTTCCCCGGTGAAGCAGCCTACCCCTTCCCAGACAGTTTCACAGGAGAGATGGATTCAGTGGGACAGGTTTTCTGCTCCTATGCATCCTCAGCTGGGGCCCTGCTTTGGCTGTGACCTGTGCTAGGCCTGAGCACTGGGCCCTGTCCCAAAGAAAGTGCTGCCTCTCTAACCTTGGGAAAGACAGAGGAGGAATATTGCTTGTTATTTGCAAAAATTCCTCGGCAATCCTAAGCTCCCCTGGGAAGTACCTGGCAGCTTTTGGTGAAAAAAACCCAAATATCTAAAACCTGCAGACCGGAGTTGGCAACACACATTTACCCTGTGCAGTGGCCAGTGGGAGTTTTGTTGAACTGTTGCGGGGTATTAAGCTAGAAGGGTTAGAAGGGTTAGCTTTGCTTTCCAAAAAAAAGTGTCTTACAAACACCCAAATCTGTAATTAAGTCCATAATTACTAGGATGGTTTTTAAGTGAATGTTGGTCCAATTCATGTGAGAGTACGAGGTCTTTCCAAAATGCACATGTATAAGCACCATCCTTTCCAGGGATCACTCAGACAAAACGAGGAGACAGCCTCTAAGAAGGTGTGGGAAGGGTGGTTTGGGAGCCTTTTTATTTTCCTCTCCTGTCACTGTGTTCATGGAATTGGTTATCTTCTCCGAGCACCCACCCAGGTGCTCAGCATGTGTGGGACTGTGTCTGGAAGACTGGCTGGTAAATTTGACAGGCTTTTTATTATCTTTATTTTCATTTAAACATTGACATCACATCTCATTGCCTTCTCTTGGCTGTAATTAAAGATACTGTGGAATTAAGAAGCATTAAATTCCTTGAGATTTCAGCCTTGGGAATTTGCCCAGAGGCACACAGCTTACAGACCTCCACTAGGCTTCCCTTTCCTGGAGTCACCTCCCCCTCCCCTGCTTCATCCAAGCCTTTGTAAAAAGGAACCATCTTTTCAATTTTGCTAATTAATTGCTCTTGCCAGCCAACAGATGTTTTGTAGCCTTTGAAGACTAGGCATAGCAAGGTTTATAACTTCTGCAGCCTTACAGTGCCTATGCAATTTGAACAAGGACCCCTGAAGCTCAAGAGAAAGACAGGTTATTAAAGACAAATAAAGAGTTACAATAATTCGAAGAACACCATCCCTCCCTATACTGGATTGGATGAATATCCCCATCCCTTTACCAACATTTTTTAAGTTCTGGGCATGGTGCTCCATGCACTGAGAATGAAAGTATCATTCAGGAGATCTTGTAGAATTATTTATTTGTTTATAATTCGTGATCTGAAAGGCCATGGTAAGAGAAGCCACAAAGGTAACCTTGGGCAGTGCAGGGGAATAGATTCAGGCTTGAACCTGACTTAGTGGAGCCCCAAGGCTGGGAGAGGAGTTGCTTTGGTTCCCCCTCAACACCTCTGCTCACAGGCCGTGGGCTGTTCGACTGCTCCCCCTCTCTTGTGTAAGGTTATTTGGGAAGGCCTTTGGCAAAAAAATTACCAAGATTTGTTCTTATTGCTAAGGATAGCAGTTAGTACAGCAGAATTGGTGGGTCAGGGCACTTGATCTTCCCTCCTGTTGTCTACATTATTAAAAATGATCTCACTGAAACAAACACCATCAATCAGTGCCAGCTGCAGTTTAGCAGGAGTGTAGACAAGGACAAACCACACATTTGCTGCCTGCAGAGACCGACTGTTCAGGCTGGTTTAACTGCAGTAAAATACTAGAAGCAGACCGACCCTTTTGCCAGGAAGAATATATATTCTGCTATCAAATATGACCAGGAGGGCAACCCGTGCTCCTTGATACAGAACAGGAGTGGGTCAGGAAATGCCACTACTGAGAGCTGAGTATGTCCTGTTAGTGGAGACATAGATCTCACTGCAGTTTTACTTCCATGTCACAACAGGCCACAGCATCTCTCTTGATCTACTGCAGCATCACTGAGAGCAGTTTGGGTTCATTGCAATTCCTCTGCTGGGGGAAGAAAGGGGTGTCTTGGGAGAATGTTTGTAACCATCAAAATACTGATGGAAGGAAAGAAAGAAGAGGGTTTTCATTGTTGCTTTTAAAAAGCCAGAATGGAGAGTGAGATGTCGTTAAAATTAGGATTGGTGAAGGATAAGAAGGGCTCCTATTTAAGAGCGGCCAGAAGAACTAGGAAGCATTTGAGGAGAATGATGGTGGTATTAAAACAGGGAATGAACTCACCCTGAACTATCTCTTCTGCTTAGCACTTTGCCACCCATTGCTTTAGCTCCCTATATCCAAAGTGGTTATTTTGGCATGAATTCACATGTGCTTATTTGCCTCACCTGAGTATCAGGTTCGAGGTTAATGGTTTGTCATAGTTTGACACTGGGCCAACACCACGCATCCATGAAAGCTGCTTGCTCATCCTCCCCTGCCACAGCTGGGCAGAGGAGAGAAAAAAAAAAATTAAGGAAGGGTTCATGAGTTGAGATAACGACCAGGAGAAAACACTTCGAGAACAAAACAGGCTCAACTTAAAGCTGCAAAGTGAATTTATAACTAACAGAATCAGAGGAGGATAATGAGAAGTAAAATAAGCCCTTAAAACACCTTTTTCCTCCCAGCCCCTCCCTCCTTCCCACCGACAGCACAGGGAGACAACGCATGAGGGTTTTGGTCAGTTTGTCACCTGAGGTTTTCTTCCACTGCTCAGAGAGAGGAGACCTTCCCCTGTGAGCCTCTGCCAGGCATCCACCTGCTCCAGCATGAGCACCTCCCCAACGGGCTGTGGGTGGGTCTTTGCATCCCCCGTGGATCCCCATGGGCTGTGGGTGGGTCTTTGCATCCCCCGTGGATCCCCATGGGCTGCAGGGGCACAGCTGCTTCACCATGGTCATCACCACAGCCTGCAGAGGAATCCCGGCTCCAGCACCTGGAGCACCTCCTCCCCCTCCTTCTCCACTGACCTTGGTGTCTCCATGTTGTTTCCCTCCTATGTTCTGACCTGCTTCTCTTCTCTGGCTAGAGAAAAAACTCCATCCTACTTTGTTTTGATTTTCTTCTTAAGTATGTCATCACAGAGGCATTACCAACCTCTCTAATTGGCCCAGCAGCATCTTCAGAGTCCATGTTCAGAGCCATCAGAGATTGGCTCTGCCAGACACGGTGGAAGCTTCTAGCAGCTTCTCACAGAAGCCATCTCTGTGGCCCCCTCGCTACCGAAAACCAGGCCGTGCAAAACCCGCAACACATAGTTTAAAGAAAGTTAGCCTGAATTCTGGATTTTTTTTACATAGCAGCTGCATTTTAGTGGTTTCCACTGTTTCACTATTTCCTTATGACAGATGCACAGAAAATGGCCATAATAAGGTCAAAAAGGTGTGGTCGAATATGACCATCACAGAAAGCATGTGAGTTTTGGGGACGGAGAACTGTTAGCAGGAACACGTTATCTGTGTTACCACAGGGTCTGTGACTCAGCCACATAGACAGGCTCCCTGACACCCCATCAGATCTGAAACCTGATTGAAATGTGCATTCAAAAGCAAGAAGCAGAACTGACAGTGACCTCTTAGCAATTACAGCAGTTAAAGGGGAAAAGGAGGAGTTGGGATAGTAGAGGCTCAGACCTTCTCAAACCCATGAACTTACGAAGAAGGCCTTACTGATTACTGTGATTAATGTGCATGTTCCTCAGTTTACAGGCCTTCTTTTGGTTATCTGGCTGTCTCGAGCCACAGTACTGGGAGGGCAAGTGCAATCCAAGGTCTTACAGATTGTAGGAGCCAAGGAAGAGTCCCTCCAGAGTCCTCTGTGCGTGAGGAGGATTTTCATGTCATTCGCCCAGTTTCAGCACAGGAGAGCCAGGGAGAGGCAGAGGCACTTTCTACCTCAGACAAATTTCAATTAAAATTCCTCTTTGAAGAGTCAGCACTGTATCTCAGGAGAGGTTAACAGCGTGGCATAGAAATGTGAAAGCATACTTGAACAGATCCCATCCAGAAATTTTAAGCTCAGCAGACACAGACTCCTCTTTCGAGCCCAGAGAAAAGATTAGTTGGGTTATGCAATTGCTGGAGCTGGCATAAAACCAGCTGCATGCCAATTACTAGCCTGTATGCAAATACTTGTACTGAAACTCAGGATGCAGCTGGACGTGGGTCTGGGCACCCTTCCAGGATTATTCCAAGCCACATTATGACAGTTTTGAAAGAGAAGGGCTCTATGGAGCCAGTAATTTTTTACGGCCTTTCAGAAAATGGAGGAAAGTACCACTACATCCAGATCTTGACTATTTTTTTTCAAAGAGAGAAGGAATTTCTGCCTGTTGATGCCAATCAGGATGTACTTGAGGCACTTGCACTCCAAGACAGAAGGCCATCAGTCTGTTTGCCAGGTTTAAGGCCTGAGTGCCAGATGTGCTTGGGATAGAAAGCAGCCTGCTTGGTTTGTCAGGGGCTGTATGAAAAGAGTTGGAAAATACACCACTGGATAATGCGAGAGCTGAAGCTCTAGGGGGTGCTGCAGGGAAACCTTGCTGCATTCAGATGCCCCTGGCCCTGCCAAGGTTTCTGTTCCTACTGCTGCTTGACTTCCATGTGGAAAGCTGGCCTGGATGCAGCAGCAATGCCAGACAAACTGCCATGCAGCATTTACTCTCATGGAAAGAGCTGATGCCAGAACAGGGACATGGCAGTCTCACAGTTACATATCTCAGCTGATGGAAGGGATAAACTGAGAGCTGCCACCAGCATACATGAAACATTACATGATCATTTGATCAAAATATTATATAGCAAATGTCCTGACAAGGAGAGGCTTTTAAGTGCTTGGGTCTGTCTTGGCAATACAAAAGTGAATCTGTCAAAGAATGCAGCCTCATCCTGGCTGGAGAAATGAGATGAATATCCTGGGAGGAGAGAACTTTATGAAAACTTCAGGAGAAAAAATAAAAGTAAGTTCTCTCAGTGCCATTTCTCAAATTTGGCCCACAGAGATGATGTGAAATGTAAGATAGTCTTCAGTGAAGAAGTGGTTTCTTTACAGGTTTTGTTTGGCTCAATAGATCTCATATCTATTACGTGAACCTGAGCATCAGTTTCCACTTTATCTGTCCTGGAGTAGGACTCTCTCTCCACTGCTTCCCCCATATTTCTTCAGATTGTCTTGAATGTTGTCTGCCTGCCCTTGACATCAGGGAAGGAAGGAGGTGGGGTGAGTCCCTGTTGGAGCAGAGGGACAGTAAGGTTTAGGTTCCTGTGTCTTACACCAGAACTCTGAGAGGTCAGAGGTGAAGGAGGATGGTTGAAGAATGCATCTGCAGTCTTACCCCCTGGACACCTGGACTGGTGGCTCACTGAAGAGTTTGTGGAGGAATCTGCAGCTGGTAGAAATGCCCTGGAGACACTAGGAAGCTCTGCTGTCAGTAACTTGCATTGTTGTAGGGCTGGCAAGTAAACACACTGCCCCTCAGGAGCAGGAGCCGCTCACCTGGAGAAACATTCCAGTCGCAGCAAAAGCTCTGGAGAAATTCTGAGGAAAAATGAATGTGAAACAACCATGGTGAGTCAGGAAAGGTGGCTTGGCTGTGTCAGCTGATCAGTGTGATGCTATAGGGCATAGGTAGCGTTTCAAGAGGGCATGCAAAGTGACACAGGTCTGTTCAGCCTTCACTGAACAAATTTGGAGGGTGCCTGATGCAGAAAACAAGGGTTGTGTTGTGAAAGACACAGGCAAGGCAAGCGCTGATACAGCTGCTCTGGGTCATTACACCAGATTATGTCCTGTAGGATGCTCACTGTTAAAGATAACCAGACAGCAGAAATAAATTCCAGTACTGGGGTATCCGCCAGAGCCTCCAGGCTTTCTGGAGCCTGCTGGGACACCAAGGAGACTTTGCCCTGTTGGTGCACCCAGGGCACAACACATCATCGCCCCTTCTGCTCCTTTTGTGAACAGGGCAGAGGAAAGATGATTTGGTTTGGATTCAGGTTTTAATGACGTTTGAATACTCAGATGTCCACAGCTGGGTGTCCTGGCTGAAATCCATACTCAGAGGTGTGTTTTTTGGAACAGCTGGAAGGTAAGCATTGCCCAGGAGTGGTGTGTCATCAGAGGACTCTGAAGAGGCACATGCCAGTACCCTTGCAGAACCAGCTCACCTCTTCATGAATGTGCTCCTGTAACTGGGACACAGGTATCCCCATCAGGGAGGGCTGGGATACCTGAGGATCAAGACATGGCTGCTGTGAATGAAATGAGTGCT
The DNA here is from genome assembly GCA_013397755.1 of Cnemophilus loriae. Lineage (NCBI taxonomy): Eukaryota > Metazoa > Chordata > Aves > Passeriformes > Corvidae > Cnemophilus > Cnemophilus loriae. Next base: position 331,950 of record VZTF01007552.1, read on the forward strand.
CATTCCTGGCTGTTGGCATATGGCTGCTCTTTACTGAGCACAAGAGTGTCTTCTAGGGTGAGCCAGAGATGTGTCACTCTCTCCCTAGACAGTGAAACTCATCACTGATTCACTCCAGTGACTTAAATGAACACAATTTTCTTTTTGCTAACCAAAATCAGGAGATTGAAGGGCAACAGTTTTTTCATTCATCTTAGTCCAGATGTCCCCTTTGCATGAAATGGGGGACAGTGACAGTGACCTAGGTTCTGTATTTCAAATACTGGAGCATTTCTTTATACATGCTTTTAAATATATGTCATCTTCCAGATGGGTGTTTTGTATCACCAAATGCTTACCAGTAGGTAAAAGCTTAAAATTAAGTATGCTTTCATAAAAATTGAGAGAATGGATTGCTAATGGAGTGTTGTGAGTACTGTGGTAGTAGATGATTAATAACTGTAGAAGGACAAAATAATTTGGGTTGGAAGGAATATCTGGAGGTCATCTGGTCCAATCTTCTGCTAAGGGCAAGGTAACTTCAGACAAGAATCAGGTTGTTCATTGTTTATTAGAATTTCTAGAGATGGAGATAGCACCAGTTCTCTGATCAGTCTGCTCCTGTGCTTAACCATACTCTTGCTGGGAACAATACTTTTCTGAATTCTAATCAGTGTTTCCCATGTTGCAGCTGGTGCCTGTTGCCTCTTGTCCTTGGGCACTTCTGAGAAGAGTCTGTGTTCCCCTACAGTCTTCCTTTAGGCAGAGGCAGGCTGCAATTAGAGGTCCCCCCTCCCCAGTCATCACTTCTTTAGGCTTCTTCTGCCTCTTTCCCTGACTTGGAGAAACTCACAGGAAGCCGCTTGGATTGTTCCCGTTGTGAGGTTTATACCTGTTAATCTACCTGTCAACCCCATGAATTAGATTGGGTAAACAGTAACTCAAGGCACTTGGCTTCTAACACCAGGTTCAGAATTTGACTGGACAAAGTGAGGCAATTAGCATCTCGTCCTGAAAATTAATATCCTTGTAACAGAGCCAATATATTACAGGAAAGCTCCTCACCTGCAAAGTCAGCAGGGTCAAACAGCTTTTCAAAAGCTCATGATGGGAAAAGAATGAGGTGGGTAAAGCTGTAAACAGGTAGTGTTGTTCCTGCAGTTACCATCTGCAAAGGAAATGGCAGAGCTGGGGCTGGTCAGACAGTGTTATGTCTGCCTGGTTATTTAGCATAAAGGACATGTAATGCTGATGGCAGGGGTGTGGTTAACAAAAGTAACCTTGATTTGAATCTCCCTCGTCAAAGCAGAGTAATTATTACAGAGCAGAAAGCCTCCTCCAGAGCACAGGGGAAGGGAGTGATATAAATGTAAGCCTGGGCCTGGGTACTACAGTGAATCAAGATCCAAATAGGCAGAAGCTGCTGTGGTCACTGGAAGGTGGCTTAAATGGAGAAACCACTAAGATCAGTGAATCTTGCAGGGTTAGGGACAGAGACCATTTTCTTTAGCACAAGCCAAGTGTATTGAGTAAGAAAACCAATTACACTTCAGAACAGGACTGTTTCTGATGAGCAGAAGCACATCTTAAACTGAGTTCACACCCAAGTGTTTTCTTCCCTTTTGTAGGGGGGGAGGAGGGGGGGTGATAATCATTGGATTCAGCTGTTGCTACTCTCTTCTGTAGTATTTTGGATCACTTTGTCCATTTACTGAACCCTTTGGGGCCATGTGTCTGCATCCATGTGCCCAGTGGCATCAGGATGCAGGGTGAAATGGTGTCCAGTAGCCTGACACAGACTTGCACACACGTACAGGCACTTCCCAAAGAAAAACATGATTATGGAACATACCTTGTAACTCTGGGGTGTTCATCCCAAAGGGCTGGATATTTTGCAGTGTTTTTTCCTTTTACAGAGTTAACCAGGTAAATGATTTGGTGGCTTATTTTAATAAGGCCATGAGAAGGAAGAATTCAAGGCATGCACAGACAGAGGAATAATCCAAGTACAGATATCTTCTCTGGCTGAACCTGTTCATGAAACAGATACTCCCTTTGGGCAGATGGCTAAAAAAGAGTGGCCCAGAGCCTGTTGTCCTCTAATGAAGTAGCTAAATGGTTGCAAGAACCCTGTGAGCCTGTCTTCACACACCTCTGTGGTGAGAAGGGTACCCCATCCAACTCAGTGAAAGGTAATCAAACAATCCATTTCTATTTAAGCAGCAAAATAGGTGGCTAGGATTAGAAGATTTGTGCTCAAGTTCTACAACCGAGTATTCTTAGTTATTGAGCAGTTGGAAGTACAAACCCACAGGCTGCACATAACAGTGATTGCTTTTGATAGAAATAAAGAATATCCTGCTGTTACCGTCAAGCCTTGAAACTGACTTCCAGCTAATGACCCAAATAAACTGTATTTGAAACTGTATAATTGAGATCGAAGGCTGTCTGGGGCTTCTAGTTGGGACACAGATTCCACATCCATGAGCTTTTGAGTATGGTCATTGAGCTGAAATGGAGAAGGTTAAAACTCTCATTTTCATTACCAAACGCCCCCCATCTCCCAATACAAATGTGACATTTCAATTTTGCACAGTCCAGCTCTTCTTAAATCATCTGTATAAAAACTTCAGATCTTGATTGATGATGGATGAGCTATTGTCTCCTAAAGCACCCAGTTCTCATTACCCTTTAAGACAGAGCTTATTAATGATGGACCTGAAGTGCTTTCCCAGTGGGTCATCAACAATGAACTATGCTGAGGGATCAAAAAACTTGGTTTGGCATGAAATTTCCAGGCCTAAACTGTTTTCAGATGATGTGCATTCAGAATCTTGGATGAAATAGGAGAAGAGATCCTCATCACCAGGATGCTTATGGTGAAGATGCTGCACTGTCCACCTGCCAAGGTGCTTCAGCTCTAGCAAGGCTGACCTTGGAAATTCAGGTGTCGTCAACATGTGTTACATAATACATACATGCAGGATATACCTGTATGGAGGGGGGGGTGTGTAAAAGACAGCTGCTTCCTTCACACCCAGTCAGGTTGAAAGGTGTAAGATATATTCTCGTTTGCTTTTGAAGTGGTTAGAGTGGACACGCCCCACAGTTTTTCCTAATTAACTCCCTCCCCTTTCCCTGCCCACTTCAGAGCTAGTTCTTTTCCCTCTCGCCATACCATCTTCCAGTTCATTGTGCCAGCTGGTTTTGTAGCACCAGAGAAGAGCTTTTAATCTGCAACCTTGAATAGCAATAGCCATTTCATAACCAATTTTATAACAATTTTAGAAACCAATTCTGCAGCTAAATAGATGTTTATAACCCCCACTGCATATAAACATACATGAGTAACTTTCACTCCAGGGTACATTACAGAATGAGAACATGTTTTGCCAATTTAACCCACATTAGAAATTGGATAGCAGACCATGAGGGATTACACTGTACACAAAAAAAAGGTCAGCTCAATAAAATGCCCTTTTAACAGATGGAAGAAGAAAAGTGGTTTCCCTCTCTAATCTAAGCAGACACCACCCTTGCAGAGCCAGTGTCTCTTTGCAGTGATCGTATGCTTCTGGTGGCTGATAATGTGTTTTCAGTGACTCCAGTCAAACTCTGAGTCCCTTTTTGAACTTGGCAGACTAAGTATGAACTGTGCGTGATGTACCTGTCTGTGTTGCTGGCACTTTAGTGTGAGATGCTTGTGTTTCTTGGTTGCAGAGACCTGTATGTTTCCATTTCTCCTGTTAGTATTGGATGGTAGGTTACCAAAGGCTGTGGGAATGTTTCACTAGGCTAATGAAAGCAAGAAAATAGCAGCTATAACAACTGATACTGCATTTCTGATTTAGCTTTCAGAGTAAATAACCATTTAAGAGAATTTTAATAATACGCAGATGTAAGTTCCCCACAATCATTTGACAGTAATAAGCAAAATAATGACAGAATTCAGTGGCAAGGACACATGCTGATTTATTTTCATATAACTTTGGTTGCAGAATTATACTGCTTTTAAGCCAGTAGAGTAGCTCTAATAGGGAAGATGATAAGATTTGTCAATCACTTCAGAATCAAGTGACAAAAGCCCTTGGTGCTACTCCTTTGCTCAGGGCATGGGCTACAGCTCTGGTGTCAAACCAGGAGATGGAGATACTCTGAAATGTTACACCTTCCAGAAAGATGTCCAAAGTTGTCTGGCACCTCTAGGAACTCTTTTCCCAGTGAAAGCTAGTGGGTCTTGTGCTTAGAAATCCCGTTTTGTACCTTGATGTCCCTGAGCAGGGTGGAAACCCAAGGGTAGCACTTGCTGCTAGCGGGGTCATACTTGGACTAACAGTTTTCCAATGTCATAAAAAATTGTTTCAGAAGACAAAAATACTCACCCTCAAACGGTATTTAAAATATGTTTCACTCTGAGCAGTCTGGTTTTGGGCTTCTTTGGCAGGAACTGGCTTTTTTGTTCACAAAATTCGTTCAGGGACTTGGCATTCTCTTTTCTGCTCCAGCCTTGGAAAGAGTTGAGCAAAGAGGCACCTCAGGTGTTGCACACAGGAGAAGAAACCTCTTTTTGCCTGGCTTCCATTGCTAGCTCTCCTGCACAGGCAGAGATCCTGCCTTTCTCCTCCTGTTCATTATTTAACTTTATCTCTCACTTTCAGGGCTGTAAATTAAAATGAGATGATGACTTTATGATGATGAGTTCATTATACAGCAGGTCTATTGTATATTGATTACAGTTGTGCTTCATTTGCTTAACATGTAACAGGGTTTATTAGCTCTTCCCGGCATTGTTCTTGCTAAGAGAGGGCAAAGAAGTGCAAAACACATTTTGAGTTTCAGTCAGTGAAGCCAATGCATCTGTGCTGATTTACACATGCCGAGGACTTGGTGTAAAGAAAAGCAGGATAGCAGGTTGGATTGGGAAGGTGGAGTGGAAATGAATCTGGGTCCCAGAGACCAGGAAGACTCAAATACAAGTGCTCTAAAGATTGTACTAAACTTTGAACTCTGTGTTATTTAATATCTGCAAGAGCCCACCTTTGATATTACTCAGGTTTGTTTACACCTCAGTGCATCAACAACCTGGAAACTTTAATTCTGTCACTGGTGAAAAATGGTGCAGTGCAGGGAAAATGAAGGTATTGTATCCTGTTTTTGGGAAAAAGCAGCAGAAACAGCACTTGCTATTCAGTGATGAGGCAAGTCAGAGCATTTTTTGTGGTTACTTTTAGTAAATCACAGTGGAAGGTGTTGGCTTCCCTGAAGTATAGCATAAGGTACACTTCCTGGTTACCTTTATGCTGAAAAAAGTCTTTCTCCACAAATTGAAACGATTAGAATTACTTTTAGATTGAGATCCTGCTATACAAGAATGTGTCAAAGTTCCTAGCAGGAAAGAAACTTGGATAGGTATTGTCGTGAGGGGATGCTCTTGAAACCCAGAAATTATGCCAGTTCAATATGCCAGCTGATAGAGGAACTATGTAGAACTGTGTGTGTGTTTAAGAAACCATAAATGTAGATTTTACAGTTTTTCAGTGTTTTTATGTTATTTTTAATCAAAATCTAGGCCATAATGGATTAGGTAATCCGGTCTAGCTGGGACAACACAGAGAAATCATCGCTAATCAGGATTTCAAGTGTTCTTCTAAGTCCCCCTTTCTCCTCAGAGCAAAATTGTTAGCAGATGCTGTATGTTTTTTTTCTGTGATCATAAGAATATCATACAGACAGATCATTGCTGTATCTCTAATCTGGACTCTTTTTCTGTATAAGATTATTATTACCGTTTTCATTTATAAGCCCCTTTTCAATGAAAAGCCAAGCTTTTAAACCAGAGGTTTCTAAGAAATAGTAATACTGATTAATATGGTGGAAAGATGTATTTACAGATGATCCTTTATTTAATACATTCCTTGATTGGGGGCTGCCTCATTTACATTCTGTGGCCTGTAAACCCTGAAATTTAAAAAAGAAATAAAAGGCAGTAAGTCCTTCCTTGGTGTGTGTAAATGTTTGCATTCCCACTACAGCTTTTGAAGATTTCCCTGGCAGATGAGGATTATCAGACCACCTTAATCATTGCTACTGCCATAGTCAGGAATTACTCTTCATGTTTCTGTGAGAAGTGTGGCAGTCCTGGCTCTACAGCACCACTTAATGTCATTCCAAGGTGTCATTAGTAACTAACCTTCAGCATTTCTCTGCTGAGGCTTTAAGCTCTGACTCTGAGGGTTTTAGACTCACAGTTCCTGTTAACTTTCATGAAAGTCACATGCATTGTCTCCTGCTTTGGAAATAAAAGAGACAGGTTAAGTAGAGGAATTGTGAATTTGAACAAGGGTTTAGGGGGTAAAAATAAGTTTTTGCTCCAGAGGAAACCCTGGTGCTACAACCAACAACTGTAAGATCATTTTCATGTTGAGATTTGATGAATCAAGTCTTTAGAGACAGGGCAAGAGAGCGGTTTTTTTAAACAAACTGCTATAAATATGAAAATAAAAAGAAAACCCAAAAACCCAACAAAACTCACAAAAGCCCCACAACCTAAGAAGAACCCCAAAACTTTTACCTGTTTAAAAACCGTCTCCCTTTAACGCAAAGCTTCCATCAAGGCATGTCAATAGGAGTTTTGGATCGTAGTTTTTGAGATCTGGATCTTTGCTATGGGGTATTTGGGTGGTTTTGGATGATGGTATTACAGCAGGACCGGCTGTAATATAACATCTTCTCCAGACGTCTTGCTGACTGGCCCCTTCTCGTGTCCTGTAGGCTCATCACAGCACGGTTCTTTATTATAAGTTTTAAGTGTTTCTTCAAATTAATGAAATGCAGTATAATGTTACTGATTGCTTGTGTTTTTGAAGTCATTTAAGTGCTGAAGGTCATTTTACCCATAAAATACAGAACTGTTCCATACATGATCACACTGGAACAAAAGGTAAACAACTGAGTGTCAGTCTTCATCAGATTTCTTCTGCATGTGAATAAAGGATTCCTGTTTACAGATACTGTGAGCTGCTTGTCCACCAGTTTTCAGATTATTAAATGAGATTACAGTGAGAATTTTTTTTTGCATTTAAATTTCATGCTCTCTCCCCAGCACACATTTAGCAATAGATTTAATCAGCTGTCTGAAGTCTTACAAGTATGTTGTTCTCTTGTTCTTCTGCACAGAGATACTGAATGGAGGGGTGTATGTTGGCCAGAACAAATTTCTCTGCTTTGCAGACACCATTCATTGGCAAGACATCGTGCGTAACCCCTGGGCCTCCAACTTCACTCTGGTTCCAACGAATGGCAGCTCAGGATGTAAGTACTGCTTTTATTCTCAGCCTTGTCATCCCCTCAGCATGAAACAGGATAAATACGGCCACAAGTTTTCCCTGATACTCTGTTATGGAGAATTATATTGGTAAATTTTCCTTTCATTGTTCCTTGCATTTTTCTAAGTTTGTCTACTGCTTGGAGGACCACTTAGTCTGTTCTCAAAAACAGTGTCTGTAGAGGATATTTGTGAACATCATAGATTTTCTGAATTTTCTCTCATCTGCTTTCTTTCTTCTGCATTTTCTTTTTCTTCTTTATTGCTAAAGCCACTGTGGTGCTGTGGAAGCACAGACGTTCTTGTTTGCTTTGCATTTGTTCCCGCTGCTCAGGCTGGTCCTTGAGTCACAACGGTCTGTCTATGGCATCATAATTAGCTGCTGGAGTAATTATGGTGCAAGCTCACGGGTATTCTGACTTTAGATGAGAAGTGAACCTCGAAGAAATAGTTATCCTGTTGTCTTGTGTGTATGTCGCTGAAGAGAGAGAGAGAGAATTTGCAGAGGATGGGGTGTTCTTCACAATATAACCAATCATTCTCTGTTTTTTACTAAGTTTTCTTTATTTTAATGCTTTCCATTCCAAACTTGAAATATCTGTGTGCTTAGAGTTTCTCTATTTCCCTTCCCTAAAATTATTCGCCTTCAGTGAATCATTCTTATGATTCTTGCAGCAATAATGAATTGTAGTGAATGGTGGTGACAGGGGTACAGAGTGTTTAAGCAAAATATTCCATTAATGGAGTAAAGTGCATTCAGAATGAATGCTGTGCTATTAAACAGTACCCTCGGGATGTACCAACACTGAAATTCAGAGACAGGCTGGGAAGAAGGTTATATCAGGTGTCAGAGGTGGCACCACAGTAGACATATTGTTCTGAGCATTCTAGATATAGGGACATTCTGGATTGCTTTCCATATCTGAAGGTGTTCCTCGAGGATGTATAAATGACTGATTGCCTCTCTAGCTTTCACTACAGCCAAGAAACATTTTCTTTCTTCTGTTGTATGTTGGGAACTCAGAAAAAAAAAAAGTTGAAACTCTGGCTGGGGACCATTTGATGAGTCCCCGTGATTTCTAAGCAGTAACTTGGTTTTAACCAGGTGGTTTGTGGTGTAATAGATTTTATAGAAGGCTGACTTGCTTTTGTATATCTCAGCTGCTCCCCTTAAATACCAGAGCACAGGTACTTGAGATAAGACTTCCTCCAGGAGCCTGCCAAGCTGCACTGCTCCTCTACATCCCAGCTCCAGAGCTGAGCCTCATCACTTCTGCCTTCTGGCTGGAAACCTGACATAGTTGTAATGCAGCCAGCTCTCTTATTTGCATTTTAAAAACCCTCATCACTGCTGATGATCAGTTCTAGGCAGAACTGATGAAACCTTTGAAAGGGAGGGAATGCCTGTACCCTTTTATGAGTCATTGCTTCAAGAAAAAGACTTGGTTCTTACTCTGTTTTGTTCTGTTATTGGGTTTTCTTTTAACCTTTCCCAGTTCTTCAAGACAAATGCTTCTGCTCTTTTAAAAAAGCAACCAACATCAATACTATCTTTTTGAGGTAACAGAAGTTTTACCAGTGACTCCAGAAGAACTGGAACAAGATCCATTCTGAGTACTTTTAGATTCATACCCTGAAAGCAAAAAAGGCAAAGATTAGCTCTCACACACAGCCAGATAAAAGAATGTATGTAGCAAAGTCCAGTTTTCTTCAAACGTTTTTTGATTCCTTTTGAGTTTTTTTTGTAACAAGGAAGGAACAATTTGTGCTTTGCCATTTGTTCTTGATAAATAAGATAAACAGCATTATTTCAATGATGATTGAGAGCTATGTACCAAGGCAGCTTCATTAAGATAGCCACCCAGATTTTACTCTGTCTTTCCTTGCTTGGGATGAAGCAGTGCACAACTGGACTGTATTTAATTTAATAAACATAAGTATCTGCTAAGAAACTAGATCCCATCTCAATACAATTCATGTGTCCTGTGAAATGTGATTAAATTAGCTAATCCAAACCATTTCTGTCTTCACAGCTCACATAGGTGAAAATATAAACCCCATTATACAAAAAGCCAAAAAATGCTTTAAAAGATCCTAAGGCTTTGGGTAACAAAGAACTCAGGTACAGAAATCACCATTTAAAATAGCCTGTAATTAAATACCTGTCTGTGTATGGGTGCATGCATATACTGTGCACACACATAGGACTTGGAGAAATTAACATTGAATTTTAACCCTGGAAATTGATGTAGAATGTCATTAAATAAGGTATACGCTTCTCAATTTTGGCTCACATGTCACTTTTCACAACCTGCTAGAGGAGTGTGAGTGCTTGCTGTGCGCAGCCTTGCTTTTCTCCACTGCTGCAGATGATGCTAAGTGCATGACGAAGTTCTTTTCTGCACAGACTGTGATTCATGCTTTTCTGGATCCAGCATGTGTATGTATTTACTGTTGAAGTCTCAGGTGTCTCCTATCCAATTCCAGTGGCTAAATCCACTGGAACTACAGAAGTACATGTTGCTTGGCGTTACTGAGAATATCCCAATGTCAGAGTACTTTGAAAATAACTACTGGGTTTTATTGTTTATCTATAAACCTTTGTAGGAGGGAATGTGAACCAACCAAACCTGCTGTGTGAAGCTCAGCAAGGTCCATCCTGGCAGTAATTTAGGGAAGTCTGTGGAAGTGTGTGATCCTGTAAGACCTGGCTAGCAGCATCACGTGCCATATTTAGCCACGACTGGCAGGACTGGAGGTTAGCTTATGGCCCAGGAATTGTGAGGGCTGCTCCACTGAGACCACCTCAGTAGTGGTCCCTGGCAGAGAATACATCCAGGGACAGAGGCTGTGAACTGCCATGAGTGTCAGAATCTGGGACGTCATCATTCCAGCAGGAACACCCGCAAACTCAATTTGGCGCTTTGGCATCACTGGCGTTGTTTCCAGCCATCAGTAGAGGACATAAAACCTCCCCAGAGGTGTCTACATGTCCAAAAGAGCAAGTGCCCAGCCTCAGAGAAGACCCCCACACTTGCTGGGCTTTGGCCATGGCCGGAGTGACAGCAGCAGGTTGATGTGAATGCGGTGTCGCTCCAGCACATCTGGGCACCAGCATGTGTGGGAGCTCAGGGCACGGCCTGGTCATGGAGCTGACACTGCAGGTGCCCGTGCTGTTCCCTTCCCCAGCCAGCTGGAAAAGCTGATAATGGTCTGACTTCAGGGATAATTTCACTTGAACCCTCTCTTGCTGCTCCGGTGCAATCAGCAGACGAAGACAAAAGGCCGGAGTGAAATGAAGACGCTCTGAAGTAAAATCAGTCCCCTGCCTCTGTGCCTGTTTCATACCTTGGATCTGCCAATTCTGGCAATCTCCTTCATTCAACATCAGTGCTAGACAGAAGAGAATATGGCCAGTGAACTCTGGGTATAAAGCTCCTCTGATTCCCTTCTTTGCAGGCTTTCATTGTCACATCAGTGCTAAGGAGCCAGTGGAAAAGGCCATGATGTCTTAAACACTGACAGAAATACTGCAGACATGCGAATCCTGAGTGCTGCTTCTCCTTTTTTCTTCAACTTCTGAACAAATGCATGCAGAAAAGCTCGTGTTGGAGGCCTGTGAATGACACGGTGTCACCGTTCAGATGCACAGAGGCGGTGGCTGCTGGCGCAGAGCTCGGATAAACAAACCCTGCACCAGGGACCACGCGTGCTTCAGCTCTCCCAGGACACAGCCTCTGTGCCTGGCATTTTGACTCACACACTGAAATATTCACTGCTTGCACCACCTTCCCATACTGGTATCTTGTAGCTGAAGCTTTTGGAATTAGTTGTAACTTGAAAGCAGCCTTCTCTTCTGTTTACCTGAATTCTGTGCTGCCAGCCTGGGGTTTTAAGCTGAGCACCTCGCAGTGGGAATCTCAAAAGCACTTAACTCTCCAAGGAACAAAATTTTCTCTTTAGGTTTATGTTACTGAAATTGTTTCTGCAATGCTGAAAATCTGTTTTCTCTCCTTCCAAAAATCAGCCATGAATTCAAGCATGCTGAAGCCTTGCTTTGCAAGAGCCTATTCCCCTGTTAGTGCATCTACTTTTTGGATTCAGTCGCTTAACTGAAGAGCTGGAGTTCTGCTCTTCAGAGGTAGAAACCCCGAGTGCAGCTTCCAGCAATGGTGCAAGAAATAAAGCAGGAAAAAAGAATTAGGCTTCTTGCCTAAAATGCCTCAAGATTAGTAGAGCTCTCTGAGCAGCTTTTGGGAAAGTCCAGTGAAAATCTGGCTGCTTTCATCTGTGTCTTCAATGTTCTCCTCAGTTTTTTTGTTAGCAGGAACTGGACAAGCCTCACATTTTGTCAGGTGAGCTCTTTTACAGGATTTGACAAAGACCATAGTAATAAATCAGAATTTTCAGAGGAACTTGGAGGTTCTGTTTCACAGAAAAGCTTGTAGAGTTTGAATTGTTGCATTGAGGTTACTTCCATAGCCAATTGCATATGTTCAAATCAGTCAGTAATGCTCTTAAAGATACTGAAACTACGGATACATGTCATAATAGAGCTGGTGACTGTTTGGGTAATATGGATGCAAAAATCACCTTTCATTTTCAAGTTTTAAAAAAAATTAAGTCGCTTTTCAAGGAGTCATTAAAAAAAATGCTGGTCTGTGTGTTGGCATGTGCCCAGAGTTGTGCAAAATAAACCCTGTGAAAATTAAATCCATTTTAAAGTATTTCCCTGAACTGAAGTTTCTGCTCAGACTCTGAAGTGCAGTGAGATCTCTAGAAAATATTCCCTTTGTCGATCTGGCTTTTCAACTGAATGCCTGTCAACTGTGAATAAAGCTGGAATTTTTGGCAAGGTACTTTTTCAGGCAGAACAACTTCAGTTCGTTGCTCTTCACAGCGTGGTACTCCTCTGTCATTGCTTTGTATCTAATTGCAGCCTGTGGTGTGAGAACACCCCAGTTCTGAGCCGTGCAGAAGCACTGCCTGCAGAGTTACAGGGAGAAAAGACTTGGTCTTCAGGGGTGTGCCTGTGACTCAATAAATCCCTTGGTGTACCTGTGACTCAATAAATCCCATGGTGTATTCCAGGGAAACACTGCTTGAAAACTCCGCTCTTCAAAACTTCGCTCTTTTTTGCCTATTGATTCATAGATTTTTCAAGGGCAAAAGGAGCCTTGAAACATCACTAGCTCTATTTCCTGTATGCAGAGGCCTGAAATATCATCAGCTTGCCTGGTGCGGAGCTCAGTAACTTCCCTGGCCGCAGCTTATCTTCCAATCTGGTTTTGAGGTCCCAGTGGCCATGGGATGGGCAAGCTCAGGGCTCTGGTGCTCTGTGCCCTCTCCTGGCACTGCTCTGGAGCTTTGCAGAAGTGTAGCTGTCCCTCCACAAGTTGGTTACTTCCCAGTACTAAAAGGAATAATACTAGCTGCCTTTATCTCTAATCTGAGCACAATTTTAAATCATAGGTGTTACATCTTCCACTTTCTCTGGCTGGCTCAAAGAGCTCTCGTAGCCAGCTTTTTGTCTGTGGGTACTATGTCATCAGCTCGCCTCCCGATCTTCTTCCAAAAGCTGGACAGATAGAGGCTCTCCCACCTCTCACAAGGAGGAATTTCTTTCCAGCCCCAGAGTAATTTTCATTGCTCGTCAATGTAAACTGTGTATTTTTCAGTCTGCTTTTAGAAAGCAGAAGTCAAAGCGTGCATGGCATGTTATTCCTCATGTAACCAATAGAAGTAAAAATTATACCCTTTGTGTTTCAGCTTCATGTGAGGAGTTTGGTGTTCAGGCAGTTCTGATATTTGTGTGTTTTAGAGACTTCTTTTTTTCCCCCAGCAAATACAGCCTGTGTGTTCTATTCTGAAATATGCAATCGTATGTTTGGCTCTATAAAAGTCATTTGGTGTGAGTGACTCCAGCTTACCTGCCAGCCTGGCTCACTCTCTGATACTGGCTGCTCCTCACTGTAATTTGCTGGGATTTCACTCTTCCTGTCATCTGTACATTTTATTGCCTGGGATATTTTAATAATTTCTAAGCCTTTGTCTGGAATATTAAGAAGTGTCAGTCCTGGGGATCCCTGGGGAACAACACCCCAATTGTATTATAATTGCTCATTTACAGCTACTTTTGGAGAGTCCCCAATTAGCTGGGTCTTAATGCATTTTTCATGTGTTTTATTAATATTGAAACATAGAGACAAATCTAATTAAATGTTTACCATTTAGCCAGTGCTTTGCATTTTAATTAAAGGAACAAAAAATGGACTTCCCAGCTGTGTAGCTGCTTATGAAGTCAGCCCTCCGTGCTCCTGGCAATCCAAGCTGTCAGTGACCTTACCTGGGAGCAGGTGTCTTTGGAAGCATTACAGCTCAGTTTGACATACTTATCCCTGTATTTGGTTGATGGGAGTCAATGCTGGCTCTGAAATATTTTTTCTTTTTTTTTTTCTTTCTTAATTTCTTCTGCCACACTGTCTTTGTGAGTTGCTTTTTCAGATTAACCTGCCCCACCAGCCCTGATAACTGAGCGTTTGCTGGGCCATGTTCTACTGCCAGTTTTCCACATGCTAGCAAAAGGAGTAATAGGATTTCTAAAATATACTTCTTTAAATATTACAGAAATTGGAACAATCTGGTAGAAACTTACTTTAGTAGAAGTGTCTTTATATCAAACTACTTTAAGGCCAGAAGCTCCTTACTTTTTTTTTTAAATTGTTATAGGAGAAAATCAGCCATGTGGATATATGTACATTCTTTTCAGCATATGTACTGTATTCTTGTACTGCGTTTCACTAGAAGCGTGAGTTGATATTTGCATGTAATTTTGTATATGTGATAAGCTTTATATTCTCCCTTGGGTTTTAAGAGTCTCTGCTTGGAGTTGCCAGCAAGGGGTGTGGGTAAATTTGTGTACAGCCATTTATTGTAGCTACAGAATGAGGCCTGACAGGTGGGCAGCCCCTTGATTTAGTGTTCAGTTGTGACCTTGTAATTCTTCACAGAGCACAGTAACTCAGCTTTTGAACCAGTAGTTGCAATATTAGAAAAGGATCGTTTTTACACAAAGCCACTTATCTGGAAATTTATACTCAGGTCAGACCATTGGGTGTTTAATTCTGAAGTAATTATGTGATAGCTGTGAAGGATAGGTGTTTGTCAGATCCTTGCAAACTCTCCCAAAACTCCTGACTTTACACGAGGTGTGCTGTGCCTAAACTGTATAAAATACTGTTCATGTCCACACCAGTGTTTTCAACTGGGCCAGCCAAACCAGACTTCTGCACAGAACCAGTCCTGCTGCCCTTGGGAAGCCACAGCCACACTGGTGAAATATGGAGTCTTGGATCAGACTTGGATCAGAGCAGGAAAAGGATGGAGTCCTTTCCCTCAGGTGTAAAAAAACCCTTGGTTATTAAGGATTGAGGAGAGGTGAATGCAGCGAAAATAAAAGTACAAGGAAAGCTTTCCTTCAGACCAGTGGATGCTTCTGTAACAGGATAAAATTACATGTAAATCATGAGTCCTTGTAAACCAACTCCCCAGCCCTCAGTACCAGGACATAGATGAGATAACCACATTTTGTCCAGTTATTCCTGCAAGGTATTTTGTGTTTTTTCCAAGCACAAGGATTTTTCTCTGCAGAAGGCCAGAGTAACAGCAATATATTTATGTATGCTGGTGAAAAGAAAAGAGGGAAGTGACTAATTCATGCTTAAACCACCTTTCAGAATAGCTAGTGTATCATTTTTGGTGTACATCTAAATTGGAAACTACCTACGGAGAAAATGGCATTGCAGAAAGTGTACCCTGAAGACATTTGTTATTGCAGAGTTTGTTAAATTATAGCCTTTCATTGAGGTTATTACTTGGAGTTCAATTAACATTTTAAATGCATGTTTGGAGACCAGCAAACGGGGGCTCAGCAGACAGGTGGTCTGGGTACGGAACATGTTCCCTGCCGCCAGCATCACCATGGCAAAGCCAGGAGGAGAAGCTGTTGTTTTCCATAAAAAGCCACAAACACTTCAACCGTTTCGTGAGAGCTCCTTCCATGTGGCACGCGCTTCACGGGCTTACAGCACTGCACTTCAGCAGCAGTTATGGTTTCATGGACATCTCAGGTGGAAAGAAAATTTATATCAGACAGACAGAAAGTCCCACATCTGCCTTTTGTTCAGTCTGCATGGAGGTTGCTTTTCCTTCCATTAAGGAGTCTCTAGTCCAGACAGAATTTATTTATTTACCTGGAATTGAAAGACAAATACAGTAACAGAAAAATTTTATTTTAAAGAATAGTTTTTGCCAAGCAAATGTATCTGAAGATGGAGGAATACATGAAATCTAGTGGTACAATGAGCTTGATTTGCGTTAGAATGGCAAGCTGAACTGCTTGAAGTCGCCTGTAATGTTTTTTCCTCAACCCAGAACAGTGTGTTTTAAATAAAGGGAATCAGTTTAGCTTTCTAGTAAATACCTTCAGCCAGCATTTTCAGAAGGGATTTGTCAATTGGTGACTGCCCTTGAAACAGATTTGAAAGGCAAGCGGACGTGGCATTTAATGGAAATACGACGCCTCTCACAGCTGAGTTACTGAATAAAAAATAAGTAACGAACACGAATAAGAAAAAATAATGCTGTGAGGGACAGAACTCTTTAATGCTGCCAGAACCTAGCAAAGTAACTGCTACAGACATGGGGATTTCTAGAAGTCATGCGCACAGAGAGGAGGGCACGGAGAAAGCCAGCATTAACAGTTTCTGAAGAATCTCAGGCATGGGCATGTCTTGGCGCTGAGAAATACATTTTCTAAAAATATAAACAAAAAATACACAACTGCCGAAGCAACCCTGTCCCTGCCAAAGTGCGGACCAGTTTCGCTGAGTATCTTCCTTCCTTCTTTTAGCAGTTGTGGGGTGAAAGTCACTCACCCAGTGGCAGAGGTTACCATGCTGATGTATAAAATATTACAGTGGTTCTGTAGGTACAGAATTGAAGTAGGGCTCCACATAGTGGTGTGCAGCAACTGCTGGCAAATGCTTATCTGTTAATGGCAACCTGTGTGTGTGTAATGTATTACTGCACAGCACCTGTTTATGAGCAGATTGGTGTTTAAGCAGTGTATTGCACAAGGGAGAGACTTTCAGGCTGAATGAGAGCATTCCTCTCCATTACAGGCAGCTTGTTTATCACAAGCACCAGTGTTTCTCGAAAGCAGGAAACAACTCCCAACTATTCCGAATATTTAAAATAGCCTAATTGCGTGGTGATTGCCAGATTTGTAGCGAACGGGTGGGTGGGATTGGTCTCTCACAGCAAGCTTCAGCTGCTCTCACGACCTGCCTTCGAAGAGCTTTTCAGGGAAAGGGGGAGGAAAGAAAGAGTATAAAATCAGCTGCTGAACAGTGTCTGCAGGATGTGGAAGCTGCTGTGTGCCTCCCACTCTGCATGTCCCGGCCCCCGGCTCCAGTGGGCTTGGTTGGTGCCTCACAGGGGTGGGTGCAGTGTTGGCACTACCCGGGTGGCTTCTCCCAACACACTGTTGCGCTCCCTTCATCAAACACAAAACCACCTCAAGGCTTTGTTGCTATCACATCTGTGCTTTTTAAGGATTTGGTTAGGTCTGTCTGTTCTGGCAGAAGCTCTCAGAACTGTCTCAAGAGTTGCTGTCCTGTGGACAGCCTGGCTAAAGGGCTCTGGCCACAGGTCTGCTCAAACCCAGGGCAGCTTCAGGGTCTTCCTTCTGGTTCCTTCACACGTCCTGCAGTATTACACCTACATGACAGTCCCATCATGTCCCAAGCATCACCTTCTAGCAGATGTCTGATAACTGAAGATTCTCCAGGAAATTGCAGTTTGAAATTTGTATGATTCTTTTCATTAAATTTTTGTGTATAGCAATCACTAAATCTAAATATCAGAGTATATGTCCAGCCATCATTTTCCAACAGAGAAAGGGCTTCTGTGGTCCAAGTATTGTTTTGTAGTAATCAGTTTTGTTTCAAATAGCCAGAAATACATTTTGGATAAGCATGTTAAGAGGCTTATCCAAACTTTAAAACCTAAAACTGGACTCCAGATTTCATGGGAATGAGGAATTCCTTTCTAGTATTTCCATGTAATTGAGTTAAAAGTTGATTAAAACATTAGCACTTCTAAATACACCCTGCCAGACTCTAGGAATACTACATGGCATCAAGAAAGAATAAAATGAATTTTAAAAGCCAATTCAATTTCAAGTTCTGATTTCCTTTCTTTGAGGTTATTACTTTGTTTAAAAAATGAAAACTGTATGTGCCTCTGTTTGAACTTGATTACTGCCTTGACTGCATTGCAGGAACATTATAACAGGAGAGTATTTTGACTTATGTGGTATTGACTGACTTGATCTCTTTGAGGAGCTGCTACTAAACTCACACAAGAATGCTCCGAGCTGTGTGTTTGAGTTTGTTGAGAGCCTCCTTTGAAAATCTTGTCTAACAGTGCAGGAATTTTTCTCCCAGCGCTGCACATCGTGTCCCCCAAAAAATCAACTTATATCTGCATCCTCCTGCTCTCAGCCGAGTTATGCATCGCACAGTAAGTGCTGCTGCTCTTACAGACAGAGACCTGGCTCCAGATTTATTCCAGGCACTGCCACGGGTGTCCATGTGATCCCCTGCTGTTGGCTTGTTTGTGCGTTTGGATTTCCTGTGCTGTCACACCAGAAAAGTGCCAGGTCTGAGAGCCAGTGGGCAGTGACCTCAGGTAGGGAAGGATGCAGGTGTCAGTGCTGGGCATTGCAGTCACTGCTGCTAAGGCAGGAAATGTAGGCACTTCCAGACACCCCCATGCAGAGGGAAATGCTGAGGTGAATATAAAGGCATAGAAGATGTTGGCTTTCTGTGGTCTCTGTCTGCTGGAATCTGCAGTGCCTTCCTCTCACAGACCTGTCTTCTGCTCACACTCAAATTTCCTCAGAAAGACAGACTTTTCTCCCCTTTTTCTCCACATTATCAGCTGAGGAGTTCTTCAGAGTGTGGGGGAGCAGGGTTCAGTTTGCTACCTCGCATCAAGGCATTCAAATCTGTACGTCCTGACTCTCACTTCCCAGTGGAAACTGCCCCAGGCTGGTCTTAGTTGGGGTCTTTTCTACTTTTTCTGTTGAAATTCTGAGTATTAAGTAATCATTAAGTTAAATACAGAAATAGTCCTAGGGGTGCTCCGATCCTTGGCTCTCCGGTGATCACAGCCACCGAGTTGCGGGGCACGAGCCCAGGAATGGTTGTGTGCTGTGCCCAACTCTCTCCCTTCAGGACTGAAGAGCTCTCCGTGTTAGGAGAGCTGTCCTGGGGAGGGATGGCTGCCAGCTCTGTGCTCTCCCCTTCCAGAGAGCACCCCCAGACTGTTTCTTGGCTTGCTGACCCAGGAGGAGACAGCCTTCATCACAGGAAGCAAAGGAGAGAACGAGACACATAACTTGACACCCTGGGTGAGAGTTCACATACAGCTGGTGGAATAGCACCCTCTCCTTCCCCACAGAGGAAAGGGAAAACAAGAGCTACTCTAGTATTTTGAAGGGGCCTGGGGTTGTGATCTCTGTCCTTTGGGGATGGCCCACTGGAGGGAATGTGTTTCATTCTGGCCCCAGTGTAGAGCCCCGTTAGCAGGGACCGGGCTGCTCTTCCGCTCCTGCTGCACCGTGGGAGGAGGGGCAGTTATCTATGGATGGCTTTTTTAACAATAATGATTACAGCGGAAGGATTCCTGAGGCTTTGTTGTTCTTGATGAGCCTGCCAAGCAGCAGGTATGACTTGACCCATCCTTTTAGCCTTCTGGCTGTGTCTCCCTGTTTGCTCAGCATCCCTGTGTGCATGTTCAGGAAGGCATTTGATGCTGATTGGAACTAATTCACCATCACAGTGGGGGGAATTCACTTACATTGCTCTGTGCTAACAGCTATAAGCAGTGATAATTAATAGCTCCTAATTGCTTAATCAGTGTAAAGTTTTAGACTATGTCATATGTGAAGGTTTTTATTTTGTGTGGATGACTAAACCCCCAATTAATGCATCAAGTCACACAGCCTTACCAGCGCTGTCTGCTCCAGACAGAGAAAAATAACCAGTGTCTTCATTACCCCCCTCAGGTCTCTTTCTGTAGTCATTACTGTGGCCTGAAGACATTTTTCTGTAGCAGCTGCAGTAATGTTACAGTGAGCTCCCTATCAGCTCAGAGCTGTCAGCAACAGATATGAATCCACCAGCCTGAGCCCGTTCGGTGCTGCTGACATGCTCTTCTTGACTTTCCATTTATTCCTTTACCTCTGGTGGCCAATCTCTCTTAAAATCAAAACCGTCTGCCACCAGTGTATCTGGCAATACTCTGTAATTTTGCAGTTCTCTACAGACACCCAGTCCCTGTGCAAACACAAGAGTTGTCTCCATCCCGCATCACTCAAGGAAATGTATCCTTCTTTGGTATTCAGTTTTTGTTTTCTTCAGTGCTGGCTAAGTTTTATCTCTGCTCCCTCTCCCCGCTCTCCCTCACATTGTCCCCGTATCTCTTTCCGTGCCTGTCTTTCAGGGCATATCTCTTGGATTGTTTTCATTTCCCAGACCTGTTACCCAGGCCAGTTTCTTTTCAGCTGCCTGTCCCTGAGTCCCTCTCCATTTGTGTTTGTCGCTTTCCTTATCTGCTGAGTAAGATGAGGGGGAGATAGAGGTGTTGACTGGCAGAGCTGGAAGTCCCTGTTGGAAGTGATCATGAGCGGGAGTTCCACCCTTACTGAGCTCCAGGCTGGATGCATCCTCCTGGCAGGTGGGGATGTGCTCTAGGGAACTGACAGACGGACAGACGGATGGATGGATGGATGGATGGATGGATGGATGGATGGATGGATGGATGGATGGATGGATGGATGGATGGATCGATCCACAACAGGTGCTGTGCTTTTCCACAGTGTAAGTGCTCGTTGATGAACCCTATGTGAGTTTTCTCTGTAAAGGGATTCCATTAATATTTGTGCAGGGTGTCTCCACTGGAGACTTCAGGGGAGGAGCAAAAATACAGAGAGGAGACAGAAAGGTCAGTTGCTGCCATTTACCACAATAAAAGTAACAATACCGATGCAGGTTCAGCTTGTTAAAGAAAAACCTGAATTTTATGGGACTAATCCTACATTGGAAAACTATTTGGTGAGAGACTCTAAGATGAATTCATCTGACATGAGTGAAAGCCATATAGTTTGTTAGCAGCGGAGGAATTGACCCTTAGATTTCTGTATCCCATAATGCTTCTACAGAGGAAGAGAAAATGAGCACTAGATATTTCTATAACACGTTTTCTTCTTTTACAGAAAGTTTTACTTTTTCTTGCAACGTGTGTCTCTCCTATCATAAGGGAAGGAAATCCTGGGAAGTGTGAGACTCTCTTAGGTAATTAACTTTCAAATCACTAGGAGAGATCTGAAGGCTAGCACAGGGCACAGGGTAGGAAATGCAAAACTATTTTTACCTAACAAAGAAGTGTGAATGAATGAATGAACGTGTGACAATAGGAATAGTCAGACAAGGACAGGGAAAGCATTATGGCCTGATAAAGGCAGAACAATCCATCACAACAATAGTATCTTTAATTCTCCTTAATGCTGTGCTGCAGTGTTTGAATTACATTTTGATTTTGTTATCTACGCATACGTAGAACTAAGGAGTTTAGCTGCCTAGAAAACAACACACAGGCATATTCAAACCTTCTGTCTCACCTAAGCCAAGCAAAGAACAGCCTGGGACTCTTACCACAGAGTACATCTGGAATTTCTTGGGCTTTAGGGCTGATTATGTCTAGAAACATCTCTATGGCATCTCTAGCATTTTTGCAGAAGTGAATTTTTTAGGTAAAGGATGAGTTTATAAGCAGCTTACAGAAGCTAATAAATTATTTACAGCTGTTTTGATAGTTAATCAATTATTTTAGATTGTTAGGTAAGTAAAGAGGCTGCTTCAAACTATGGCTTGTAGCCATCTAAGCCACTTTATTTTGTCTGTGTTTATTTGCACTTCAGTATCAGTGTGTTGCAGGTATCCTAACATTGAATGATGATTTATTAACCTGATAGAAACCATCTGTAAATGTAAGTTTTGTGCAAAGTGAAACATTTCTTCTCTTATTTCTGCTTTCCTTCTCCTACTGAGAGGGGTCTGCTCGAGGCAGCTGGCACAGCTGATGGGGAAGAAGCAGTGTTTCTTCTCTGTGTGACACTGAGCTTAGAGCTAAGAGGAGGACTTCATTTTTCTTGTCTCATCAGTAACTTAATCCTTTGCGGTTTTACTGTTTCTGAAATAATAAAATCAGTCTGGAGTCAAAGGAAAGCCCTTCTCAATTCTCAGGAAAACACAAGGATGAAGTAACCTTGGTCTTTCCCAAGCTAGTGAGCGAACATTTTCTGCTGGTGACTTTCCCTGGCTGGGAAAGGAAAAGCATCTCCCAGAAATAAAACTCTATCCTGGAAATGACAAGAAAGGTGCTCTGTCCAGAGTCCATCATTCAGATCTGTTGCAGTAGTTTTAGCCAAGGGAAGACAGCCCAGGAGACAAAACATTGGTTTCCTGTGTGCAATTTGCCAAAGCAAACTTAATTTTCATGTTCCAGTGGGAATCTGCCCTTTCTTAACCTAAATTTCATAACAAAACCCGTGAAAATTATGGAAGCCTCCAAACTGTCACTGTGTGCGGAAAACAATGCTACTATTCAGGAGCAGAAATGTACTCCAGTGTCCCAGCTGTTATGGAGAGGAGACTTCTGTAGGTTCTTCCCTTCCTTATCTTGCTTGGAAAAGGAAAACACAAGGTTTTTCTAATGTGCCTTCACTAATGTGCAACAATCAAGTGAATGGGCCAAGGTTGTGCCCTGCAGAGGGGGTTTTTTTTGCCAAATTCTTTTGGCCCTTTCTTCTGTAGGTTGGAGGGGTTTAGAATATTTTAGACACAAGGAATAACAGGAATGATTTATGCCACAAATTGTTTCTTTTTTTTTTTTTTTTTGTTCAATTCTGTTGCCTCACAGTGTAAAAATCTTAAGAAATATATACAGGAAGATCTGTGAGTAGTAGTGTAATTCCTCCAAGGGCCTTGTCAACCCTAGGGCCAATACATTTATTATCATTTAAGCCTGACATACAGATCTAATTGTGAGACCTGCTCCTCACATGAATGCTTGTTATGCTCCTGAGTGCTTATGTCGACTTCCACAGGACTACTTCTGTCTTAATTTTGCAGAGGTGGTCTTTAATGGGCTTCAATCTATCCTTGTAACAGGACAGATTTTCCCTTAGTGGGGAAAACCAGGTGAAATAAGGAGGGATGTGAGGGCAGAATCTGGACCAGTTCATATTGAGAGCAAGGAAAGTTATTTTTCTCTTTAAACAACCAAGCCAATATAGATACATTATTTGGAGGGAGTTTGGTTTTTATTTTTAATTCTCAGTATATTTGACCTTCAAAAGGACACATAACAATGCAATTCAGAGGTGTGCTGCCTACAAGCTCAGCTCCTGGTTATGTCTGTACAGCTGAGAAAAGTGAAAACAATGAAACAGACACTTTTGAGTTCCCAGTGAGAAAAAAGGAAACTGGCAGCCTTTTCTTGCTTTATTGTTAAATATCTCTATTTAAATGCAAATCGTCATCTGACACTGCCAAACAAAGTCATGTACCAGGCAGCAGGCATGCAAGTTAAAAAAATTTTTAAAATGGTGTTTTGAAGATGCTGAATTGCTTTTATTTCCAGGAGGAATAGAGGTGGCTGAATAAATTTTTGGCTGCGTACCGAAGATCAGCTCAGCACTTAGAAGCTTCAGACATGAAGATTTGTATTTTAAATGCAGCTTTTACAGAGGTGGGGGCAGACTCTCTAGTTAGGGATCACGTGGAGGGATACTGAAGTTTCTTCTATGTTATCCCACAGCACGTATTACAGTGGGAAGCCCAGTGTTTACAGAATGGTTTGGAAGAGGTGGAATCCAGGGACAAAAAGGGGAAGGAGCAGCCGAACTGCTGCCTTAGTGTGCCTCAGGAATGTGTGGTTACGAGTGATCTGTGCAGTGCTTTATGGTGCTGGATGCAGAGCCTCCAGCTTTCTCCCTGAGCTCCAGACCTCTGAGCCTAGAGAGGCATGAGATTGGACCTCAAGGAAGGATTGGGATAGAGGGGAGTCTTGCAAGAGAAGGCCCCATTGTGGGTGGGTTGTGGCTCCTCCTGGGCTGCCCCAGCAGGGATGCTCTGGCTCAGCATAGCCCACAGTGGTGAAGGTTCTCTGAATGTGCATCCATCCTGCTTCTGCTACTGATCAGGAGTAGCTAGTTAATAAAACCCACTTCCAGGGGAGCATTTCTATTCGGTTCAGCAAGTACCAAAATCATCTAACAACCTGTATCTTATCAAGCCTCATCTGCTAAAATTCTTCCTTTAATCTGCTGTTTACTTTACTGTTTTAAACTTTCATTCTTATAAATCAATGTGGATATATTTGCTTTCTGTGCAGGGTTCCAGTAGTCTCTTAATAATCATAATAATCGTTATTACTGATTAAAGTTGCATTATTCATGCCAGATGGAGTGCCCTCCCTGTCAGCCAGAATGAGTTTGCATTTATGTAGTTATAGTACGTTTGTGATCTAAATAAACAGATGGTAGAAGGTGACAGCGAATTATGTGCTGGTGATATCAGCAACAATGTTTCCCAAGTATAATTGCCTTAAATGAACATGAATGCAACAAGGAGCTGGTAGTTTTAACAAGGTAGTTGGCATTCAGTGAGGTAATTACCAGGCAGCATCATCAATATCACCAGGAATGCCAAGGGAGGAAGGCTGGCTTAGAAAAATTAGTGACAGAGAGTCCAACTTCACATGACCATTGCGGTGGGTTTGCTCAGCTCTGTAACATCTTGCAGGTGGGAGCACACTGCTAGCAGAGGAGCTGCGTTTGTCTTTAGGGTGATCCAACCTTAGCTGAGAGACATTTTGCACTTTCTCCGACGCCATCTCCCATCAGGGCACGTGGCAAGTATTTGATTTAGTGTAATGGAGCAGTGTTAGCAGCAGCAGCTGTTAATACACAATTGAAAGGATTGAACCTGGATCAGGTTCAAAGGGGAAATTCACTTAACAGAATCTCAGCAGTATTCAGTGATGGATAAAAGTTCAATCAAACACAAGGTTGGGTTCCTGCGATCAAAAGTGCAGCAATAAGGACTGTGCATAGTCTTCCACAATCTTTATGTTGCGTGTCTCGGCTCATTCCATCAGCTCTGGCTTTGTGAAGG
The DNA here is from genome assembly GCA_013397755.1 of Cnemophilus loriae. Classification (NCBI taxonomy): domain Eukaryota; kingdom Metazoa; phylum Chordata; class Aves; order Passeriformes; family Corvidae; genus Cnemophilus; species Cnemophilus loriae. The sequence continues at coordinate 356,559 of VZTF01007552.1, forward strand.
GCTTGCCTGCCTGCCCCTCAGGCACTGCCACACCTGGGAGTATGCCTGGACTTTGGCCATGTCCAGATGGTAGCCATGGAACGGGGTCTCCATTCCCTCACAGCCCAGACTGGTGTGGGACTGTCCGAGTGCTCTCTGCAGTGGTGTAGAAGTGCAGCCGGAGGAGAACATTCCAGCTCTTCTCCTTGCTTGCCATTCCGTCTCACAGGGCTCAGCATTTTGCCATGACATGGACAAACTCAACTCCCACTTCAGTCCGAGTGGATTTCAGTCACTAATTACTAGGTAGTTTGCAAAACCTACCATTGCTAATGCTTCTTCTTCCAGCTGTATTTTACAGTGAAAGCACCTACAGTTCTTTTTCTTCAGGGACTAAACCCATCAGCATGTGGAAAGATGATGCAGAGCATCACGTATAAGGTCTGAAGGAACACGAGGTTCCTACTGAAGCACGACCACAGGCAACAAAAGAACCAGCAGCCAGAAAACAGAAGGTCCTGTGAGCTTTGCTGTCTCTGGGGTTAAGTGGTTGCACAGGGCACATTTCCCTTACCATAACACTGGGCATGCATTGTGGGGAAGAGGGGTGGCTTTTAACCAAAGGCATTGAGTGGAGTGTCCCATTGTTCACATTAGACTGGAAAGGAGGTAGGTAGCTGTATAGCCTTTCCAGCACAGCCATCTCTTGTGCTGTGGAGGAATCAGCAGGTCTTACATAGGCTGTGGAAAGCAATAGTGATAGCACTGAGTGATGACATTATTCCTCAGTCTTCCAGACTTGCTCCTACTTCTTTTTGTTTTAAAATGTCCCAGTCATTATGCACAACAAAAAGGTATGTAGGCTGTAAGTATAAAGCATTTAGATAGGTACCTGTATTTCATATGTTTGACACCAGGTTTGGTTATTTATTTGGCCCTTTTTTACAGGCACTGTTTCAACCTTGCTAAAGCATAAAAACCTTCCAAAGACAAGATGGACTCTCGTCTTCCGTGGTTGCTGGATGTTAAAGGAATGAAAGGAAGCCACATTTCCAATCTCTCTCTTTCTGTCTGTCCTGCAGGTGGTCGTTGCCACAAGTCCTGCACAGGACGGTGCTGGGGACCAACAGAGAATCACTGCCAGACCTGTAAGTGTGTAAGAGTGAGAAACAAAGGACTGGAAAACAATGTAGCAGAGATCCTACTTTTTTTTCTTTCAGTTGTGAAGGGATACTATAAATTCTGGGTTCAGTATAACTCTAAAATATACAAGGAGTTTTTTTCCTGTATGCTTTTACCAACAGATGATCTGGGGTTTTTTCCACCCATGTGAATGATATTTTTCTTTCCTCCCGTGTGCTTTCTAAAACTGCTTATGCTAACTTGAATTTTCTTTTCTCTACTTGGTGGCAACGTGGAGCACAGCTCTTGAGAATATTGATGGTTATTTGGAAATGAATACTGCAGGAATAGAAAAGACTGCAAGGCAGATTTGGAGATCTTTAACGACCACCTGACACTGCAAAGTTCCTGATGCCAAAATATTCTGTTAATTTCAATGGTAGCCTGGGAATATTAGTTATCTTGCAGAACTGTTCTGTTTATAATAACTTCAGAATGTATTTGAGTTGTACTGAAAGAGAGAATAATAGTTTTTTGTGGAGGAAGTAGTAAGTGAAGGGTTACTCACAATGTTTGTCCTCTTGAATTCAGAGAGCATTAAAATGAGTTTCTTCCTCGTGTGCTTTAAGCTCCTTCATATAGGCACTAAAGAGCTAGAAGTACAGTCACAATATTAGCAGATAATAAAAGAGGAGAAAATTGAAAACTGTCTTTTTCTAGAAGTTTCTTCTTTTTTCTGCTTACAAGAGGATGAAAATCAGTTGCTTTTACTGGAATCACTCTTTCTGGGAAACGAAGTGGTTGCTGGGAGCTCCCCCAGAGAACACTTCTCCAGCTTGTGCTTGTTTCCTTGGCTGAGTTGTAAATGGAAGGAAGGACTGTGACAAATGAGTCACTCCCAGGCAAGCACCCCAACTAAGCTCTGAGCTGAGGAGAGTCAGCCCAGTGTCACCTGCCTCTTCCCTGGGACAGGTAGGAACAACAGAACAATGCAGTGATGATGCTGCTTTTTTTTTTTTTTNCTTCTTTTGACTACTTGGAATGAGAGATAGGACGGAGTTAGAGCTGCCAGACAGCTTGAGGTGAATGTCTGATGGGTCTGAGCAGGAAATCCAAGCTGCCCTGCTGACCTAGGGGACAGAGCCACGTGCCTGCAGAGGCTGTGCCACCGTGCCAGAAGCTGCTTTCCCTTTAGGAGCATCAGCTGATTCTGCTGGAGAAGCTGCTCACAGTTACAGCTCTGCTAAAGTTAACCTGTTCTTGTATCACTGCTTCATATTGTGCTTTATCTGCAGGTGTGCTTACAAACCCCTTAGGATATATTGTAGGACTAAGGTACAGTGATGCAGAGCAGATTCTTCTTTGTCTGAATTGAGCTAGGACATTTCCTTCCTTTGCTAGCAGTCTTTATGAAGGCCCCAAGGAAGTGCTCCTTACCTGGAAAAGAAGTAGATTCTGGGTTGTGTGCTTAAGTAGATAATGGAAAGGGGCTTAAACCCTAGCTGACCAAATTATTTTATATCATGGTTAGAATTCATTAATGGTTTTTTTCTCTGTCCTAATGAGAAGCTTGTTTGTCTATTAAAACTAGTAACTTTGTAAGAAGCTGCATAATCCATCCAAACATGAGTAGATTTATTCTACTTCTGTGGCCTTCTGTGGTTATCCAAGAATAGTTTAAGATCTTGGCAGTTATGTTCCATAAGGAGCCCATGATGCTGGTTCAGGCCGTGTGTCCAGCCTCAAGGCAAGTCCAGCTGTGTAGCTGCAGAGGTCCATGTAGCAGGATCAGCTCCCATGGTCTCAGCCTCTACAAAGCACTGGTCTCAGATGAGTGAGCTGATTTGGTGGATTAATGTGGTAATACCAGGGAGAGAAAAGCTTATCCGCAGTGCTGTGAAGGCAGGAGCTCAGCAGGGCTGCACGGAAGGCTGGCTCCAGGAGTGACGGCTCTCTCCCTTCACAGTGGCTGCCCTCGCAAATCCAAACAGTGGGGACAGGCTAAAGCACAAACATGGTGTCAAAATAATAAACTAGGAAAAGCCACAACCCATCTAAGTTTCAGGGAGATATACAGATCACACTCTTCTACTTGAGCAGCTACTCCACATCCTCTTACCTTCAAGCCCACTCTGCAGCCTCTGATTGTCAGGGACAGGAATTAATTTTACATCACAGACTTCCTCTTTGCCTCCACGACCTCACTGCACCTTGGACAAGCAGCAGGGTTGAAGGAAAAGGCTGGTAAAGGGTATTTCTTCATTTTATTTTCTCACAATGTGTTTCCTGCAAACTGAATGAAGCAAAGAGGGAGAATTTGAGTAGGAACTCAAAAATGCAAGTGGGACTATGCTTTTGCTGCCTTCATGTCTGACTTTAAAAGACATGCCTGGTTTTTGGGCTCACAAATGTTGTTAGACACAAGCTGGAGACAGGATGAGTGGTGTTGTGCACATTGTGTCTACCTTAACCCCGTCACCTTGGGGATGCACGTCTTTCCAACACGTGTAGGACAATACTCCAACAGTGCTACATCCCAGTGCCGAACCATTTTGATCCTAGAAACAACTCAGAGCTGCATTTCAATGCTGCATTTGATTGAGGATTGAAGCAAAATATTCTAATGAGCCCCCCTCCCAAGATAAGATTTAAATTATTTTCCTGGGAAAGGATAAAAAAATGAAAGATCTTAATCTGTGTCTTTCATTTCAAATTACATATGGAAAAAAAACTAAATCCCTTTGTTTTTTTCATGAATATCATCTACCTAGCTGCTTCTTATGTTGCCCTCCAGCAACGTCTTTGTTGCTAACTCTGTCTGAAACACCACCTGCATCTAACTCTGTTCTAATGTCTCTCTTAATGTGACAAGAAAATTCATGTATTTAAGAAGACAATTAATAGGAAATTTAAGCCACGCTGTTCTGTTAGGAGGTAGAGAAGATGAAATTCTGGGGTACTGTTTTACACAGTTAGCAATCCTTTTTTCTTTTATAATTAAAATATTAGTAGATGTTAATAGGAAGAATTTGAAATCTAGATTATATAACTTGTTTCAGTGTCAGGAAAGGCTAATGTGAAAATACTTCTAAAAGGACTCTATCTTTCAAGGGGTATTGGGCACACACCGAATAGAATGTAAACCACTTTAAATAAAATCATAATAACATGCTTTTGGAAGTTACTCATCAAATTTGAAAATCTATGGTTAGGTTGTTAAAATTTTTGCTGTTCGTGTCTGTTAAGAGTTTCATGCGGAAACTGAAACTTTTACAGTTCAATACATTATTAAAGTGACAGATTATGTGCTTTTTCCAAGAGGAATGTAACTGAAAAGACAACAATCTAAATTAGAATGTAGACTCAACTAAGGGAATGCAAAAAGACAAATATAACCTATACATCAAACCTGAAACATGAAACATTTAGCAAATGTCAAGTGCTCCATGACTGTGTGTGTACAAGAGTGTGGTCTGAGCACAATTGTATTTATACTGTCCTTGTGCAGCGGGTGTTGCTGAGGGGAAGGTGCCAAATTAGAGCAGCAAAAGGCGAGCAGGAGGCTGGTGGGGCACACAGAAAGAGCTGAGCCAGCAGCTGGGATCAATCAGGGAAACCCAGCATTTCTGCTTGGAGCCAGCATCTTTAATTAAAACCCTTGTATTGCTCTAATAACTTTGCGTGTTTGTAGCACTTTCATTGATTTCAGTTACTTTCCATTTCTTCCTTCATAGATTTATAGTGTCCTGACACAATTAAAGATGTGGGGAAAATATAAGGGAGACTGATAATTTGCACATGTACATGAGGTGGTCATTTCATCCTATCTCCAACACAGCTTATTGCTGTGAAATACTGGTAGGAGTTGACAGTCTCACCCAGAAATCCATCTCAATGGACAGCACATGGTTCAAGACTTTGGTGTTTGTCCTTTGGTCCTGGCCCTGACTGTGACAGTTCTGTGTAGCTGAACCCTCCAAATTCTTGGGATCACAGACATGATCTGTAGGAATCCAGGCAAGTAGTTGTGCTGACCCTCAAAAGGTCTGCTTTGAAGCTTGGGGTCTCAGCTGTGATTAGTGAGGCTCTCCTCACCGTTGTGTTGGGTGAAGATATGAGTACCTGGCACCTGAAATGCCATATAGTTTGACATTTTGGGCAATATTTATAATTCACTCTTTCAGACAGGTCTTGAGTTACAGCTATAAAATCAATTGATTGTATTTGGAGGAAAGTTTTTGGGGAAAAAAGCTTGTTATCTTTTTAAACCAGTGCAGCTAAGTGTATTTTCTGTGGGGTTGCCCCCTGAGAATGATTGCAGGAAGCTGAACTGGTGAGTGATGTTTATTGGCATCTGAGCAATCAGATTGTTTCAGGCCTTCAGACAATACACAGAATTGCCTTGTGTTTGTTTTGTCTTGGGGAAAAACCTTCCTTTTAAAGTGTCTTAAATATGAGTCCTTGAGATTATTCAGAGCCCGCTAAGCTCATTAATGTCTTGGTGTGTGTGGTGCCACTGAAGACACCTGACAGGTTCTCCTCAGACCTGGAGCTTCAATAGCAGCTATAATGCAAATATGGCATACAGTGAAGCAGGAGATAGATGTGATATGTTCTGGCCTCTTCCTAGAACAACATGTTGGCATTTCTGTTGGCATTGTTTGTTTTCCCTGAAAAATAAAAAACTGGGGAAGAACAGCAACAAACCTTTGCTGTAATTATTAATTTTGCTTCAGGAAAACCCACAGTGTTCCCTATCCTGAGCAGTGTGGTAGAGACCCTCCCTGAGCTGTTGTCTAACCCAAAGCAAAATATGCTTTTTTGAAGGCATCCAGTTCAAGTATTGCGCTGAAGAGAGGCCGTGTTCCTCCAGATCAGCCGTGGTGTGAATGGCCCATCCCAACATCAAACCTAAAACCTTGGTGTTATCAGCACCATGCTCCAACCAGCTGAGCTGTGCCTCTGTCCCTCCTCCACGGGGAATCAGTGGCTCCATGGGCAGGGTGGACATCATGGTGCACACGCAACAGCAGCCAGTTCTAGGGTAAATAAATCAGAAGTGAATTAGTTAGGTGGCTCGCACGGATTATCCACACAGAGGGGCTTTACACCAAAACTTCCCCGGTTTAAGCAAAACGTCCAACAGCTGTGGGGCAGCAGCAAGGAATGCATTTAACAGTGTGCTCTGTGCATGGCCTCGAGGCACTGCCACAGGGCAGAATGTGGCTGTGGCCGTGTCAAAACACGAGGTGCCGTGGTAAAGGGGAGCCAGAGCATTTGGGTGGTGTCCCCTTGGCTCCGGGACCAGCTGCTCCCCTGGGCAGTGGCACAGGTGAACGCGGAGAGTTTGGGTTGTAGGGTGGAGTGAACTGAACGGCCTCTGTGCCCCTCCACTAAGGGGGAGCCACTGGGAATTGGGGCCCTCCCTCAAGTCAGGGTAAGGCTGGGCTTTGCCTCTCTGAGAGGCAGACAGGGCCCAGTCCAGTGCAAATCCTGAGCTGGTGGAAAACAAGACTCAGTCACAGACTAGAGAAGGTATTTGTTCATTTTCACGAGCCAAGACTGTCTCCACAGTGTGCTGATGGCACACAGCCACAGCTGCCCTTGTTTCACGTCTGTCTTAATGTTTATCAATACTGTCATTTAAATAAACAAATCTTTTTAATGTGCTTGTCAGGCAGTGTTGACAGCAAGTGCTTTCACAGAATTTCCCAAATTTCTCGAATTAGATTAGGCACAAAAGCCTTTTCAGTCTGGGGGTTTCCCTCTGATATCAGCAAGATGAAATTGCTCTAGAAGTGCATTGTTTTATTCCATAGATTACAAACAATCACTTCTCTTTAGTTATTTACATTTTTATGTCCTAAATAAATACTGTACGTAGCAAGAAGCTTCAGAATTACCTGAAGTATTTCTGGCAAGTAGCGAAGGGATTTTGGATCGAATGTACTTATAAAGGTGTTACCTATACATTAAAATAGTAGAATGAAGCAGAAAGCTGGATGGAATTTTGTTTTCTCTTGCTTCCTGAAATGTGTTTTTTATAGAGAAGTAATTAAATGCTTTTAAGAAAATAGATGTTGAAGGTTAATTGCAGAAATGTATCATCCCAGCTTTTATCAAAAGACAAAAGCTGACAGCACGGTAGGCAGTGGTGGTTGGTATCATTTGGATAATACTAATTTATTTTTCCATAAAATAAAGATAAAGATTATAGCTGAGCGAGGTGGCGGATGCTCCACTGGTTGACCGTTCTTTGCACAAGATTAAGCCCCGAGTGGTGTGGAACCACAATCCAGCTGGTTGATCTAGTTGTCTCCCTGTGAATGAAGGCAGGATTGTGTTATTTAGAAATAGCAGTTGGTGTTTCCAAATGTGTTCCAAGGTTGCAGTCTGTTCTGTTCCCATTTGTCAAATGGATCAAGGGCAGCACTTGGCTGTGATGTTGGTGGTCTCACTCTGAATTTCACTCATTTACTCTGCGTTGCTGTTCTTTGTGGAGAAAACTGACATGCAACTGGTGGGCTCTTCTGTTATTTGCGGGGGGGAGGCGGGGAGAGGGTGCCATATCCTGTTTAAAAAAACTAATGATTTGAAAGTAACATTCCACATGAATTTTCAAGGGTAAGAAGGCACACTAAAAATTCCTTCTCCACAGTCCTCGAGCAACATGTGTGTTCCTAAAGAGGGGATTTTGCAGGCATTCTGGATACAGGTATTGAGGGGATATCCTGGATACAGGTGTCGTGCAGATACTCTATATAAAAGTGTCCTGCAGGCATTCTGGATACAGGTGTCCTGCAGATATTCTGAATACAGGTGTCATGCACATGTTCTGGGTCCAAGTGTCCTGCAGACATTCTGGAATACAAGTGTCCTGCAGGCATTCTGGATCCAGGCGTCCTGCAGATGTTCTGGATGCAGATGTCATTCGGATATTCTGGACCCAGGTGTTGTGTAGGCATTCTGGATACAAGTGTCGTGCAGGTATTCTGGATCCAGGTGTCGTGCAGATGCTCTGGATTCAAGTGTCCTGCAGATATTCTGGAATACAAGTGTCCTGCAGGCATTCTGGATACCGGTGTCCTGCAGATGGTCTGGATCCAGGTGTCGTGCAGGCATTCTGGGTACCGGTGTCCTGCAGATGTTCTGGATCCAGGTGTCATGCAGATGTTCTGGATCCAGGTGTCCTGCAGGTATTCTGGATCCGAGCGCCAGCACCATGGAGGCAGTTTCCTCACTTCCTGGGGGTTTTTCCAGCACGCTGCGGGTGTTTTGCTCAGGGAGCAGCTGGAGAGCTCTCTGCCCAGCCCTGTGACTGACGCTGTCCCTTTCCCTGCCCCGTGCAGTGACAAAGACCGTGTGTGCAGAGCAGTGTGACGGACGCTGCTATGGGCCCTACGTCAGCGACTGCTGCCACCGCGAGTGCGCCGGGGGCTGCTACGGACCCAAGGACACCGACTGCTTTGTATGTGTCATTTTTTTATTCTTCCTGCCAGTCACTCTGCAGATTCTTAATGGTTTAATCCATGAAATTCGCATTTTCGTCCCTTTTAATGTACTGCAGGCACACTTGCAGATTCAGGATGCAAATTTTAGCATTTAGTATTTTTATTATTCTATTAACATCATTTATCTACTAAATATTACCCATTAACATGGATCTATGAGATTTGTAAATACAGATTGGGAACTGTTAATATGCTTATCTCTGTGATTTTTATCTTTTTCTTTTCCAAAATTAGCTTTTAGAGGTGATAGCAAATTTTTAGAAGTATTTGTCATTATATTTGAACATGGTTTTTATTAGTGCTCTGTGTGCTTTTCGTATGAAAGTCAAGAATACTATTTAGGTTCTCTGTGCAAGGCATTCCCTGTTTCTGCCAGACTTAATTTAAATTCAGCTTTTTTACTGGGCATGCTTCTTTGTGGAGATGGAAGGAAAGTGGTTCCCAAAACGCTGTCCCTCACATGCATGCTACTACATGTGTGCTTCAGATGGAAAGAAGAAATGGCTTTTTCTTGAAACAAACAGACAATCTAAACATCCAGGCCTTTTGAAAAATCTGTCTTTTTTGTAATCCATTATTTCTAAAAGGTTTAACAGCTTTAGAACCCAAAACTGATCACAAAAAATGTGTAGCTTGTCACTCTGGGTCAGTGAGACCAGTTTTGCCAATGGTTTCAGGGGAAGCAAACCTACGTCTAAAGAAGCCTAGAATTAGAACCTGCATAGAGAGGTGGGTTTTCAAAGGTACCCACATGACTGAAGAGATAAACATCTGTGAAGTTGACTGCCAGATGGGGTTGGAAGGAGGGTATAGAAAATTGCATATGTTTTGAAACTGTGAGTAAGTGACTCATAATGAACTGGCAAAAATGAATCTTTCCCTGGCTGGCCCTGACTGTTTGATAGTGATAGGTTTTGTGCTTCAAAACCACACTCTAAATGCTGTTCTTTGGCTGCTGAAGAAATGTGGTGGTGGCCTGACTTAGCCACCAACAGGATTTACTAAAGCTGTTCTCTGTGGCTTTTCACAAGTAGATGCTTAGCACATACATGGTGTGGGTGATCCAACAGTCCCTGGAAGTTCTCTGTGGGCTTTGAACTAGAGAGATAGGAAAATACCATTCCTTGTTGTGTCATGTACAATGTAAATAGGTAAAGGGAAGAGGAAAAATGCATTGTTCCCAAAAGAGCATTAAGGTACATCCTCAGAGCTGATGTGTTGGTGTAACCGTTTTCAAGGGTTAAGGACAAGTTAGTGGAAGCATAAGTTGTGTAATGCTGCAGCCTGAAAGTTAGACTTCCTGGATTGTGGCAGCCATGGAAATATGTATGCTAAAAATCAACTAGTATGTTTGTTCTGATACAGAAGAGAAGCATCCAGGGTTTATTCTCATTCCTTCCTGGCCCCAGAGCAATGTAAAAGAATTTCAGCAGGGGTCTGGCAATTTTCAGGACTAGTCATTACTTGCTTAGACACAGTGGGTGAAAAGTGTAACCCTTTAGGCTATAGACAACTGTGCTTAGCTTTCAGCTGAGACACAGAACTTTGTTTTTTTCCTGTATATTTCCCTGTGCTTTTATTCACAAATTAGCAGCATTTAGCACAAAATGCTAGAAATTTGCATATATTATAGAAGCAATTACAAATGTATATAAAACATTTCAGTCATAAATTAAAAGTTCCCAGATCTTCTAGATGAATTTTTCCTGAGAATTGCCATGTCTCCAAGGAGTATTGGTGTGCTTTACTTTATGCATTTGCTCAGCTATTATCAGAGAATTGTCATGTACATGATGGAGTACCTTTTAAGTCAACATGTAAGAAATGGGTTGAGGAAACAAACTAAATTAGTATTTATTAATAAGAAAAAGTACAGCTTATGAAGCATTACAAATCCTTTAGAGCATTATGGCATCTTGCAACAGCATCCTGTTCTAAATATGGTTTTAATATCTGTAGATAAAATTCATCCATCCTCCTCCATATGCTGCCATCCAGTCATTTGCATATTCAGTTCCAAAAGCAAGACAGTAATCATCATCTGACATAAATGCAAGCAAACATGCTAAAGCGAAGTTTTACTGATGTTTTTATCTCAGATTCAAACTGGGTCTAGAACTTGAAATGCATAGGAGGGCCTGGTTGACTGCCTAGTGGAACCAGAAAAGTGACACAACCCTATTCCTCAGGTGGACTTCCTATCCAGTTCTGAGTAAAGTGTTTATCTTTGTAAGGGGAAAAAAAATCTGTTTCTGTGAAAAAAACCTGGCAGGTTTTGTAATAGGCATTTTTAAGGATCAGGAAAGACAGGATCAGCAGTTTTGCTTAGCACATGCTCCATATTGGACAGTGCTTTCATCATGGATCTCCCTGCTTGCTCCTTTCAGCAGCAGATTTTGTCCTTGGATACGTTATTAGCCGCTCCTTTCTGAAATCTGCTGGCATGACAGGTCCCAGGGTCCTGCTAGTCCTGATCCAAATGGAGATAAGGACTGCTAGTAAAATCAGCAGAAGAGAGGAACCTTCTCTTTTCTCTCAGTCCCAGCCCAAGAGGCAAGGGGGCAGGACACATATATTATCGTTACACTTGTTGACTCTTTAAAGACACAAAACCAGCTGTGTTTTATCAACCTGGAAAAAGACCAGAAGGATTCACTCCTAGACTAACACTTCTAAAGCAGCCTGGATAACAGGTTAGTGGGGAGGCAATACCCAGTAACAGTTGCTGCTTAAACTGCTTGGAGAGATCCCAGCCAGGCTATAGCTTCCATATTCATACAAATTTTTCATTCATGGTATGCTCTGTGAAAACTGCTCCAGCAGTTTTCTTATAATCGGTGGTTAAAACGATAGACATGATGTGTGCTGATAAGGAATGTCAGAATCGGTGGGCCTTTCTACTCCTAATTACCAGCCTTGCACGGTCAATTGTTTTCCCTGCATCCCATTACTTTTGTTATCCACACACTCGCCTCTTCATTTGTCAGGGCCCTGTCCTCTGTCAGCTGTGCATGGCAGAGCCTGAATGCTAAGTGGGACAAAGTCCTATTTTCCTCTCTCAGTGTGTGAAGCAACTGACCTTGTTAAACTTGCCACTTAGGGAAGCGGCCCCCTCCTGTGCTAGCTCAAAAGAAGTTCTTTCCCCTCTTGCTTCCTAATTGGGAATTACAGTTTTCAGTTGGATGATGTACTCATGCCGTAAGAAATCTAAAGGGTTGGACCTCTGAAAAAGTCGTTAGCGTTTGCTTAGACGATGATAAATAGCTGCTCACTCCTGGCAGTTTTAGAATGTCCTATCAAGTCGAGAATTAGTTGATTGTGAGTAGCTATGAAACAAATTACCGTGTTGTTTTGGTTTTGTAGGAAGTGTTGTAACAGGCAACTGTTGCCAATTAAGGAGGCTCACCGAACCCCCTAATTTGAAAAGTCACATATTTGCCAAGATCCTAGCAAAAATCCAAGTAGCCAAAGTGAATGTTAGAGAGCTCTGTATCACATCCCTCACTGTCACAGCAAGTCTGAACAATCAAGGCCATCTTTTACACCGAAAAAAAAACCCCTAAAGCAGCTATATGATTTAATTCAGTATTTTTTGTCTCCCTTATGTTGCAGGCCTGTATGAATTTCAATGACAGTGGTGCCTGCGTCACACAGTGCCCCCAGACCTTCGTGTACAACCCCACCACCTTCCAGCTGGAGCACAATCACAACGCCAAGTACACCTATGGGGCTTTCTGCGTCAAGAAGTGCCCGCGTAAGTGCTGTGTTATCTGCCCTGCTATCTGCCTTCTCCTGCAGCGATGGGAGGCTGGAGTTGCATTTCAGGAGCCTTAAAAACAGTGAGAGAATGAGAGCTGAGTGCAGAGCACAATCTCTCCAATCACTCCACGTGTGCTTGCAGCCTGTAATAACTCAGTCAGGTGGTAACTAAAGACAGTGACGTTCTGTGCTGCTGACAGTTCCCAAGTATCCTAGAGTGATTTTCCTAAAGAAAGGTGGTTTCTGTTTTCATGGTCAACTGCTTCTTACATTCATGCTTTAGATCAGTATTTGCAAATTCCAAAGTAGTGGAAATAAATAGTTAAAATAGTGGGATTGTAAAAGGGTATGAATTTCTGTTTCAGAAAAATAACAGTCCACCACCAGCACCTGGCACCAAATGCTTTCATGATATTGGTGCCCCTAATTTGGAATAATGATGATTTGACTGAAAGTTACCCTGAGCAGTTCTGTCCTAGTGAGGAATAAACTTGTAATACTGACAACAATGCAGTCTTAAAACTCCAGAGTAAAATTAGAGGGGAAGAGGGAGTTAAAAAAGGGAGAATCCCATGCATATAAAACCCAAATGGTTCTGAGATACCAGCCAGATGATGACAAGTAACAGAAAAAATTATAGGGTCATCACTTACACAGTCTTTGAATCTGCTGGTTTAATTGGAAAGAATAATAAAGGAGATAGTATTCTTGCTCTCCCTTTCATTCCATGAAGGTTTACAGTTGTGCATTAATTATTTTATCCATAAATTACATGTAAGAAGCAAGTGTGATCTATATTAAATGGAGCCATAATTCAACCCAACCCAAAATCCCAATTTTGAATCTCTGTGGAGGACTGACAGCAGCCAGGGGCTGTGACCACCAGGGTCTAGTTCTGCCTGTAATAGTGCTGGGTTTGTTGAAGCAAGATTGGTTTGCTAAGAACCTCATATCATGCACTATAAGGGATATAATTCTTTGCCCAAATACTTCATTGAACACTTACCATTTTTTTTCCTTTCTTGTCAGTATTAAGCTTTTAGTTAGGTAGGATCAGTCTATATTCCCTTTGGCAGTTGTTTTACAGGGAAAAATTTGAAATACTTGTCATTGTCCTGTGCACTGTTTTATCCCAGATATATAGGATTGTGTGTGCATGAAAAAGACAGGACAGACCATCTTGCTTTATTTCTCTCCAATTACTGTGAATTTTTTTCCCCTACAAACAGTAATAAAGCCAAATTGGGGGAGCAAGAGGGATCAGGCCTGACAATTCATGGATTTTTGTAAGTCTCTGATAACGTGCCTACTTTGCTTATACACTTCTGAAAACACAGAACTTTGAATGTTAATGTCGCTGGGAAAGTGCTAAGGTAACAACAGGTACTGACAAAGAGTTCAAAAACATGTCCCAGCTTTAATTCATTTTCTGCCAATATCTCCTTTTTCTTTTCAGACAACTTTGTGGTAGATTCCAGCTCTTGTGTCCGGGCATGTCCGAGCTCCAAGATGGAGGTTGAAGAAAATGGTATTAAGATGTGCAAGCCCTGCACTGACATTTGTCCTAAAGGTAGGCAGTGGTTCAGTATAAATTTTCTAGAATGTAGTCTACACAGGGTGTTATTTTGGCATGAATTGCCCTTCATGAGTGTGTTGTAGAATATTAATAGCCTTTGAATACCCACAGAACTTTGAGCTATGTAGGTTGTGTGTCAAGCACATACAATAGAGTGGAAATTTATTAAGTTGTAATGGTAATATAACCAAACCAATTACTTTTTATTAGATACAAATGAAGGGGATTTCTCTGTTGAGTTTTAGAGAAATCTGAAAGAATTCTTCATTGTGTTATTTTAATACAAGTATTTCCTGGAGGTGTTTTACCACTGTCCTTTTGTCATTCCAAAGTGTACCATACAAAAAACCCTGACTTCAATGTCTGGGATGTCGCATTATTTGTCGGTACGGCACTAGGTTTCCATTTCCTTCCTCTGCCTCTGCTTTCCCAGAATCTTCTACCTCCATTCTCAGTGTCTAAAACACAGATTAGTGATGGTTCTGTTGAGAAGATTGAAATCTGTAGGTTACTTTGCTGTTCCAGACTCCAGCAAGGAGACTTCCTGCTCCCTGCTTGAAGGAGCAAAGCATCATAAGTTTTTCTACATGGGCCTATGCCACTTTTCAGTCCTAATGGAAGCCACATCTGGCTTAATTGTGGTAAATAATTTTTTTTGTTGTTGAATAGATAGTTTTATGAATGAAAACACAGGTATAGAATTCCTTACTCTTTCAGGAGGGAAGCTATCACATTTGTAAAAGCTTCTACTGGTAGTTGCCATTACAGGAGCCCAGTTAGGAAGACAGAATACATTATATGGTTGAAATCATGAGGGATTTGTTCCTGGATGCATCCTGTGTCCCAGAAAATGCAGCTAAATTACATAGAAAGGCTACACAGAGAAGTTTCCTCACTGGTTGCCAGTTTTTCCAGGCACCAGTAACTTGCTGGTTGAGCTGATAAATAACAAGTTATTTATACAATCTTTTGAAGGGCCTTATGGCATGGAATGTTAAGTTCACAAATCCACTAGAGAAGGGGACCTCTGGAGGCAGCAGTTTTAGGGCCCCTCAGTTTCTGCAGTGCACCAAGAAATGGCGTGGCTGGGCTGAGAGGGATTTTGTGCGGTGGGATTTTGTGTGGTTGATACTCGCCTTTATATCCCATGTGAGATACCTTAACCTGTGAGCCAGGGTTCTGTGGCAGGTACTGTAGCTCACTGTTTGTTTTCAATTGGCATGTGCTTCTTTGGGCATATGGATCAAGGGTGCTGTTTTAACACCTCTCTGCTGAATGAGATGGAGACTCGTGTCTGTAAGGCCCACATGTTCTGATTCAGTTATTGTTTTCTCTAGTTCTTTACACAAGCTCCTTGTTTTGGCAGCATGTGATGGCATTGGGACAGGGAGTTTGGTGTCAGCTCAGACGGTGGATTCCAGCAACATTGACAAGTTTGTAAACTGTACCAAGATCAATGGCAACCTTATCTTCCTTGTCACTGGGATTCATGGGTAAGTGACAAAATATTAAGATGTTATGTCATGGTGCCAGCTGAAACCAATTGCATCTACCTCTTAATGATGGCAGCAGGCTTCTTTTATGCAATAGCAGATCCAGGATAAATTAGTTTTCTGCCTTCCATTGTGAAGAAAACCATTGCCTTGATTCTTAGGATTCAACCTCTAGGAAGAGAAAGGATGGGTTAATTGTTTGCACTAAAAAGAGAAAAGACAACTATGATTCTCTGGTTACTTTATGAGGTCCTCAATACTGGCTTACAATAAAGGCTGATTAGAGAATAGAAGGGAGAAAGGCAAGTTACCTTCCATGAGTTTGTTTAAATTTTGTATGGCCAGCAGAATAATATGCAGAATATGTAGAGAGACAGCCTCGCTTAGCATAACTTGTCATAGTCTGGGTGGCTGTCAGTGCACACACATGCACGAAAGCTGCCCTCTTGTCAATCAATTTTGAAGAATCTATTTAAGTTTCAGTTGCAGAGGCACACAATTCACTCGTGTATAAATCCAGTATTTTGGTTTAAATTTTGCTCATTGTAATAGAAAAACCTCAAAGTGTCACATGTCACATGGCTCTTCTCTGGCCAAATGACCCACTGAGGAGCTGGTTGGAAACCTGTTAAATCTCATAGGACAGGAAAAAATGAAGTAAATGCAAGACACGCAGCTAGAGCCCATGAGCAATTTTGTGTGGATTAATCCAGTGCATTACATGAAATTTAATTTCGAGCATAAGAACTGCTTTTGCAGAAAAAGTTATATTAGCTCATTAAAAAATCTGTCTAAATTGAAAGAACCAAACCCAACCTTGAATAAAATTGTACTTGTCTGAAAAATATCTAAATTTGGACTATAAGCAGAAAGTTAAAATATTCTGTTCTATTTTACAGAAGAGTAAGACATGTAATGTTGAAACTGTGTAGCATTTTGTGTCTCATTCTTGATGAAGATAACTCACTTCAGCAAGCCTAGAGTATGAGGGTACTGAGTTCTGCAACCCTAAACTTTCCTACAGCATGAATTACATTAGTGTATGTTAAAAGAAGAGAAGATTTGAAAATGCATGAAAATATCTATATTTCTGGAACATCTTTTTTATTTAAAGTTTCAGTTACATTTTGCAAACTAGCAATATGAAAGGGAAATTTAAAAAATGGCACTGGCTACACAAGTAGTTGATTATATGAATGGACGGTATAGAGAAACAACAATCTTACTTATTTCCTCTCCAACTTTTACTTAACTCTTGTCACAAATTCATTTATTCACAGTGAACTGCAACTTTTAGAGTATGAATTTTTTAGTGTTTTAGATTGTAGGGACATAAAGTCTGGTTCTCTGGGGAATTGGAAGACTTTTGGTAGTGGCAGAGAATAATTTCAGTGAAAGATGCAGAGGATATTTTTTTGGGTTTGTTTTCATTGGAAATTGTGCTGTTACTATTGATTCTGTCCTATTTTTTGATCCTGTGGTTCTGTAGCCTATTTCTTTCCTGAGCACTTGAACTTCAAGTCTTTGTGAATTTGTAATCATTTATGTAAATATATATATGTAATTATGAATTGTTTTATACACAACTATTTATAATAATTAAGATATACTTTATTCTACAGTTTTATATGTTGATAAAACATCAGACATTTGGCTGTTTAAGGGGTTTAAGCGTATATCTGCATCTTTAAAGCTATTTTATCTTCAGAATTTAGAGGTGAAATTCAGCTGCCTCATGTTTATTGCAGGCAAGGGTTTTACTTTTTTGATGGTAATGCATTTTGAAAGCAAAGTGCTGTGTTTCTGTTAGGTAGTCAAAACTTATTTTTTCATTTTCTCAGAGCCCCACATTGTTAAAATAACATGTGTTTGATGCCTCTGTGGTCCCCTAGACTTTTTTGTTAAAGTTCTAGGACTCGTTTCGTTGCTGCTGGGCTGGAGTCACCTCAGGGTGGTTAGAGGTGACCCCATCAGTCTGTCACCTCATAGACTTGGGAGGCCTGTCCCCAAAGACAGCCAGATGGATCACCTGCATGTTTCAGTTCCAGGAATGATGTGTCCTGGAAAGCAGAAGGAGGAGAGGAGGAAACGTGTGCTCCATACTTGTTGAGGATGTTTCCTACTCTCAGAAAACACACAAAAATACAATAACATGCCATTGCAGAGGAATTTTTGTTTGGTTTAAGCTTCTGGTTGACTTTTTAAGTAGGGGAGGAAAGTAACATATTTACTAAATGATGGCACTCTCAAAATCGAGGTCAGCATCATCTTTTTATACTATGGCACATCTAACTTTAAAATTTTAAGTTTTGAAGGTTATTTCATTTCTCATTGACAAACTTGCTTGGCAAGGATCTGTACTTTTAGAGGTTCCTTGTTCAACACCTTCTAAAAAGTGTGCCCTTTAAATGCCGTGTGTCAGGAACTGCTGGCATGCTCTTAGCTTTGTTTTGCTTATAGCTTGTCACTCCTTTCAGGAGCAGCTTTGTTAGTCCTGGTATACAGTATCACAGCTGTACCATTCCTGGAAAAAACACTGAAAATTCTTCTTTCCTTTAGGAAGGTCTCTCATGGTTGTTTAGAATTCCTTAATTTTCCGTAGCATAAATATTTGCTAAAACATGAATGAGTTGAACTTTTGTGTTCCTTCAAGATGACATGGGAGAAGTCAGACACAGATCTGCAGGAACAACATGCTGAAGAAACCTAATGCATATCCTCATAAAAGCAAAGTGCTGAGCACCTTAGTGCTGTTTCCTACATGGTATGGCTCTGAGAACCTGATCTTTCCTTATTTAGAGTGTCACATGTTGTGATTTTAATCTTTCAGAGACCCATATCACACGATCGCTGCCATCAATCCAGAGAAATTAAATATCTTCCAAACAGTGAGAGAGATAACAGGTAACACGCTTCTGATCTCCTAATTCTAATCTGCATTAATTACTGATTTCATTCTCACTTTGCCTTTATAGTTGTCGTGTGTTGGGTTTTCTGAAGAACACGAGTTTCTCGTTTTCATTAAGCTCATCACACTGTAATTTTTATGGAAGTTTAATACAGAAAACTTCAGTATCAGTTGATTTTCACAAGTGTGTTGTCCTGTGCTCATGAACACTGGATGCCCATTATGCAGATGCTAAGTGGACAAAGGATCTTGGTGCCATGTTAGCAAAGTAGGACAAGTGTTACAAGGGAGGGAAACGTGAGGAAAATGGTGCTGAAATGTGGGAAACCATTTTCTTCACCTGAAAGCATTTGAAAGTTCCAGTTTGCTTTTACAGCTCCTTCCCTTGGTCTAACAGAAGATGCTGCTGCAAGTTAGCTTTTGTAACTTAAAGGGAGGTGTATAATGTGTGGGGTGGTAGCGAGTCCCATTTGTTGTGACTTTTCAATGGGGTCATAGAACTGGAATTCTGTACTTTGTTTTCTTGCATCTTGCTTCTTATTTCAGCATGCGGGGGACAGGGAGGAAGATAATACAGCTCTGAGTTCTCATTTGATTTCTGATTGTGTATAGGTAGGGAAATGCAAAAAAATGGTTCTATTTCATGCACAAAAAACCCACCAAAATACCTTTGGGCACCACAGCTTGATTGTAGCTGGGTGGAGCTCAGCATGCTTCACCTCTCAAAAGTTGTGAATTTCAGCAAACCGATGGGATTAAAGTTGAAAGTTAACTCTTAATCTCTTTCTAATTAATGTCAAAGATCATCTGGCACCTGGGTGAATGTTATTTGCCGTTCCTAAACACACTAATTGACAGTCTCAGCCCTGCTACTGGAGTGGAATTACCCCTGTGCTTGACTATGTGTACTGCATTTCAGCCCAGTGCTGAGTCAAAGTCGTGGGGAACTGCCTTCTCTAGGGGTCTGTGCAGCAGAAAACAACTTGTACAGGGAGTGAACAGTCCTCACCTTGGAAATCAGGACGAGTTCTCCTTCTCTTTTTTGGAGGAGATGGTGGTGAGCAGCCTGAGAGTCTGCAGCTTTCCTGTTTTATTTCTTTTCCTCAAGCTGGCACTGTCTTTCCTTTATAGGCTAAGCCCATCCTAATTCACACATGGCTGAAGTAATTCACGTTCACATGTTTGCCTTTTCCTCCTTCAGGGTATTTGAACATACAGTCATGGCCTGAGAATATGACAGACTTCAGGGTGTTTTCTAACTTGGTTACCATCGGTGGGAGAGCTCTCTATAGGTAAGGTACTTCTCTGTTGGCGGAATAATTTTTTATTAGTGTTCTGTGATTCTTTGTTCAGTAGCAGAGAATGCAACAGCCTTTGGGAAGGACATCATAAATTGATACATTTTTTCCTCTGTTACCAAGGTGCGCATTAGCAGTATCTCTGCTAATCAGTTGTTTATAATGGGTGATACCTTCTTGACATATTTATTTTTTTTAAAAAAGTCTTGGTTCATGGCTGTAGCTATTACCTCATTGTCTGGAACTTACATTTATGGTTTAAAATACCTTGTGAAGAAACACAGTATAAAAGGAATGAATAATAGAACTTAGCCTCATTATTAGGAGTTTATATGGTTGTGATTAGACGTGCGGGCTCATATGCCCAAACAACAAAGTGGTTTTAAGAAGAGGTAAAAGGTGGAAGAACATTGAAGTCACTGAGGCACCTTGAAGGTGAGGTGTTCGTGAGCTCTGTAGTGCCATTTTTACCAGAGATGTTTCTGTGTGAAAACTCAGATGGAGAAATTGGTTTGAAGAGAAGAAAACATGGTGAGAAATGCTGGGGGAAGCACAAGGAGGTACCTGAGCAATTTATACAGCAACCCCTGGGTCCCCACTTCGGAGATGGAGTAAATCAGGCATGGGATTCTGCTGGTATCTTAAACAGCAACCTGAGCAGAATATGAATAGCAGTGAAACCTTGAGGTTGAATTATAGCCCAGCATTCTGTTCCAAGACAGCAGTTTTTATTTGGAACAGCTGGAAAACAATTATCATCATTAAAATACAATAACTTAAAGGATGCCCAGAAACAGGATATTGTCTTCACTAATCTTCAGTCATAAAATATGTGCAGTCATTTTCGTGTTGCACAGACAATCATTTACTGTTCCTTTGATGAAGAAAGGCGATAACCACATACTACAACAAAAGAAAAATGAAATATAGAAAGTGGGCTGGAAGAAAATCCATGAAAATAACAATTTCTTCGTGTATTACTTGTAATGACATTAATTTGATGCCTGACAGAAGATGTTTTAATACATTTTGCATGACTTTGTCATTTTCTCCTTAGCATATAAACTATCATAGTATTAATGCTGTTGAAAGAAAAACCTGAGTTTTATTCAGTTTTCCTAACAGCACATTATCTCAAAAAAATCTGTTAATGGATGAAATGAAACTGGTTGAGGAGTTCTCCCAGCCTACTTGGCCTAGTGCTATGAGCATCATAGCTTGTGGTATCTCACTCCTGACAGGACTTGTAATTTTCTAGGCCATAGAACTGGATGTTGACTCATAAAATATTTGTGTTACCACGAAATAAAAGTTTTCTGAAAAATTCTCAGTTTTTCCAGAATGATCGTCTAGACGCTTGGAACTAATTCCAAGTTGGCAATTCCCTGCCAGATATAGTAAGTTGTGCTTTCTGAAGCTAATTCCTATTCTCTCTCACTTTTGTTCTCATGCCAGTGGCCTTTCCTTGCTCATCCTAAAGCAACAAGGCATCACTTCCCTGCAGTTTCAGTCCTTGAAGCAAATCAGTGCTGGCAACATCTACATCACAGACAACAGCAATCTGTGCTACTACCACACTGTCAACTGGACCAGCCTCTTCAGCACCCCCAGCCAAAAGACAGTGATCCACCGGAACAAAAGGGCAGAGAACTGCAGTAAGTACCTGCTGCTCACTGCCACAGACTCAGCTGGGGCTTGTGGAACTCCATGGACATCAGGGGAACTGTGGTCATTTACAGCATCCAGGGATTTGGCCCAGTCTGAGCAGGAAAACGAAGTGTTTTAAGGCGTGGACTAAGGAAAGGGAGCAGAGAGAGCGTGCTGCTTCCTTAACATGATGGGAATGTTCCAGTTTCACAAATATGAATTCTGAAGGCTGTGAATGGAGTGTTCATGTCTTTACAGCCCTTTCCTTATGGAGTGGGATTAGCATCTTCTGCCTCCCCTACCCTAAGTGGCCCTATTTTAATCTAGAACGGAACTTTTGGGACTGCTTTAGGTCACCAAGTTCTCCCTTTTTGTATTTGACCTATCTGATAAAAAATACTACTTCAGGAAAGCTTACATGCCAGTACCTAGGCTGAGACCGTAGTACTGAAAAGCCAAAGAAAGCTCTGTAGCAGATAAAATAACTTATTTATATAGAAATCAGGCAGCAAATTGCATTATTACAGGCATATTGTAGCAGCAGGGCAGTTCATTTTAAGCATCTGTTAGACTGCTTGCAGGAGAGGAGATTCATTGAATTGCTGTATGTTTAAGTGATGTTGCTGATGTTTGTGCTCTGACCAGCCAAAAATGTTTGCTTTGGGTTTTTTCAAACTGTGGTCCTATTTTTGACTTGCACTTTAGCTCTTTCTTTCTGTTGGTTTGGGGATTTTTTTTTGTTTGTTATTTTTTGAGGGATTTTGTTTCTTTTTTTTCCCTCTCCCCTCCCTTTGAAGTGCTGTTGTGCTCTGAGAGAGTGAGTGGCTGTGCTCATCACTGTAGTGTAAGTGTACCTTCAGTGTTAGGTGGAATACCAGCTGGAGCTTTATCTCTGCTGCTCACTTACTTTTCTAATCTCTCCTACCATGGAAGAGCCACAAGAAGTACAAAGTCTTGTTTGGTTGATCTCCACTTGGTTTTAGTTGTGTGGCATTTTAATTATCATTATTATTAATTTTATTAGGCTATTTCTTTACATGCAAGTTAAAAAAGTGAAGGTTGAGAAAATGCTACTTGCTGTCACTGCAGGCAGTTTTTACTGTGACCATGCCCGAGGGTGTAGGGTTGTTTCTTAACCCCTAGCAGAGCAGTGCCCACTTTTAAGCTGCACCATATTGTATCCTCTGGCACAAACTTTGTGTTACACGCGGCAAAACGATGGGCTGAACAGAACTTTCTGGGGTAGATGTTTTTAGTGTATTTTGCAAAAGATGTCCTTGGTGTTGGCTGTGAAACCATTAATTAGACCCTGATATTTGGTGGAAGGTTTTGTGGGAACAGCACAGAAGGAGCAGAGAGGCAGTGTCTGCTGCTGCTTCTGCGGTGAGGAAGGGCACAGGGCGTCGGACATCCTCGTGCCCTGGTGTCCTTGCTTCTGTCACCCAGGCAGGAGGTTACGCAGGCTGGGTAGAGGAATCCGGTGGCTGTCTGAGAGCGTAGCAGAGCTAGCTTCATCTCCCAGAGATGGCTGAACAGTGGTGGAAGTGTCATGTGGGAACAAAGCCTGGATGAACAGTCCAAGAATAGTCCTGAACTGTGGCGTTAACCAGCTGCAGGACAAAGAAGGCTGCACAGTCTCTGTTTTCAACATACCCAACTTTACCCTGTTCATTAGCTCCAGTTGCTTGACATCCATGAGCTTTGTATCATTTTCTTAATGGCTTCTGTTCTCCTGGTTTTCTTTCTTTCCATCTCAAGGTTTTTCCTTTGCTTTTAATTCTTGTGAGAGTGAGGAGTATTTGAGCAGTTCCAGTGTGCAGCCTGTTTTTCTTCTGCCCCCACACAGAAAGCCAGCTATAAAAATAGAGTATTGGTTGGAAAGTAGAGGGGCTGCCAAGAAGGATGGCACATCTGCCCAAGGATGTGGCACTGCTCTTTGCTTTCCCCTGCAGTGTAGCAGGATCACGTGGTGAGGAACGACCTAGTTCTGTGCTGGTGCTCTAGTAACTATTTTGTATGGCATAAAGAAAGAATTAGCCCTTTGAGATTTCCCATATGGAACTTTTGGGCCGACAGAACAGAAGAATGAAGAAGCTCAAGGTTTTGTTGACCATGCAAGGGTCACTAACGTTATATTCCCAGATCTGAGTTGGTCCCATCTTGCCGGGAGATACATGAACTTGTGAACCTTCCAGAGAGCACGGATTTCCTTTCTACCAGATGAAAAACTGCTTACTACAGGAGAAAAATCATGCTCTTGGTGCTCTGATGTTTTCTTACATCAGATTGGCTCTAGCTGTCTCATTATCATATAGCATTTAATGAAAGAACAATCAACTTTCCTTCATTCCTAGACATTTAATATAAAAAGAAACTAAGCAGTAATAAGGTGGAGCACAGGCCTCATGTCTCATGCAGTAATGATTCCTCTTTGCTTCAAGCTTTCTGTAACTTCCCATATGTTAGAAGAAAATGGGAAATTACTCAGGTGAATTTTTTAAGGTGCTTTTTCCCTTCATGGAGTAGTGTCCCTGCTGTTTCACTGTTTTTGAGAGCTTCAGGACATAGCTGAGCACAGCAGTTTGGAACATATTCTTGCATTAGTTGTCAGGGCTCCTTTGTCAAATATCTCTTTGCCTTTTCCTGGGATCACTCGGTTTGAGTCCCTTTGAAGCTGCCATAACTACTGAAACGTGGGCTCCCAGAGCAAGTGGAAACTGGGATGTGCTGTCGCCTCATCCTCTCACATGGACTGTCTTGTCACTACATTTGCACACAAAGGGAAAATGTAAACTTTATTTCACCTCTAGCTTGGTGAGGATTTCTTTTAATAGACATTTACCATTTTCCAGGAAGAAAAATACTCCTAAAGATACTTTAGGAGATTTAACACGGTGGGAATCTTAAAGAGGAAGACAAATCTCATTCATTTCCTTTTAAGAAGTCACAACGTAAGCTCCAGTACCAAGGGGCTGGTTTTAAAAATTGACTCTAACCTGTGTTCATTAAATGGACTGTGTATAATGAACATAGGCCAGGGGCCAAGTGGCTCCAATTGGGAGGCAGTGCAATCCCAGCAGGAGGAGTGGTTTCCCCTCTTTGCACATCTGTGTGAGTGAATTGGTTAATGTTTTGTGGCCTTTTCAGAGTCAGCATTAGCTGAGAAGAGCTTTGCTGCTGCTTCAGCTCTGCCTGTCAGCCAGCACCTCTCTGGGGTTAAATGGGTTCTGCTGCAGGTTGGATGTCTCACTAAACTCTGCAGGATCACTCGGAGTAAGGCAGCACTGGCCCATGGAGCCAGATGCAATTCTCCAGCACCCTTTGGAGCATCTGCCATTTCCAGGATAGGCCAGCAGACTGGGGTTTAGGAGAGTTTTCCCTGCACCTTCCACTCCCTGAGGGTGTGGGCTCTGAGGGTGAGCCTCTAGGGTTTCCATTTCTGCCTTTCTGTTATTTTGCCTGTTCTGGACACTGACCCTGCAGATGTTTGGGCACGTGTCCACACCTCTTGAGTGCCAAAGGAGCCTCACCTGAATGAGGAAGGAGATGTATAAGTAAATATTTGGAGGATCAGAATCCATCCTCTGTGGCAGAAATACTGTCTGCTTGCTTGCATGGTAAACAGCAGGGTGGGACTTGTTAATAAAAGTGTCCACCAAAGATTTTTTTTCACATGGTTTTCAGTCAAGAAACCAGTCTAAACAATGTTAATTATTACAGCTACTCTCAGATATTTATTATTACTTCTTTGTATATTTTGAGCCACTATTAGCTTGGGTTTTTTTTCCTTTCTACCCAGTGATTGTTAACAGCTTAAAGCAAATTACAGCAAACTTTTTCTACCAATGTATAGCTTTTCTGAAAACTCGTGTAAGAGCTTCCAAGATCTTCTAGTCACCATTGTATTTAAGTGACTTTTATGATCTGTCACAAGGTGATGATATCTTTTCCATGCCATTTAATGCTGTGTTCAGCTGACTCTACATCAGTGAGGAAATACTGACAAGTTGCAGGGGGAGTAAAATTTTTGTGGAAAAGTTTGGTCTGTGTTAATGCTTCATCTTTGAGATAACACTGGCACGATAGAGTTTGGCAAAACTCTGATTTTTTTTTTCTTTTCAATGAAGAAGACAAAGATGACAGACTTCAGCCAGTGGAAAATGCTACAAAATTTTCCAGCATGCAAAATATACTTTATATTCCTCATACCCTCAATTATTTCATCTTGCCGTTTACACCACTTCTTAACAACGTTAAAATAGTCCGCAAATCTTTCACTGCCTCCAAGATGGTTTTTTTTTTTTTTTTTAATAGGTTAAAAGCCTAGGCAGACTTCAGGTTTTTGTAGAATACTGAAAATACAGGAGCAAAATGTATGTGTGTGTTTTTAATTAAAAAAAAAAAGTGAAGTCCATAAACCCCCAGGATGCTCTAGTGCTTCGTGTTGTCTTTCTAAGATGGTGCCATGCAGGGCCAGAAAGGGGATGTACATGGAAAGAGTGTGACCTCTCCCTTCACCACTTCCCTACACACTTTCAGGGATAGAAATGTCAGTGTCCAAGCTTCTGTGCACAGGGAACAGAACAAATCACCAAGGAAAGGGTAGGTAGATTTTACTTTTGCTCCATGCTGAACTGAAAAGTCTGCCTTTTTTTTCCAGCATGGATTTTTTTTTTTTTGTATGGAACAGTCAGAGGTGACTCATGTGAAATATGAGTGCACAGAAAAAAAATGCAGGAAAAAAAATGTTCTTTTATCCAAAGTTACTTAAACAATTGTCTCAGCTTTAGTGACACCTGCAGCGTAAGGTGAAACTCTTCTAGGCAAAGGTTGTTATAGATGTGATTCTTATGAATCACATCAATCTAGCCACCAATTAACAACTTGAATAAATGATTACATTCATTATCAGGTGTGATGTAAAGCTAATTGAAGTCTGCAGGAGTTTTTCTATTCAGCTTATGGAGCTTTGGATCAGGCCCAGAAGTGTATAGCCAAATAAAAATAATTTTTCTTTTTTTCTAGTAGCTAATTTTCTTGTGTTCTATTTAGGTTGGGGAAAAACGTGGAACCTTTCTGCTTCTAACCTGTGTGACCCCATTAATAAAGAATGAGCCCTTCTTCTAAAACTCCTGACAAAATCCAGTTCCTGTCAAGAACATTATTGTTATTTCCTTCCACATAAGGCCATGTGATGTGCTGGAGCTGCAGAACGTGCTCAGCCCATGGAAATGCCAAATAATGTGTCAAAAATTGAAACGTTTCTTTAGCCATCCCCACAATTAAAGAAGAGAAAGGAGAGAGAGAAGAGTTTTTATAAGTTGTCAAAACAACCACTCCCTCCTTGCCAAGATTCATTTACAAAAACATTTCAGGAGGAAACTGTAATTTCTTGTTTCTGTTGCTTTTTTCATAAGACTACAGGCACTATGTTGGCTACATTTCAATAGGGTAATCATGATTTTCTTTATTGAAAAGCTCTCTTTTTATTTGTATACAGTTACTCACTGTATTTTCTGAGCTATCTTGTAATAATATCCCTTGTTATTTGGAGGGATATTTTAGTGAAATACTCTGTGCAAATAAATTCTGATCCCAGAGTAGTTTGACGGGTGAGAAAAATGAAAAGAAAGGAAATCACTAGTAGTAAATCACAATTTCAAGTTACAAAAGAAGGTGAGAAAGCAAACAGGAAAATGCCTTTCCATGATGACTGTGGAAAACAAGATCAGAAGAGTTAGCAATATTCTTAAAATTAAAAATGAGAAACAAAAGGATCTCCAAGCCAGGTTAAGTTTTTCTTTGTTGCGTGACAAAGATTTAAAGGGAGTCATTGATTAGAAAACAAAAACCATATGAAACTCGGTAAAAAGTTTGTTTAATTGTAACTGGGGTAGTTTCTGGGTTTGTGGTTTTTCTTTTTGTTTTTATTTGCAGGTTCAGGCAGTGGCCACATAGTGGAACTACTGACATCTGGTAGTTATTATAAAAACATTACTATGCTTAAAAGAAAGTCAGGGCAGGGCAGTAATGAGAAGCTGAATTTTGTGTCTCTGCTCATCCTGGCTGTGCTGGTCTGGCTCATTTGACTGCAGCAGCAGAGTTCAGGGAAGGAGGACAAGGCATCTCTCTGAAATGGCCTCCTGAGTCCCTCTTGCTGTGCTAGCATCTGTGATAATTAATACACTTTAAAGCATATTGACCACCTGGAATGACTCCTGAATGTAATAATTTTTTATTTGGCTGTATCTGATTTGAGCTTTGAGGCAAAAGAAAAACCGAAAGGATACTTCTGAATACCTTCTGGATGTTGGCATTAAAAAAGTATATGTGATATAAAAAAAAACCAACTAAATCCCAGCCTTGATAAAACATGTGCAGGCTTCTCATGCCTGAGGTTATTTGTGGTGTATTAAGACAGTATTGGAGGGGGTGGTAGAATTCAACCAGCACACCTCCTTTTCATTTATTATTCCTCTTTAGTTGTTTCCAATGCTTTAAAAAGCAAGCAAGTGTCTGTATTGTTGCCATCTCTTTTATTTCAGGTCCTTGCTGGGTTTACTCAGTCCAGTGTGTAATCCATTTGTGTAAAACATTGCATTGTGCAAAAATAAATTCAAATTAATTCTGTCCTTTCACGTGCCAGGGTTAGGCTGAAAGTGCACCCAGATTTTCTTCAGATGCTGGAGAGATAACATGTTTCCTTTTGTTCTTTGCTCATTTTCTCCATCTGTCACATCATCTAGATATTTAGGTAGTGAATGATTTATATAAAATAAAAATACAGACTTACACTGTTTGAAACAAACTTTGCCTCTAACCCTTAGTTCATTGTGTATTTTGGTGGGGGCTTGAGGGTTTCAATATAAAGGCTCTTTGGCTCTTCAGGTGCTTTTGCAATGAATAATTTTTAAATCACAATTAATGGTGCCTTTCCTTCAATTTTTTCCCTGCTGTCCATAAGTTTTATTTCAGGGAGTCCTCCATTCATAGGTAGCATTTTATATTTTAGTTTAAAAGAACTTTAGTGGATTCGGACAATTGATTTTTTGAATCCTTTCAATTTTTGGCATTTACCATGTCCCGTGTCAGGGAATTCTACAGGTTGATCTTTACTTTCTATGAAAAAAAATCTCAGATTTGAACCCTATTGGATTTCTGTCTCTTTGAATGCCCATGAGGGACTTGGAAGAAGCAATTGGAAGAACAATTGTTTCATGCTTACTCACCTCCTTCTTGCCATTCAGGATTTTAGAAGCTTTAATCATGTCCTTTCTCCTCCATCTCTGAGGCTGCTTCTCTGTTTATTCCTGGTTTAGAAGCTCTTCTCTGGTTTTGATCATCCTTGAAGCACTCTTTTTCCCACTCTGTTTTATCTGAAAGGAGCAGACCAGGAGTGTGTACGATATTCCAGCTGAGTGCTCTGGGTATTTGTGTTGTGGCATGATGGTGATTTTATGCTTTTTTTCTGTCCTGTTTCTTGAAAATGGCGACATTCCGGTCCCGTTTCCGAGCGTGTCGGGATGCTGACGGAATGTTTTCCCCTGGCTTCTGGGGGGCTGTGTGCATTTCTGACAGCATCCCCCCTCTCTGCAGCTGCTGATGGGATGGTGTGCAATGAGCTGTGCTCCAGTGATGGCTGCTGGGGGCCAGGGCCAGACCAGTGCCTGTCCTGCAAGCGCTTCATCAGGGGGAGGACCTGCATAGACTCCTGCAACCTCTACGAGGGGTAAGACATTCCCCTTGTGCTTTTCCCCAAAGCTGCTAATTAACGTTGTTGAGGACTTCAATGAGCAAGTCATTTTGGGTTTACATTAATAAGTATCTGGCTCCATTGCCAATATTACTGATTTTGGGTGAAATGTGTCATGGGCTAAGATTTAAGGATTTCTAAATCTGAGCTTGTGTAGAAAGCTTTCCCTGGTATTCTGCTGACTAAAGTTTTCATGCAGCATCATCACCTTGCACCTTTTGCATGCTGGTAACGTGAACAATTTGATTTAGGTGAAAAGTTACAAAAAACCCCTCATCATTTATCCCCTTATTCAGAACCATACAATTATATTCTTTCAGATGAGTTAGATTCAGGCATCTGATAAAGAAATTTTCTGCATAAGGACCCCAAAGTAGAAAAACTCACTCTCTTTTTCATAATGCACTGTGTAATTGTACACACAAATATAAATTAAAAAACCCAGCAGGAGTTCTTGCCCCTTTTCCTTTTGCTTCTTGTGCTGGGGGAATACCTCCACAGCACAAGGTGGTTGAATCTGCCTTATGACAGAAAGATAAAGCTGAACTGAGCCAAGTGAACTCCCACATATGCATGAAAATATTCTCAGCTCTTCCATCTGAAGAAGGCATGCAAAAAATACCTTGTCAGAGCCCAGTTTTATGTGCTTAAAAGCTTCTCTTCTCTCCTCCCCCTTCGCCCCCCAATAAGAAGAAGACTTGCAGACCCCAGTTGTGTTGTCAGTGCACTGAAATGAGTTGGTCCCCCCTTGGTATCTTTTGCTGCCATGGAGTCTGTCACACTAAGAGCATGATGAGACTCAATCAGTCTGTTCTGTTCTGTTCTCTCTCCATAAGTGAGTGGTATTTACACTTTCCACAGGCTCAGTTCTGTCCTAAATATGTGAAAATATTTGTAACCTGGGCTTGGGGAGCTTTTTGTTTGTTGGAGAGCTCTGCACGTTCATGTTGTAGGGCAGTAACAGTTCTTCACGGTGGGGTCAAGCTGCATTTGACATCTCTTTTAGTCCTCAGTGGGAAAAAAATCCACTCCCAGAGCCAGGGAAGGGTGAGCTCCCTTGCAGCACTTGAGTGAGGTTTTCCTCAGCTCAGTCCTGATGTCCTCAGCAGATCCTCATGGCTGTAGAGGAATGGAGGGTGACCAGTGACCAGCTGAGCTCAGAGCCTTCACCCTTTACCTGGATGCTACTGGAGCCCGCTAACATGAGTGTGCAGCACCTCTGTAACTGGTTAATGCAAACATTGTAATTGTTTAATGCAGCAAGATGGGATCCACCTGCAAAGCTTGGGTTGGTCCACTCTGAGCCTACTACAAAGATTCTGTCTGTCTTTAGTGGGGGAAGAACAAACTGCTCACATGTGAATTCATCTTGGCCTAGAAGAAGGTGGGATAGATTGTGTTGGGAGAGTTCTGGAGGTTTGTGGTGAGGGGAAACTGGCAGCTGAAATGTTGGAAGGAGGAAATTCAACCTGCCATCACTACCTTTTTTCCCCCTTAAAAGTGATTAATAAAAAAAAGTCACTTGAGTGGTAGTTTCTTGTGAAATAAATGAGTAAAAGGATTTGTTTTGACATTTTATAGATTCAGAGCTCAGTCTAGAATTATTGCTGAAAACATTATGAGCCTTTTGGAGAACAGGCTTTAAAATGTGTTCATGGAGACCTACCTGCAACAAGGGCAGCTCT
Source organism: Cnemophilus loriae (assembly GCA_013397755.1). NCBI lineage: Eukaryota > Metazoa > Chordata > Aves > Passeriformes > Corvidae > Cnemophilus > Cnemophilus loriae. Next base: position 387,290 of record VZTF01007552.1, read on the forward strand.
GTCATCAGTGCTCACATGTGACAAGTGGCTTCCTGCATCTGAGCCACAAGTGACAGTCCCGTAGACGAAAATCAGGAAGTCAGCAATTTTGTCCTGTTATTGAAGTCTATATTTCTTAGTGAGAGGAAAGCCCCCACTATAGTTTTGTACTGGTGAGGAAGGTGTCTCTGCTTCACCTGGCTGTGGATGAGATGGTGGCCTGTGCTCAGCTGCTGTGACAGGCTGCTGGCCTCAGTGTCCCTGAGATCAATTCCATCAGGTGAAGACCCAGCTAGGTGGGCTCAGTTTTGGGCTGGAGTCAGCTTTCTCCTAACCTGCCTGCAAAATATTTTCTCAGGGAATTCCGAGAATTTGCAAACGGCTCTGTCTGTGTGGAGTGTGATCCCCAGTGTGAAAAGATGGAGGAAAACATGATCACGTGCTACGGGCCGGTAAGAACAAAGTCTGTAATGTTTGTTAGGTTTTGGTTTGTTTTGTTTCTTATGGTTCAGGGTAACTTGCAAAAGTGTGCTGAAGGACAGGGTTTTCCTGCTTCCAGACTTGAAAGCATCTACTGCAAATCAGTGTTAATAAAAGCAGAAAATACACATGTTCTGCGTGTAGGGAAGGAATTCTGCTCGTGCTAAATTGGTGCTGGGAATAAACTTCCTTGGATCTGCCTCCTTAAGACAGTGATTTTAAAAGTTTTCCTTTTCTTTCCTGAGTTGTCTTAATGGTTTAGTGGTACAGATGCACACAATTTTACAGACAGAAAGCATGCAGTTGTGATTTGAGTGCCCTCTTTTGTCTCTATTTTCATTCTTTATACTCAGTTCTGTCCTGGTTTCTCCCCCAAAAAAGTGGGGGAATTTGTCTTAGTCTCTCAGTTTGAACAATATGCTGGGAGGTTTTTTGTACTTAGATAGCCTTTAAGTTCTTTTGATAGACAATGATTTTTCGTGCATCCTAAGTGATGGTTAACTTTCTCACTTTTATAATGGCCAGTAACTTTTCTTTCAAAGATTATTGCTCATTTAGGAGATTGAAGTTGTCTCTTTCTTCTAGTTTTCTGTGTATTGCAAAGATTAAAAGTCACAGGTATGCTGGAAATGAGGAGTTGTATTTTAGGCTCTTCATAGTTGAGAAAATATAACCCATAATTTATTTCCTTATTTCTGTGACTTACTTACTGAATGAAGAAAAAAAAGGCATCATAATTTTTCTTACAATACTGAGTTTTTCTGCAATACAGCCATGAAGCAAGAAGCTAATGTTTCAAGTGTTCAGCCCATCAGGGAAATCTGGATTTGTAGCAGGGCTTATGGACATAATATCCTAGGCCAATGAACACCTAAACACCAGATTTAGTTATACACTGACTTATCATCACAGCTTTAAAATTTTACTTTTACGTTGTCCAGGAGTCTTGGTTTGTTGTTCTTAACAATTTAGTCTTCATATGTATTACGAAAAAAGAGACCTTGTAGTCCTTCAGTCTTGCTGTGACCAGATGCCGTGTACAGAATGCTTGTGGAAAACAGTTCTGGAGTGCAGAGGTAGGAGATCCCACTGAAGGGCCATTGCAGTGGCTTTGGAAAGGTGGTTCAGTACAGAGTAATAGAGCAGGAAGTTTCTCAGCGTTAAAGTGGGCACCGACTTCATTGTATTAAGCACACCAATAATATTAAGAAGCCCATCTAGAAGCTAGTATTTAGTCTTGCACTCTACAGAAGACGTTAATGGCCAAAAGCACCAGGATTTATAAGTCTGCTGCTCCCTAACAGAGGCTGGAACCATGCAGGTAATTCACTGTTCAGTGGGAAGAGAAGCTGCTGCGGGTGTTGCTGAGTGTGTGCCAATGCAATTCTAGTGCAGCAGGAAAGGACAGAGTAACTTGAATGCGCTGCATTTCTCTCTTCCATGCTCTCCAGGGACCTGACCACTGCACAAAGTGTTTCCATTTTAAGGATGGTCCAAATTGTGTGGAAAAATGCCCTGATGGCTTGCAGGGGGCCAACAGCTTCATTTTCAAGTACGCCGATGAGGATCGGGAGTGCCATCCGTGTCATCCAAACTGCACCCAAGGGTGAGTGCAAGCTCTGTGCAGGGAGCCATCCTATCCATGCACTGCTCGTAGCACAGGGTGGTTTATAGGTATTTTGGCTTAGTGAAGCACTTGTCCCATTCCCGAAAAGAGAGGGTGCAGTAGGAGTTTAACCTTTGATTCTCAGGTCTCTCATGACATTTGGGTTTTAGTCATGAACACCCAGCAGCTTATCACAAGAAAACCCTTTTGAAGACCGCGGAGAAGAATTTTACACAGCAATGCTCTCAGCTTTCCTTCTACACTGGTTTGTAGCAAATGCTGCCCTTTCACTTAATTTTAGGCCTGTAAAATGACTTTATTTTTAGTATTTGCACCTTGACAGGATCTCTGCTACTTGGTATTGGTGAACTAAGCCTGCAGCTCTACTGTGAGACAAAAGTGTTACTGCTCTCTTTTTCCTACAGGGACTGATGCACAGAGTTTGAAACCAGACTTTGTACAGGTGCCTGAGACTGAGCATCAATTTCTGAAGTCCTGTCAAAGTGCCCAGAATAATTTGTTACACTTGGAATAATACAGCCCATGGATCTGAGCCAGAATTAAGAACCTGTGCAACACGACAGCAATAGTCACATGCACACCTATAGTTTTGCACAGGCCACGTAAGTTATTACTGCCTTTTCCATGGAGCAATTCAGAGTGTCCAGCATACAAAGAAAGGAAGAGGCAGCAACAGGAAAAAGAGAAAACATCAGCCAGTGAAATAATCTTCAACAAGAGATTCTTATTGTTTAGCAGCTAAAATTAAACCAGTAAATTATTCAATGTAATCTTGACGTCAACAGCTGTTGCCGTTCAAAATGAGACCTTTTGCTGGTTTTGCAAATCTAATTACAATAGAGCCATTAGGGAAATGAGAGGGAGATCACAGAGACACAGCCAGGATCTGTTACAGATTTGTCTCCCCCCCAGACCCTTTAAATCACTTATGCAATAAGAAAAATGCTGCTACTGTGGAAGAAGGGGGTAAGAAGAAATGATATTAAAAGATGAGCTCACTCCAGGAGCTCTGGTCCTGGCTTTCATAGATGGAGAAGGTGCCAATGCTGATCTAATCTGACAAGACCATGGATGTGTGCTGGATTTACTGTCTGCCCAGCATAGGAAGTGCCTTGCAGCTCTCCTGGCCTCCAAGAAGCAACACTTCTTCCCATTTCCTCCTCTTTCCTGAGGAGTTCTAAGTAAGCCAACTATTTCTAGTGTTTGTAGCACAACTGTGTTTCTCCTAGACTAGAAAGGGAGCAGAAGGTTTTCCTTGCCTTTCCACTTCTCCATAGGCATTTGTATTTTGCAAGTGGTTGTTTGTTTTTGTCTGCCTGGATCGAGAAGGGAAGTTTCTATGTCTTGTGCTGAAAATGTAACATTCTAGTCCATACACAAATAGGAAGGGCATTAGGCAGTTCTAGCTGACCTTGGCAGTACTCACTGGCAACCCTTGGTGACACAGGTTCCCTTATGCTGAGTGATGTTGTCCTTTAATCCTTGGACTTTCAGTTTTCCCTCCTTTCTATTGTCTCCTTCTGATTAGGTGAAAGAATGTCCCATTGCGTGCCCATCCCCAGAGAAAGGACAAGTAAAAGGGCCAAATGTCCCCAATTATGTACACAAATGTGTGATTATCTCTCAGATGAGGAACTATCCCTTTTCCATGATGCTAATACTATTCCCTATGGAGATCTTCATCTTCTTATTAAAGAGTTGATGTGTCTATTCTTAGGTATTTTTTTATCCCTTAGAAAAACAATGCTCTCTTCCCACCAAGTCTGGGTAAGCATAGCTATAGCTTACTATTCTTTTTTAGTGTTCCTAGAGACTTTGTGGCATGTGATTATGTTAATGAAGCTAATAATGACTGTCCAAGATGTTTGGGGTTTGCAGGTTGTCTGTCTTCTTGCCAGCATTGTCAGGGGCTGAATATGCCCACAGACAGAGGGGAAATCCTTCAAGGCTGAATTCTCTAGTTTCATACCCTTCCTTTAGAAGGAATTAGAAAGTAGTATTTAAATTCTTCTCAGTCATGATTCTTCACTGAAATAGGTTGTGGAGAGAACACATCTTGCTATTTGGCTCGTGACTGAAAGGTAGAGAGAAAAATTCTGCTTCATCCCGCACATCTGTTCTCCTGGCTGCCAGATCAAGTGCTAGAATAAAACCAGGGCCCTCTCAGTACAGCTGGGACACCCATCAAAAAGGGTTGAGCTGCTGCAGAGCAATGCTCCCAGTATGGTGTTATCTCATTCCTGCAGTGCTGCTCTCTGTGAGTCAGGCTGCTCAATAAAATAGGTTTTTAGTTCTCACCCAGTGTTTCCAGTTGTCCCCACCAGTTGTCACCAAGGAAGGATCTGTCCCACCTCTGTTTCCTGTGTTTTGCCACAAATTCCATCTTGGCATTTGCAGAGGAGGCTTTAGTGAGGTTTGATAGCACCATTCTCCTCCGCTATTCAAGTGTAATGACTGTTTCTCTTAATAGGTATATAATTATCCAGCCCTGTTAATGGCCTTGCATTGACCAGAAGAACTGCCAGTGACTTCCTTGGGTACAACAACTGTGCTCCTGCCCTTGCATCCCATGATAAATATCAGCTACGTGAAGCCAGTTTGGAGCAGATCTGAGGCACGTGGGACAGGTATCCCACTTAATTCAAGAGAGTTGGAAAGCATTTGGCACCTCCTCTTGCAGAGCTAGCCAAAGCTGAAGACTTCCATAAGAATAAAATACTAATTACAGAGTAGCAAGTGACAGCCTGTTTCCTTGCTGGGCAGGACACAAATGGGAGATCTCACTGGACACCTCCCCTCATTGTACAAACGCGTTCTGTCACACAGCTTTTTGAGGGCAGGGCATTACTCCTCATCAAAATGCTCTTTTCCTTCTAAGCCATGACCAGAGGAGTCCTGGGAGCTCCAGCAAAAGTGTGTGGCCCTGAAGGGATTTGAGGGCAGAAGCACTGTGTTGCCTCTAAAGCTTAGGTGTATTTTTAGGAAGACGATTTGAATTCCATATGAAAGAATATTGCAAACAAACTCTGAATAAGAAAAACTGTTACTCTTTAGTTTTGCAAAATTTCCTCCTACCCCCCGCTCCAGTTCAATTTTGTTCCTCTCACCATGAGTGAGACACTCCCTGTTAGCTCAGTAGCCCTTGAGTGGGGTTGTCTGGCTTTATCCGTAACATCAGTTGGGTGACCACCACAACAAAGGTTTTCTCCTGCCCAGAGGTACTCCGCTTATGCCGTTGTAAAATCAGTTTTGTTTGTTTCCGGTGACCAAGATTTTTGAGAATGCATCTGGCAAGGAATGCCTTTGCTACCCCATATCTGTGCAGTTAAGACCCCACCCTTCAATCTTAAAGAAAGTGGATAAAAGACAGTATTTCTGGATTGTTTCTGGAAAAAAAAACAGTCGTTACTGCAATTTTCAAAACCCCACATTTCCTTTCAGAGGATGATTATCTGTAAAGCTAGGATGAGCTCCAAGTGTAATTTTCTGGATAAACTGTATTGAACTTTTGTAAGACCCCACCCTTCAATCTTAAAGAAAGTTGATAAAAGACAGTATTTCTGGATTGTTTCTGGAAAAAAAACAGTCGTTACTGCAATTTTCAAAACCCTACATTTCCTTTCAGAGGATGATTATCTGTAAAGCTAGGATGAGCTCCAAGTGTAATTTTCTGGATAAGCTGTATTGAACTTTTGTAAGGTACTGAATATATCATTAATAAACTGGCACGTATCAATTAACCAGTTCATTTTACAGAGCCAACTTGGAAAAGAAAATATCATCCAGACTCCAAGCAGAAGGAACGCTGGGTGTGAATGGGGTTACCAGCGTGATGTATGATTGTGTCAGGCTTATATGGGTCAAAAAGCCTGAAATGGAGTTCCTTCCCAGGGAAAAATACCTGATGACTTGGTGGTACAAAATACCCTGTTAATAAATATTGCCATGACTCATCCAGTGTTGTACTTTCCTGCATGTAATCAGGACAGCCACTCAGGGAGGAAACTGGGAACTGTTCAACTAGGAGTAATGGAATTGCACCTGGACGGAGTTTTCTCTTTGGGGAAGCCAAGTCCACTGAAGAAGATTACAATTTGAAATAAAAATCAATGGTACTTCAACTTGCACTGGGTGAGGTTCAAACAGTACAAGTTTGGATTCAATCCTGTTCTCCAAATGTACAGGTGAAGTGACTCTGAGACAACAGGCTCTTGATGTCAGTCTGCCAGTTCTCTGAACTAGTAGCAGGCTCTCTAATTTGAAGATGCCCTTCTTTTTATTTATAGCAAGAGTCTGAGCTCAGCTTTTCTTGGCATGGTAGGAAATGGACAATCTGAGCAATTTTTCAGCCTCCTTCATTGCTGAACTTGTTTTCTTCAAATTGCTGAGAATGCCGTGAAAGGAAGAAACATTGGAGGTGTTTGAGATGGGTTAGAATTCAGACAGTCCTGATGCCCAGGACAGCTGAAATTCCAAGAGTTCTCTCTGTTAAGTTTTTGAACTGTGTTTAAATCAACCCCTTACATTTATGCATTATCTGGCTGTTTAACGCATCTTTTTCATGTCTGCACATGGAGGAAGCAATCATAGAGGAAATCCTTCCAGTTTGTGTTTGCATGTCAGAGTAATATGTAAAAATAAAAATTTAAGTAAACAAACACGGGGTAGAGTTTTCTTGGTCTGCTCTCCCTGATGAGCAAGTACAGGGAAATTGGATTCGCTGACTTCATTTTGTAATGGCAGAGTGATACCAATTTAAATGCAGCAAAAGCTGCTGAGTGGCAAGTGATGGTGAAGCAGAAAGCTCTTGTGGGAGCTTATTTGAACTCTCAGATTTTTTGACATGCATATCCTTCCATCAAAGCCAATCTGAAAAACAGCAAACTTTAAAAGAGTTGGGGATCACACCTTAAATTTAAAATGCCTCAACAGAAGTCAGTTGCAGTCTACTGATGTGTCAGATCACCTCTCCTGCCTGAAGTAGATGTACAGCCAAAGGGCCTGTTAATAAAATGGCTCTGAGATCTTGTTAAAGAGTTGAAATAAATGGTTTGGTTTCCTTAAATGCCAAGGGCTAGATACTCCCCATGGCTAGAGTGCCTAGCTGGGTGTGCAGCACTGAAGGGGGTCATGTTGTTTTAACCCCTAAAAGCTCAGCTTTAGGTCTCTGAGAATCCTGACTGCTGCGTAAACGTATAATTGACTTGCTGTTTGAATGCAGGGGACCAGGGAACCAATCCTGCTCTTCATGGGGGCAAGGGAAATCCACACATGCCCGTGTTCTGCAAACCCTTTTCCATGGTTGTGTTTTAGTGGTCTGCATTTAGTGATTCCTTGCATTTCCAATGCCTTTGGTGAGCACCTGCTAATTGTGCAGGTGGAGGACTTTTGGCAGCGTCTAAGGAAAGCAGAATAAAATGTCTGAATCAGCAGACACCATTTTGCTGTGGTTTTTGTTGCTGGAAGTTGATCCTTGAGCTTCCCTGTTAAAAAAGTATAGTCAGCTTCCAAAATATTTCTGCAGTTGCCCCGGCTGGGAGCTTAGAACAGAATGAACAATTGCATCAATTACAGAAAGAAAAGCAAGTTCTGGATTGTGATCCTGGAAGTCTCTACTTGTAAATTAACAGCTTTTGTGCAGTAATCACTGGTTTGATGACTCATAAAAACATGCAGGAAAAGCAACTCTCTTGTCAGGACTCCCACGTACACAGGTGAAACCTGCCTTAAGTGTTGTTTGAGCCAAGATATAGCCTGCCTTGGAGTGCTGTTATTGTTCCTCTTGTCACAAGCTATAATTTTTTGGTGACATAGATCTCTCTTAGAGAGAGAAGAAGAGCTAGAATTAAGAACACAAAGGAGATTCCTGCTTTTTGGGTGTGTAAATAACAGATGTCTCTCTTTCTCTCCCTGTTTCCACTTTGGATTTGCTGCAGGTGCATAGGGCCACACCTGGAGGACTGCATTGGGCTGATGGATAGGTACTGGCTGGGTGCTGGCTGCCTGTGTGTCTCCATCCCGCACGTGTGGACAAGGGCGCATGCGTGTGCATGTCCTGGGCAGTGGCAGTGACGTGGTTTGTTCTGTAATTGCCTGCAGGTGTAGAGGCCCCGCTAGTCATGACTGCATTTACTATCCGTGGACACGGCAGTCCACTCTGCCACAGCACGCTAGGTAACATCCCCACCCCATCCTCCATGCCCAGGGGCTCGCCCTGCCTGCCACAGGAATGTCATACTATCCAGTTTGTCCAGAAACCCACATCATGGGCAGAATGCAGCTTGTCCTTTAGCGAGATCTGCCTCTCTACATCCAGATTTGCTTTTCTGTTCGGAAGCCGATTAAATATTCTGCTCATTTAGGCTGATTAGAAAATGCCTTTTATATTGTTTTTATTTTTAGCTTAAATCAGTAAGGAGGAAATTCTGAAATTTCCTGTAGACATACATGTTTCCAGATTAAATTTTATTAGATGGCGAAAATTCTGGTAAAATTGGAATTCACTTGTTTTCACTTTACTGGGGTTTTTTTGGTTTTTGTGTAAGACAGAATTTAATAGCAAATGAACCCCTTTCTTCCATACACCTTCTCTTGAAAAAGTAAATGTTTTAGCAAAGCCAAATTTCTTCCTTAATTCACTTAAAACTATTATTTGATTTTTTTCATTTTCTGTTTAAAAGAAAAATTGTAACCTTGCAGCAATTTTATTTTTCAGTAATGACAATTGAAACAAATTAATGTAGGCTTTACTCTGCATTCTTTTTCATGGAAGCCCTACATTGCCATTGAGTTTCTTCATTTTTAAATTCAAACTGGTTAATATGACTTCTAGGCTTTGGGGTTACTCTCCTGAGCTAAGGCTAGATGAAAAATGCATAATTTCAATCAAACCCACCTCATTACGGATTTCAATTTGAGTTTTTTTCTTGTCTTTTTCAAAAGGTTTTAAGGTTGCCTTTCGTTCCTAATTGTGTACGTAATGTGAATATTCCTATTTCTAGCTTATGAGGGAGAACATATGTGGACTTGAAAAACAGTGCACTATAAATGCAATCAAATGGTACATTTGTTTATTAAATCAATATCAGTTCTGACTTAATGCATTAATCAATGAATAAGCAACAGAAGATGAATTTTTCAATATTTCAATGTTTTGTTTTAATCTTTCTGATCTGGGATATCCAGTTTGAGATACTTCTGTGTGGCCTCGTTTTCAGAAGGGCTCATTCAAACAGAGCTACCCCAGTCTTAAAGGTCCCAATTTCATCAACTTTACTCAAAGCACAAATACAGAAAATGTGTTATTATTTCCTTAAGTTTAGGGGCCTTACCAAACTACTGAAATGAGAGCAATTGATTTACTCTGTCTAGCTGTTTTACTCCTCCTCCATTCAGTCGGATGGGGAAGGCCTTCAAATGTTTCCTGCTTCCTTTGGATCTGATGGATATTCTTTTGTTTGTTTCAACCTTGCTGAACTTATTTTAGGAAAATTACTGCACTATGTTTAAATGTCACTATGTATTCTTTCACTTTCAAGGCAAAGAAGGAAATTTCATGCCTCTATGTTAGATTTGTGAAATTGTGTCTTTTTTTTTTTTTTTTTAAATTGTGAAAATGGTTTGTTCTGTTTGGGCTGAAAATGGGCAAAACTGCACTGGCAAAGTGACACTTTTTGTTACAGTAGGATTGTAATCCAAAATGAGTGTGTTTAACTTTAAATAGAACCTTCTTCGTGTCCCTTTAACAATTGTGCACCCTCCTGAGACTTATAAATCTTAAATGAATTAATAATCAGGCTGACCCTTAGCTATTGACTTGAGTTTTTTCCATTGTTGTGAATTATCAGGGAGTTGAAGGGAACAGGGTTTTCTGCTGTTCAGACAGCTGAAAGTGAGAGCAGGGCTTTAACCCAAACGGCAGGATATTCCTCATCCTCTCCTATTTCCATTTTCATAGCAGTGTTGCTTTTCTTTCCAGTTTTTTAGTTTGCAAATAGCTTATGCCATGATCCATTGACTTGAGGGCTTTTGTAAGAGTCTGGTAGAATAGCAAAGGAATTCTTTCTGTCATGTTTGATAAAGATGAATCAGATGTGCATCACATGGCTTGTTTTCCAAATGACTGGTGAAACTTCAGTTTTTCGGCTTATCTTTAGTCCCTTCAAGTTTGTGGGAAAACAACCTTACTTTTGGCAATGCATTCCTTTCTGCATAGTTTGGTTTGGGTTTTTTTAACCTTTAGGTTCAATAGAGTTCTGTACAAAGGAGCAGCTCCTCGTGCAGCTTCCTGTATGGATTATTCCTGTAGGGCTTTGGTTTTGGTTCCACCTTCCATATCAGCCTTTCCTAGAAATTGCTAAAGCAAAGATGGAAAGCAGAAGAAGGCTGGAATTTCCCAGGATGCCCAAAGGAGTTACCCATCCTCCTTTCCTGCCTCTTATTACAATGCCACTCCTCCTTTTGCTACCTTCTGGCAGTTGCAGTCAGTGTTTTTTGTGGTTGGAATAGCACACAATAGCACATTCCAGCATATTCTGGAACAATCAGCAAAAAGATGAATATGTCTGCTCCCAAGACTGGGATAACTGTTGTCTAAAAGGATGATTCAAAAACTGTAAAAATAATGCTCTGCTGTTCATTAAGAAAATACTCTAGACTGCCAGGAAAGGCTGATTCCTTTCAAGTTCACCAGAAAAGTACTGCTAGTGCAGTTTTTGGAGTGAGACTGTGGACAAAGTTTTTACCAAAAGTGTGAATTTTAATTGGTTTATCCTTCCTAGGCTTCATTCACCTTAATACTAGGAGAGACGAGATCATCAAATGAGGAAAGAAGTTTCTGTTTTCTGGTGCGTGTGAGATTGTATATCTAAAGATGTGATCAGGAGCATGTGATGGATATGATAGGAAGGAACCAGCACCAGCGCTGATGTTCCTGGTCTGAGTAAGCTGGTGTCTCTGTTTACGCCCCGAGAAAATTTCATTTACATTTCCCTTTTAACTAACAGAAACTAATTAGCCAGGCCCACTATTGTCAAGTGCTTAAATAGAATGTTGTGTAGATGTTAACTCAAATTACAATCCTATTGCTAGTTTTGTATCCAAAAAACGATGTTCTCTCAACAAATCATCACTTCCTCAACAACAACAACAACAAAAAAAAGCTGGTTTTATCTACTGCGTATGTGTACAAGAGCTAATTAACAGTAAACCTTGTGTAATGCAGGCAAATCCTTTCATAGCTGTTTTGTACCCCGTCACAGTATGACTTCAATAGAATTTCACAGCAGCTCTCAGTAGCTGGGGGGGGAAGGGAAACCACCTCTAATAAACTGCTTATGTTCATGGCTTTCACGGCGCTCGGCTCCGTTGCTTAGAGGAAAGCACTCCATATGCTCTCTATTTTTATAGAATAATTATAGTTGTTCTGGAGGGGCAGAGGATCTCTGTATAAAATAAGAGGGAAAATAAGATCTGTGAGTACCAGCTAAGCTATGTTACTTGGTTGGTAAAAGATGCTACTCTCAAGAGACTCTTAATATGGAGCTTTCTGAAGCTGTGTCAAAATAGAGCAGTTGAAGAAACAGGTTTATTTTTTAAGAATCCAGACTAGAAAAACTGACAGTTTCAGATCCTGCCTCTGTGGGTTGCATAGAGCTTACACATCATCAAACAAGACAAATCCACAGAATCACAGAATCAGCTAGGTTGGAAAAGACCTTTGGGATCATCGAGTCCAACCTATGACCTCACACCACCTTATCAACCAAACCATGGCACTGACTGCCACGTCCAGTCTTTTTTTAAACACTTGCGGGGGTGGTGACTCCACCACCTCCCTGGGCAGCCCATTCACCCTTTCTGTGAAGAACTTCCGAGTGCCCAACCTAAACCACCCCTGCGTCCTCTTGTCCTGTTGCCGGTTGTCTGGGAGAAGAGACCGACCCCCACCTGGCTACAACCTCCCTTCAGGTTCATGGAGGAGATTGATGGGGAAATCCCAGTTCTGTGGGAGAACTTGCCTCTACTGAACTGGTTCTGAAGCCAGACCTTTGCTCAGGGTACTTTAATTCTTGCCATGGCATTTCCCTGCCTGGAGCTTTAGGAGGAGTACATTTGGAGTACCCCTGTGATGTGAATGAAAGTCACTGCAGTGATCTTGTGAGCTCCTCCATTTTTTTATCTCTTCCACATTTAAAGGCTGGTCTTCTCGTGAAAGGGTGTAGGTGGGTATTCCTTCTTTCCTGTTGTACAGGTAGAATCCTAGAATGGTTTGGGTTAGAAAGGACCTTAAAGCTCATCCAGTTCCAACCCTCCCTGCCATGGGCCAGGACACCTTGGACTATCTGAGGTTGCTCCAAGCCCCATCCATCCTGGCCTTGAAATCCTTCAGGGATGGGGCAGCCACAGATTCTCAGGGCAACCTGTGCCAGTACCTCCCCACCCTCACTGGGAAGAATTTCTTCCTGATATCTGACCTAAATTTCCCCTTTTTCAGTTTGAGGTCTGACCACAGTTAATAAATCACTCGTTGTGTTAAAGCTTCTATTCTGTACCGTGTTCAGAAAGGTTTGTCTGTGATCAGTGAGGGTTTGTGCTTCATCTCCTTTACTCAGCAGGGTTGGCTGGCATGGACTCATAGTGTGGAAGGACTTAGTAGGGTGTGCTACTATAGAGAGTAATAAACTGTTAAGGTCAGGAGAGTGAAAGAACTGGAAGCAATTCTCACAAAATGCTGTTTAAAACTGTTCTGTGGCTCCTCTAGTTTGAGGATCCTGTCGAGAGAGCATAGGATAGAGTAAGGTCAGAAATCTGATTTTCCAGAAGTTTGTTACACAAGGAGTAGAATGTGAGCAATAAACTCTTGCAGGATCTTGACACTGTTGATACTCATTGACCAAGTTTCTCAGCAGCTATGCTCATTTTTGATAGAAAAATTCTTTGTTTGGAAAACTGACTAATTTATCTTTATGAAACTATGAGCAGAAAAAATGATGAGTGATAAAGGCCAAATGTGATAGGTCACTGCTGGAAGAAAAGAAGCAATAGGAAATGCAAATTAATAAACAGTTTGTTAGAATGGAAAACAACACACAGTGCTATTGCAGAGGTCACTGCTTTTGTTTCTCATCACTCTTGTGTTGTGTGTCTGTATTGATTTGGCTACACAAATAATATACAATGCAGAAATAAAATTGTGCCGTGGAGAAGTGACCTTTTTATAAAGCAACAGTATATGTCTCACCACTCTCCAGTGGGTTTCTCTCATGGCTGGAAATGAGGATTTAATTTAGATTTAATGTTGTTATAAATTAATTATCTATTATTAAATATACATTTGTAGAGCTTTAGAAATATGGAAGATGTAGGGTTGTTTAAACCTCAGTGAATGGTTTCTTAATAATTCATTAATATTTAATATGTAATAAATCAGAACTAAAGCTTGTGGTCTTACTTCCAATCTACCTGTGCAATGTAGGATTTGTCACTCTTTCTTAGTTAGAAAAATTTACATGACAAATGTATTTGAGTTGAGAGCCCAGCCCAGACTTAATTCTCTGCAATTTGGCTTACTCCTTGTGATCTCACTCAGGTGTGAAGAAGCTGCAATTCCTGCATGAAATGAGAAGCTCTTGGCTGGGGTTCTCTAGAGCAGCACATCTCCCCCTGTTTGCTTTTCATTGCCTGTTTAACGCCAGTCTTCTGGAATGATGGAGTGTAGAACATATAATGCAGATGAGAATTTGCACACTGACATTACCTTTTTTGTCTGTTTTACACACCTAAATGTGTGTTTACTTCTCAGTTAAATTGCAACAGCTTTTCCACTTGAAAAAGCATTGAATCAAAACTAGCAGATAACTGGTTAATGATGATAGTATAGCTGTCTGTCAGTCCATTTCATTTGTTTTTGCAGGAATGGAAATACCAGTGTTCAATTTGATACTTTACTAGTGTGTAGCAAACACAATGGTAAACGAGTTAAACTAATTAAACAAGCTGTAGGTTTCAAGGAATTAACAAACTCCTGACTTTCATGCTATGCGTGGGAAGTCGTATCTCAGCATTTACCTAAGGTGGAAGCATTACCACAAATACCAGCAATCATGCAGGAAGAGAGCATTAGGAAATCAAGCCATCAGACCAAATTACTTAATCTTACTATAATTTTTTCCATGCTGTAAAGTAAAGTAACGGGGTGGGAAAATGTCATATAAATTATCAGTACCTTTGGGCAGTAGTTTCAAATAACTAAATTCAATTTCTGGTATGAAAGGGGCCTAATACTAAACTCATTTCCTATGCCATGCCCTCTCTTTTTTAGTTCAGCTTCCTTTGCATCTCCTTTCTGTAAAGTAGAGGTATTTTGCCTCTTTTCTACCTCGTTACAGTGGTAATGGATAGAGTTGAACAAGAATGTAGACCCTGTACCTTCAGAGAGACTGACTGTTTTCCCAGGAATGTGTGTTAGAGAGGCTTCAGAGAAGAGTCATTGGGAATAGTACCTTGTGTCTTGGAGTGAAGTTTAGGAACTCAAACAGCTAAAGCTTATTTTGGGTGAAAGTGAAGGTGTAGGGCCAGATTCTCCTCTAGAAGTACCCAGGTGAGGAGACAGAGTTTGGTTGAGGATGGCACTAAGTCCAGCAGACTGAAAAGGAGAGTTGGTGTCTGTGAGGTGTAAAATGGGTGAAATCTGAGAGACATTCAAAGCTGCAAAATGCCAGTGCATTTCTAATGGAGGTTATTAATCCCTGGAATGATTTTCTGTAGTAATGTTCTCTCCTCCAGCATTAGACTTGTGAAATCAAGACTGGGAATTTTTCTTGCAAGCAAGATGAGTTTGTGCCAAGCTTAGAGGCAGAGGGTGGTGTGGCTCCTCCTGCCGTGTGACAGGACACTTCAATGTCTGTGGAAATAGTTGCCAGCTGTGATCAGCTCTTGGCTCATGGTCTGAGCTAGAATGTCCTTTGAATTTTGATTCAGAGTACTGAGTTGGACACAGACAAACAAATCCAGCTGCTAAATCCTGGGCTTTGGCTCCTGTCAGCTGTGGGTGAGGCACAGCATGAGAGTTCCACGTGACTTTACACAAGATTTCTGTTCTGTTCACATATGCTTGCTCATTAGCAGTTAGGTCAGGTAAGATTCTGAGTTTTCAGACTGTCCTTTGCTAGCAGAGATGAGAAACTCATTCAGATCTTATCTGTATTTTTGTCAAAAAGCTTTGTGCTTTTTTTTCAATCTGATGTAAATTTTTAATGACACTATCTTCACTTGCTGGTGAACAAGATCTTTTGCAGACATATTGGCTGTTTCATCAATAGATGATAATGTCGAAAATCATTTGTATAGTTATCTGAGATTGAGCAAATGATAAAAAAGGCAAGGAAAGATTATGGGATAATGTGAAGAGCAGATGCTGGCTAGTTCTGATTGAGCTTTGGCAGAGTTGTGAGGAGGTAACTCTGTATTTGCCTGTTGTACGTTTCTCAGCAGAGCTGGTAGTTTCTCATACTAAAGAGTTGTGGCATTTATGCAGAAATCTGAGAACAAATACAACCTCATCATCAGGACAAGAGCCAAGCTTTGGTTAAACATGGTCCAGTCATGATGTAATCCCTGATTTGTTAATGATACAAAGTTTTTCTAGTAATGCCTAAAGGAAAACTCTCTGAAATGCAATCAGCCTTTTTAGTGTAAAGTGTGAACTTTTTCCTCAAACAATTTGTCTTGGACTCCCAATACTCTGCCTGTGACATAGGGTGTCCTTTGGAAACAAGGGATTTTGAAGCAATACACCAGTGTTGGACACCTCTTAAAATGCTCACTTGGATTTTTGTTACATGTTCTTATTGTACTCATGGTTCCATTTTAACTCATCGTTCTCTACGTGTCATAAGTCCAATGATGTTTAGATATGTCACTGAAATTAGGTAGTACAGATATGTCTTAGAAGGCACAGAAGCTATAAAGCACCATAACATGAGTGAAAAGAAGTGGTCACAGCAGAAAAGTAGAAGGAAGCAAAAGGATAGAAGATGTAGTTTTTTTTGTTGCCATTTCTTTTGTTCAAATTAATCCTGCAAGGTTGGAATCTGTAGGCCTGATGTCGATGTAGTTCTTGCTGAAGAGGAGACAAGACACTGCAATCCCTGCTTTTGGTGATACAGTATGTTCATCTGCAAACTGATCAGAAAATAATGCTGGGAACATGCACCAGGTTATGCACATCCTGCAGGTTGGTTGGTCAGAAGCAAAGAAACTGCAGTGATGTGGTAGACTGGAGGGAAGATGTCTAATTCTAGAAGGGCAGTTCAGCAGCATGGCAGTGGCCAAAACCATCCCCTCTAAGTTCCCAGCAGGTTTGAATCAGCCATGGGGATATTTTCAGTTCATGCCAGGGGTGTCTGTATCCCTGGGCATTGCTCTGCTTGAGTGAATAGCCTTCCTTAAAAAAAATGTGCAAGTTTCAGAAGTAAATCACATCTTTCCCTGCCCCTAATGGACCGATGAAGGGAAAAAAAGAAAAGGTGAAAAGTATTCCTGCATTAAAATGGACCACTGGTTGTTAATATGCGAAGTTTCAATCACAGCAGGGATAACAGACAAAGAACAGATTGAAGCGATAATATCCTTGCTTTAAAACTGTCCCATCTCCCATAGATATGCTTTTCCCTCCCTCGTGGCAGTGATGTCCTCTGCATGTGAATAACTTGGAGGCAGGCTAAGTTCAGTGCTGTCTCACTTCAGCTCTGGGTGAATTCTCTCTACTTTCAGTTCCTGGATCAACCAGTGGATCAGGGCTGCAAATTCCAAGCTTTGAGATGTTTGAGTCAACTTTTAATCAATGGATTTTTAAAATAGGGGAGCAGTTTCCAGAAGACTTCCAGTGAGAAGAAGGGGATCACTAAAGAAAGCAAGCCAAAACCTATAGCTGTATCAGTATGTTTGTATATATTCTCTCAAGGTTTCATCAGCCTTTTTGTGCTGCTGATTACTTAAGTACTTCAAATACCTATATTTTTGAAGTGGAATGAGAAGCAATCCCTCTCTCCCTCATGACAGAGGCAGGGGAAAGAAAGGTATTGAAGCCTTCTCTCTCTTTGTTTTTTTCAATTTTCTTGACCCCTAATGAGCTTCAGATGCTGTGAGACCTAAAAGGCGCAAAAAGTCAGCGGGATCCACTACCTGCCAGAGTACTGGTACTTAGGTTTTGGGATTTGGTGGAATGGGGAAAGGAAGGGGGTTGTGACTGAAAGAGGAAGAAAATATTTTTAAGCTGGATCACCATTTCCCCAAATGCTTGGTGTGTTTTGTCCTGGGATTTCAGCAGCTGTTGGAAGACGAGTTTCTTTAACATTTAGAAGCTGCATAGATAAGGCAGTAAGTTCTGGGATGTTCTATCACACAGAAATTTGGGGGAAGGAAGAGCTGTTCTACTAAGTTATGATTTTCCTTGACATGGGCTATACTGTACTACAAAATAATCCTAGTAAAAGAGCAGTTGGAGAGTCTGGGTTGCTCTTAGCAGTACCCTCACCATGGCCACGAGCTGCTTTTCTAATCCAGGCACATCTGTGACTGTGGAGATGGTGGGAGGTTGCTGTGTACACAAACACAACCCCATCATCAGCAGAGCTGAGAGCAGGATGATGCTCACAAAGGCTGGTTTCCCTTGGCTCCTTTACCGCCACTGGAGTGGACGAGATTCCGTTGGCTGGCTGTGGATACGGAACAGAGCAGTGACAGTGGGTGATTCTGGAGCTTCTGTGCTGAACTTTTCTTCTTAGAATGGCCTTTGGGGAAATGCTGGCAGTGGGATGATGACTAGAATTAAGAGGAGTTGCAAGATACTCCAGAGTTCTCTCTGCTTCATTTGGTGACAAAAAAAATGACTAGGGGATGACTGATAAGTTATTAACATAGAAGAATTTTTGGGCATAGTATTGGATAAGAGGTGATCCTATATAAACCTGTGTCAGGAACAGGATATCAGTTTTATATGAGCTTTTTCCCCAGTAAGCAAATGGGATTTTCTAATGATTGATATAATTTGTGTAGGATGTTTAGACAGTATGCTATTCCAGTGAAATAATAGTGATAAATCCAAAAGCAGCATCAGGCATACTCAAAGAAATTCCTTATACTCTGCTGTTTATCTGCTTTCAGTTTTCCTCTATATTTATGAGCACTGGCTGCATTTATTCCCTGCTATGCTCCACAAAGATAAATTCTGCATATTTAGAACTCAAGTGATGAGTAGCTAAAATCTGTGTTGAAGTTAACAGCATCATGGCCATTACTAGTGTTCTAACAAATGTCTCAAATGCTGTATTTATATAAACGTGCCAGTGCAGAGTGAAGTGTGACTGTTTTGATTTAGGCTTTGAAGGAAAGATTTTTAACTGTAGGTGTGCATGAATGTATGTAATACATGGATGCATATTTCCGAACACATCCTGCTACAAATCCTCCATGCACTCTCATCTCAAGCACAGGTCCAAAAGATGCTTTAATGCCACCACTTGTTAAAAAACCTCAGCTGAAACCCACGTCAGCTTTTATTACAGAACAAATGATTGGATATAACAAGAAACGGGAAGATTGAGAACACAGTTCTGTTTTCATCTGTTTATCGTGTCCCATTTTGTTATCATAGAATCAGAGAGTGGTTTGGGTTGGAAGGAACCTGAAAGATCACCTCGTTCCACCCCCTGCCGTGGGCAGGGACACCTTCCACTATCCCAGGTTGCTCCAAGCCCCGTTCAACCTGGTCTTGGACACTTCCGGGGATGGGGCAGCCACAGCTTCTCTGGGCAGCCTGTGCCAGGACCTCTCCGTCCTCACAGGGAACAATTTCTTCCATATATATAATCTAAATTTCCCCTCTTTCAGTTTTGATGTTTGGTTTTTCTCTTCTGCCAGTGTCCAGTGCTGAACCTTGGTCTGACTGTTCCCTTATGTGCAGGGGCTTGTTCCCCTTGGAGAGGTGCTTGGGCAGAGGTTGGGGCTCTCTTCAATGGGCAGAATTCATTTTCATAAAGGAGAAACATAAAGTCATAAAGACTTCAGAGGAAGGAATCTGGTTCAGAATGTCAGACTTGGTCCCCAAATACAGTCCGTGAAGGCTCTCTACTGTGAAATACTCCTGGAGCTTGAGAAAGCAAATGCTAGCTGTCCCAAATGACTCAAAGCTGGAACAGGAAGGAGTCCAGTGTTCTCAGCCACTTAAACAAAATATCTGCTCTGTGCTCCTTAAATCTTCTGAATGATTACTTTCAGGAAAGACTGGCATTCCAAGAAGGCAGGCAGGTATAAAGAGGGAGATCAATGCATTTTCTGAAGAAATATGATGATTTGGGAAATAAAGTAAAAATGAAGGACATGAGGTAGAGAAACCTTCTTGCAGCTCCTTAGAGGTAAACAATCCATCTGTGCAGTCTACAGGCACAGTCATGTGTGGGTTTGGATATTTCTTATGTTGAATAGCTCAATTTCAGCAAACACTTAACTGGAACTTAAGTGAATTACAAGCACTTTCCACCAGTAGAATTCAAAAAGTGTTTAAAAAAATAACAGAAGGAAGAGCACAATATTCAAGCAGGTTTTGTCCTGACAGTTATTTAAAACACTCCTGAACATTCCTTCATGTTCTCTATTCTTTGTATTTATAAAAACCTATTGCAGAGCAAACTGTTCCAGTTTTGAGCTACAATGTGTGTTGTCTATGTGACCCAGCTCCCACTGGATGTTTTGGTACCTTCAGATTTAATGTGGGCCCTACCATGTGTTTCTCAAGCGATGTAACAGGCCCTGCCATGGGCTGTGCTGCTCCATGGTGCTCCTGGATCTGACAGTGAATGAACAGCAAACGGTGCCACCGAAGCAGGCCATGCTTCTATTGGAGAAAAGTGTGTTTTGTTGATGAATAATTTCATGTGGACAGGCATGATGAGCCAGCTGACTGCCACTGGTTGCAGAGAAGGACGCTGAGTGGATTGCTTCTAACAGGAATTCTTTATGCAGAGAGAAACTCCTTGAGCTAATGCTGATAGTTTTGGCTTCAGAGCAGTCCATCAGCATCTGTGGTCATTCCAGCTCTAGTTACCTTTATTTAAGGCAAATATTACTGTTTCCAAAGAAAATGGGAAATATGACAAGTTTATAAAGGAGATTGCTCTTTTACTTGCTGAACTGGCTTCACCTGTGAGTCCAGCCTAGTGGGTTTAACTGGCTTTGTGTCACAGATAAATCAATCTACATTATATGGGGCCTGACTTGGCATATTTCAAAAAGAATGCTAATCTGTTTATTTAAAGCACAAGCCTCAAAACAGTCACTGTGCAAGCTCTTAACAATAGCATTCCTTTTTTAAGTTGAGGCAGAAAAGAAAAATATCAGCCTATAAAACAGCAGGGTTGCAAGAGATTTTATTGGGACTTTTCAGTTTTAGAAGAGAAGCCCATAAAAAGCCTTGATATTGATGCTGTAATCCCAGAGATTTCAGTAGTTATTAGTAGTCAGATGTATTAACAGGGAGCTAAAATTGAGAGTTCTTAGTAATTTATAGTGAAAACATAACAGAGTGGTAGTTCTAAATTATGCCATTCGGATTTAAAACTAGTTTTAAAGAAATCCATTGTGCACTGTGTGTGGTAATAAAAATGCCATAGATTTTTAATCAATACATATTAATGTGTAGAATGTTAGGCTGTAATAATTTTCAAAGCTATACTTAATATTTTTTTCTTTATCCTCATTTACTTTGCTGAGTGAAATGGGGACTCCTACATTCTTAAAAAAGAGGTGTGAGTAGAACATACATTTACAGGCATTGATACAAAAACCAGTGTGGGTAAGGAAAAAGCAGTCTTGTCAGCAGGTACCTGTTTGTCCACATGAGCCTTGGCCAAAGTGGAAGCTGTGTCTGCTCTTCAGTGGTGTTTAACTGCTGAGTGGACCCGGACATAGACTGCAACCCTGAGGTCATTTTGCATATTGAAGAGTTGTGGCTAGTTGACAGTTTGCCCATTTCTGGATTAAATGGGGAATTGGTAGTAATTGTGTAACTGTGAGATCAGCTGTGACTTAAAATTTGTGTTTACTCATGATAAAAACTCCTAATCTGCACATAAATAGGGCCATTTATCAGTATTCAAACACCCTCAGATTAGGAGGAGAGAGGGGGAAGGGTGCCTTGTTCTTGAAAAAGAGAATAAAGCAAAGCAGTCTTGATGTGAATAACATCAGATGAATCCTTGCCACCCCTGGGGAGCAGTGTTTCCTGAACACCAGGCACTCTGGAAGTTGTGGCTGTTGAACTTTGCACAGCAGAGAGAGGCTGTTGAAACATCCACAAATTTGCTTCCCAGCCTCGTTGTTTATCTTGTCTGTTTTAAATACTAAGATTATCACTCCAGGATTAGCAGAATCCATCAGATCTCTGAAAGGGCAGCTTCAAAGTTGGCTGAACCCCCACTGATGGAAGGGGTGAGGAATGCAGAATGTGGGAAGCATCCATCAGGGAAAAATAATGCCTTGATAACAAGGATTTGCAAGAAAGAACTGCTTAGCAAACACTCAAGGTTGTAAAGAATCCTGTTTGGATATATAGATAAAAACTCCAAGGAAGGGAAGGTTGATACAGGAACTTGCAGACTTCTAACAGCTTGGCTTCAAAGCCCAGTTTCTTCACATCTCAGACCAGGTGGGTCAGTGCCAAGGATGCAGAAACAGGTGGTGTTTGTCAGCTTTACTCCGTGGGCCACAACTCGATTTCCTCTCCCCTTTCTGCTGCACTCTCCAATCAAGAGTGTGAAACCAATTTTGTACTCATCTAAATCAGTAATTAGGCTTTAATTCCTGGTCTCAGGGCACTGTGGGAATTGCAGGTGTCCTGATGCTTTGGAGTGGATGGAATGGTATGAGCCCTGCTGCTGAGCATCCTTGTCCATCTTGGAATACTAACTTTGAACTCAGTGTCAGCTTTGGTGTGTCGGGAGTGGGTGTTACGTGTTTCTAAATATGAAAACACAGTACACATTTAAAAAGAAATACATATATATTATTCATTTCTCCTAAGGGAATACTGGAATCTTTCTTTCAACTTTTAGATATACAGTCTCTAGTTTGAAGCAGGATTTTCATGTTGTGGGGTTTTTTTCCTCCCACAGCCTCCCCAGCTGACACCTTTCCACTTATTAATTGGGTATTCTGTCCTCAGTTGAGGGAGGGATGTGAGATAGCAAATTAATTATATGGGATTGAACTATGATTCAGGGCCATGTTTCTTGGACTGCTAAGCCTGTTTTGATGAGCATGAAAATCCAGAAACACCTATCAGAGATTGTTTCCATCCTCTGGAGTAGATTTCCAGTGTGTAAAGGAAGGCAGTGGCTGTATCAGGAGTTTCCTGTTGGTGGGTTAGTGGTGGAGCAGTAAGAAATGTGAGCTAGGATTGACTTTTGGCTGTCCATTAATTATTCTGGACAGGCAGGACTGACATGGAACTACCTCTCCTTGCTTGACTTTAGCTTTTCTGAGCCTTTTTAGTCCTCCATGCTTTTAAAAATTGCTTTAACATGATGGTGGCTTTTGGTAGTGCATTTTTTGTCTTTTCATCAGCATTGCTCATGGAATTAGTTTTAAGTGGGCAGTAGTCTGAGGGGGGCAAATGTCAGGAATTGCAGTCATGGAGGTGGCTGTGGGACAGTAATGTAACAAAAGTAAGTGGATTAAGCCACTAGAGAAAAGGAGATTTGTGTGTCCAGCTGCCTGTGAAGCCGAACAGTTTGCTAGGTGCATATGCAAAAAAGGATTGGATTAAAAAAAAACCAAAATGGGAGAAGGTTTTGTGACTTCAGCAGCAGTTCTGGTCAGTGCCACCTTGCAGGGATCTGTGTTGAACAACCGCAGCAATGGCCCAGCAGAAAGGTAAACAGCTTAATGGAATTCATCAAGGTATTAAAGGTAAAGCTCTGCAGTCATGAAAATAAGCAGAGAACTGAGGCAGGAGAACTGATGATATTAGCAGAACAGAGAGAAAAAGCAAAATCAACCCAACAAAAACAAGTGAAAATAACCCCAGTGATGAGGTGGCACCCTGAAAACTGGGCTAAGGAAATAATCCACGTGTGGTTGAAAGCAGTGGTGAAGTGATAACAGGGAGCTGTGGCTGCAGAGACTTGGCATCTGGTCCTGGAGCAAATAAACCCCAGGGCTGTTGACTTTGGGGCTTAGCTCAGCAGCAGAGAGAGGAGAAGCTGCTGGGTATGTGACCACATCCAAGGCTGGGATGTTTGGGACTGACAGGATTTGATGCAAGGGTAGTGGATTTGGGAGTCAAGGCAACTGATCACTATTTGAGTGGAAAATACAGCTTTTTCTGTATTTCACTGATTTGTTTAGCATTTAAATATGTTCTTTTATTGCACATTGTACTATCTCTTTCACTCTTCCCTTTTAAGCTTGCTTGATAGTACGTTTAGGTGGTACCTCCTGAAAATTTGGGTATAATATAGCATATTTCTCATTAACAACTAAAATGCTTGTTTGGTGAAGTCATTGAAAATTATTTCCTTTTTTTCAATTACCTACTAAAAATGAGGACATT
Organism: Cnemophilus loriae; assembly: GCA_013397755.1. Classification (NCBI taxonomy): domain Eukaryota; kingdom Metazoa; phylum Chordata; class Aves; order Passeriformes; family Corvidae; genus Cnemophilus; species Cnemophilus loriae. The sequence continues at coordinate 410,986 of VZTF01007552.1, forward strand.
CTTTCAAAGTCAGTGAGAGTTCACATGATGAATCATAAAGATCGATTTTGAACCCCCACTTGTACTCTATAACAGTGAAGGGCTGTAATCTTAATTTTATTTTCTTCATTACTTATTATGTCCCCTTTAGAACCATTTCTTTCTTATAGTCTATCATGTAAATATTATTTGGGCTACTTTTAGAGTACACAGTACTATAAAACTCCAATTACTTACTTTGACAACTGTTATGCTAGTTATTAATATGCACTTTAAAGCTGAGAGTTCTCCTGCCTGTTTAGTCAGCCTGTGGTTTGGTGGTGTTTGTTAAAAATTATATGACTGTTCATACAGCATAAAAATGAATTTAAAAAATTCCTCTGCTCAAGAGCATTAGCCAGTACAAGTTCCTTAGAAGGCTTTTGGTGGCCAGTGTTTTTCATAACTGCCTATTAAAAGAGTTTCTTGCATCAGCAATATAGAAAGACATATAAACAAAGAGAAGCATCGTTTGGGATGGATATGCCAGATTCTTTAAGCTCTGCACTCAAAATCACAGAGTAACCACTGGGGTTAGAAAGGGCAGTGTGTTTTAAGGCCAGACTCCCTGGAGGAGGAGTAGGTGGTACTGGACTCATGTTCCTCAAACACCATAACCCATTTCGCAGTCAGACAACACTCCCCTTCCTTTATTTGCAAGCTTAGAGTTTCCATCATAAACTCTGTGAACTGCCATAGGCCTTTGTGTTAATGTATTTACTCTGGGAAAATGCGGTAGTGGTGCTTTGAATACTGGATGTGGGAGTATGAGGCTTTCTCAGAGGTAATGTGGACACACCTTCATGCACCAAACCAGGTGAGCTGGCACTGCTTCATGAAAGGTTGTAAAAAGAAGAATAAAGGGTTGGATAAAACAATTTAGTATTTCTGAGGGAGACTCTTTAAAATTTTCAGTAGCTGTGTGATACATTTTTATTAATAGACGGTAATGTACCTTTCATCGTCATTCAGATGTAACTGAGAGAGGCTTTTAGAGCACAGCAGTGACATTTCCACAGTCTTGACAACAGTCAGTCTGTTTCCTGGGCTTACCAGGCAGTGGTTTCAGCACCATCTATACTCTGCAGTTGTCATACTGTCTTTTTACCCATCTTTTCAGCAACTGTCCAGCCACTGTTGGAAGGATGTTAAATGCTCTGAGTGTGTTTGTGTTGGTAAGTTGGTATGCTGTGAAAATGCCTAATTTAAGGCACTGCTTTGAGTTTTTCTTTGGAGGGTGTCTGATTTCCCCATTGCCTGTGTAGGTGATCTCCAAATCTTGCCTGTGAAGTTCTCTCTCACTTCCTCCATACTCATGGAGGCACATTGTGTTGGTAGTTGGGGAATTTTTCATTGGCTTGTTTTCCCCTGAATGCACGAGCCCATGAGTTGATGGGGATGGAGCCGAAGTCAGCATAGGCAGAGCGCTTGCAGGAAACTGCAGATACCTGTGTCCTCATTTTGCCATTGCAGATTTGCATTTGCCATCAAAGTGCATGTTGTGTTTCCTTGTCCACACGACTCCTCACATATGCATGGGGCTTTCTAAACAAAAATAGAATTGGTATAATGATTGAAAACAAGCAAAGTCCTACCATGTGTCAATGTGTTTGCCCTGACTTCCCATTTGGGCTGGAATTCCGGTCATAAGGCAGTTAATGAGATTTCCACGTGACTGTGTTTTATGTACCCAAGCATTCTTTGGTCTCTCACCCTAGCTGGGAAAGTAAAGTCTCTGATTCTGATTGCTAGAACCCCCCTGATTGCTGCGGGAGTTATTGGTGGCCTCTTCATCATCGTCATCATGGGCCTGACGTTTGCTGTGTACGTTCGGCGCAAAAGCATCAAGAAGAAGAGAGCTCTGAGAAGATTCCTGGAGACTGAGGTGAGCCCAGGCTGCTTCCCACAGGCTGTCTGGGGAGATGTGCAGGGCTGTTCTGCTTTTGTATTAGAGATGTTCAGGTCTTCAGTTACCAGAGAGGTCTGTAGAAATCCTTCTGCTTACTTGTGCAGACTAAACTGGTGGAAAGAACAAAGCTATTTCAAGATGCTGGTTTTCTGCACAAGTACAGATTCACGGCTCCTGAAGACCAGAAAAAGTTCCCCATTCATACTGGAAGTCATGTCCCACCAGATTTCTGAACTCCCATCCTGCTCTCCGCTGAACTTCTATCCCAGTTCATCAGTACATTTAGCAGCTCTCATGCTTAAATGTTACAGGGTTTCATTCTAGCCATGTTTAGGTTGACTTTTAAGGCTAAAGTAAGTTCCTTCAGCAAGCTCTGGTACAAACTTCATGCTTAAATGCAGAGGTTGTAACCTACTGTTATTCCCAGTGCTTACAATGCCTTTGTAGTCCAGATTTTGTCAAAGCCTGTAGTAATGATTAGTAATAATAATGTGTTTTATTAAGCCAAGATACTTCACAGAGCTTAACCAATTGAAGTTCACAGTTGTACTGGCAAAAAAATGTAGCAGAACTATAGCAGAGTGCTGTGGCTGCTCCATCCAGCTCTTTGAAATGTCATTAGTGAAGGCGGCAATCTAGGAAGTATATTTAAATATAACGTTAAATGTATATCTATCAGCGACTGCAGAGGTGATTACTGCCATCTCCTCAGTCCCATACTTGAGATGCTTTGCAAATGATGGTATTTTTAAATTAAGGTGCTCCTTTGTAAGATAGTAAAGCTTGGAAATGCTGTTAGCTAGTGACTCTTTGATAAGGCATTATTAACAGTGCTGTTTTGTCTTCTGTTCCAAGGGTTCTGCTCCCACTCATCTCTACTGTAGAGCCTGGGAGTAAATGATTTATGCATCCCCAGTCTGTTTGCACAAGTATCTTCATGTTTGGCTAGAATTTGTGTTGCTTGTTAAATACTGTTCAGCTGTATAGAAAGCTTAACAATACTCAGTGCCTTTAGATGAATAAATCTTGCCATTGTATCAGCCCATACTTAAGCATAAATTATTTTAAGCAGGTGGTTCTCATTGCATTGGCTTTGAAGTCCAGATTTCATTTTTCATTTGGTCAGATAAAAGCTGTGGCTCGCAATAGTCCTGAGGGACCAGGGCCTCCTACTGAACATGTGGGGAAGCTGCTGTCTTGGCTGAGAAACTGAGGATTAAATCAGGAGCATCCTGAAATAAACACACAAGCAATTAACTTTAGTTGAAGTCTCTCTTTGTAGCTGGAGGCTGTAACAGGACTTACTCTTTCTGTAGATCATTCTCCATAAATTTCTACAAGCCTGGTTTTAGACCCCCACAACACATCTCCACCTCTCCCTGCCGTTCCTGTGTTGGTGGACTGTGGCACAGAACCTCTTTTCATCCTTCACAAACTGAAAATGCAGAAGTGTGCTGCCAGTGTGCCCAATTTTCTTTTGCAGTAAACCTTTCTTCCATGGTATAAATACTGGACATCTAAAGTGGGAAGGAGGAAAGAGAAATCACTCTAAAATAAGTGCAGCTTGCAGATTATTTCTGTGATAACCCAACTTGTTGCTGTTTGGTTTTGTTATGTTTTCTTACCCATTAATTGCCAGGTACTGGTATTTTTACCTGAACAAAACTAATTAGTCTGGTCAACTAATTAAGTAGTTAATGGTGCCCAAAGAGCTATAGAAGTAGTTCTAAAACTGCAGAGCATGGTGCATTTAGCCTTGTAAACAGGCAGCTTTCAAATGCTGCAGTGGTTTCAAACCAATTTGAGTAGGAGGAGCCCTGAATTATTTTCCTCATCCTGTAAAGGAACAGAATGTTTTTCATGTGTTGTATTGAGTATTGTCCTCTACGTGTATTTTTAATTTATTTTTAAAGAAGCATTGTTTTTCTGGCAGAGATGGTATGAGATCTAAGAGCATTTTTAACTGAATGTGCCGTTGTGGCTCATTTACAAAGTTTCTTGGGACATCTTGAGCAAATTGTTTAATTGCAGTAAATTAGTGGCTGTTATAAATTACTTGTCTGCTCTAAGGTGTTTTCTCCCTAAAGCTGTCCCCCTGAGTGGTAAAACAGAAGTTCAGAAAAATTGTCCCTTCCTCAAAACAGAATAAGAATGTGATGAGCCATTTAGTCCAGGCCATTAAAAAGAAATATGGCCAACTTAAAAGACACTAAAATGGGCAAAAATAGGATGTGGTACACTGATAATAAATGCTATATTTCTGTCATGTAGAAAATATTTATACTGCCTCCATTATCAAAAGTCCTTGGATGTGTTACTCTGACACCAATTCAATTTCCAGTTCATAATTCCATCACGCAGTTTCTGGTGGAAATTATTGCGTTTGAGTGAGGCCTTGCTTCATCAGGTCTCTTGGTTTCGTGGTGTTGCTCATCTGCTTTTGAAGATGAAAAATCCCTCTGAGAGTCGGCAGGGCAGCGGTCAATAGATCCCCACCGCTGTCTTGTTCCGGTATTTACTTGGGTTGGTTGCTCTCAGTATAAACTTCTGGTGGGTCTCCATGTTCAGCAGTGTTTGAGACTGTTGGGTTTTCCTCCGCAGCTTGTGGAACCCTTGACTCCGAGCGGCACGGCGCCCAACCAAGCACAGCTCCGCATCCTGAAGGAAACCGAGCTGAAGCGAGTCAAGGTCCTTGGCTCCGGAGCCTTTGGAACTGTGTACAAGGTAAGAGCCTTCCCCACGCAGCCATGAGTCCCCTCTTTTAACTCTGGAGCAGTGAAGTTCTGCCTTGCAGCAAAGCAGCCTATCCTGTGGGTGGGTTCCTGAGCCCTGGTGGAGAAAGGGGACTGGAATCGTATGCGAGGAACACATCCTCAGGATCAAATGGTGGCATGCAAATACTATTTCTTGGTGAGCAAAGACATGTCAGCTCCAGTCATTTTTATGTGCAAGAGGGCTACACAGGCTGGACTGTCCTGTTGGCAAAGTGCAGCACCAAGGTTTGGTCTTCTGTTCTTACATGAGAGCAGGACACTTTTGGAAAGCTGGATAAACGTTGTCTTTCATTTCACAAGTGACACGTGAAACAATGCCATTACCTAAACTGTAACACTTCTTGTTTCTTCCATTTAAATTGAAAAGATGAGTTATGTCAGGGAACCCTTTAACAACTGGGATATGAGAGTGGAACCCACAATGGAAGAAGTACTTCCGTTAAAGAAGTATTTGTTTTTAAGATCTGTTGGTCATGTCCAGATCTCAGAGACGTGAAGTAGGGCTTGGTGGGCAAGTCAAACCAATTCCCTAACCCTCTGGGAGCAGCCCAAACCTGCCACATCAAGCTGGTAGGTCAGAGCACCTGCATCTGTCCTCAAAGAGGGGAGGAAAGGAAGGAAGCACAGACCAGGTCGCTATAGCTACAAGTTCATGGGAATAGATTTATGAATAACGAGTTTGAATATACTTAGATGATACTAAAGTGATAGAGTGCTGTGAGGTTGACAAGAACGCAGGAATAGTCAAGAATGATGGAAAAGTAGCCCAAGACACACACAGTTTGTGAATTTCAATTTTAAATTTCCTTTTCAGCCACCTAAGTTTTTGATTCTCAGGTATTACGTAATTAGACAAGCAGCCCCTAAATGTTTCACCCTAAGTATATTATTCTCAAGGTGTTCTGTTCCTGCATGATGTTATGATCTGGTGATAATCAGTTTTGAGATAGCTTCAAATTTGAGCATCAGAATCCAGGCAGAAAATCCAGATTTTTGTTTCATTATATCCAGATCAGTCTCAGAATTTTATCTGAGTCACTAGAAAAAGTGCATCATGGCCATGCTGCCCTTGCTCTTTAGAAACCCTGTTGTGGACAAGAAAATCAAGGATGTTCACTGATACAAAATGTTTCATTTTACATCACAGTTTACTTTTGATGTAAGAAGTAGTTTTATGGGATTTTTATTATTTTGTAACTTTGTGTATTCTCAGTTCTGAGTCTCATAACTGATCTGCATAATGTGACAGAAGGTGTCAAAAAGAACTGTAACTCTGAATCAAGCTTTTCTGATTGTTGTCTTATTAGTCTTCTGTCACCTTTTCTTCTTTTTCTAGGGGATCTGGGTCCCTGAGGGAGAAACAGTAAAGATTCCTGTGGCCATTAAGATCCTTAATGAGACCACTGGTCCGAAAGCCAATGTGGAGTTTATGGATGTAAGTAAGACACGAGCAGAGTCTTTGGGTTTTGGCAGGGGTAGTGTCTTTCTGTAGCCCACAGAGGTTGTAAGGACAAATTCCTGCCAGTTTTCTTTCCTTATGTTTAAATAGTAGAAGGAGGCTTGTACACAGCACCTGGCAGGGCTGGGTTTTCCCCTGCATGTGCCCCAAGCTACTTGGAGTTTTCTAATAAATTGTTTTTCTGTCAGTATAAGACTAAAACTCCTCTGTCTCATGGGCCAAATATTGTATCTTTCTGTGGCAGAAAAGCCATGGAAGAGAGAGGAGGAGTTGCAGGGGAGCATCTTACCATGCATGCAGGTCTGTACTGGTGTAGAACTCACAGAAACAGAAATTCAGCTCAGTTCTGCCCCACTTTGGTGTTCCGAGAGCCTGGGAGCTGGCAGCAGCAGCAAAGCATAACAGGGAGAGGGGGAAAATTAAAATATGCTGGATTTAAAAGCCTTTTTGCTTTACTAATCTGAAATACCATGGATAAGAAGTCAAGATGGTAATTTCCATGAATGTTCTATGATCACAGAGGCTTTGCACTCAGTTTTCAGCTCTGTGTCGAGATCAAGGCTTACTGACGCCATGAATCTCTATATCTTATTCAGTGACAATTTTTTGACAAGTCATAGAAATTTGTACTCTTTTTGTAAGTCCCTCTTGTGAACTTGAAAATTACATAGGACTTTTAAGTCTTGCAGATCTGTTCAGTGTATAGGCCTAATTTGTTAGTATTGATGAGACTGTAAGGCACAAGGAGAAGGTACTCCCATTATATGCTCTATTCTTCTACCTAGAAGTGAACAGAAATGTGCAGGTATGGATTTATGTGTTCCAGGCAGCTGTTTCATGTGTGAGTTCTTAGGCAGTGGAAGGAAGGCTGTGTAGAGGAAGGGATTTCCTGTGCTTTTTACAGAGTACTGCACATTTATGTTGGTTAGATCGTTTCCAACCTTGATGATTCCATCATTCTGTAGTTCTGTTGCATTCAGTAATCATTTTGCATAAATAATAAATAAAAAAGCAGTTTGGGCACTGTTTAGAAGGAATTAATTGCAGTAAAGGAATAACAGGTATTAGATATTTTTGCTTAATGGACGAAGAGTCGTGCTAATAATAGAGCTGCCCTAAGAGGAGATGTGGGATCCATCAAACTGGATGTCAGTGGTCGGTCAGTGATACAGATTCCAGCCTAAAGGTGAGGGAATTGTTATCACTGTATGAAAGTCAGTGGAACTGAGCAATTTGTACCAGCTCAGGATCTGACCCCTGATCTGATAGAGAAACAGTAGTAATAGCTCCTCCTCTGATACTGATTAACCTTGAAGCAAAGAAAACATAAAGTCCTTGGTAAAAGGCAAAGTTGCTTGTCTGAGGTTTCGTAGCTCAGCTTAGGTCAGTTTACTTCACTGGACGATACTTCCCCCCAGTGTTTGCATCAGAACATCTGATAAATGGCTCAGAAATGAAGATGCTTTTGGGAACTCTGGAGATTTTTGACTGTACAGTTACACTGGAAAAGGTTTCTCTTTAAATTAATAGTTTCTCCTGAGTCTCTGACCCAGTGGTAGCAAGATGAGAGAAAAGTTAAACTTGTTTTTGGTTCTTGAGGTTAAAAATAACCCTTAGGTTGTTTTTAATCATAATAAAAAAGAATTAGACTTCATCATAAGTTGATACAAGTGGCAATAAGGAGAAATAATATGTTTTCTATCAATGCTGTTTTTGATATATGTGCAGTGATCTGTAATCCTGTTCCGTACTGCATTGATGAAGATGATTAAATTTCATTCTTGTGAAATAATTGCTCATCCAATTATACAGAGGTTCTTGCCATCCTTACCTCCTAAAAGATTTGTTTAGTTCCTGAAACAATACATTTTGAAAGAGAATGACCTAAGCATTATTTATGGTTTTAATGTGACTACTCCCTGTCCCAAAGAAGACATAGTTTTAAACATTTAAAAAATTCAAGCCAGAATTTAAATTATGAGAAGATAACCTAAATATCTTTCACTGAAATGTAAGTTAGAGTAAAAAAATGTGTTTTACTCATTCTCACTTAAAGACTTCAGTCAGTATAGCTATCCTGATAAAACTGGATACTGTTTACTGATCTTAGTTTGTGAGGAAAATTCAAATGTACATTTGAAAGCAAAATGCATCAGTTGTACTTCAGTAAAAAGAATGTTATGAATAATGGTTGTTGGTTAAAAGCACTTGTATCAGATTTTTAGAGGTGTAAAGGTGAACACTGTGAACATGGTGGGGTTAATTCTTTCTTAAATAAGGGTCTGACAATGTTGGTAGTGAATGGGAAGAGGAGGTTAGTGGGAAGGTGTCATTATGTGAGTCGCACCCTTGGCTTCCGTTTTTTGTCCTTGTCAAGTACAGGTGTGCTTTTGTCAGCAATTACTTCTTCCTGGATTGGGAATGTCCTTGCACTTGTAAGTAAAAGTTAGCATTCCTTTTAGAAAGGCTCTGGAAAATGGAAAGCCTTTGGTAAAGAGCAGTTTGTGTGCAGAGGGAGTGCTTGGGACACTTCAGTGTCCACGGAAATGGCTGGTGTAGATGTTAGTGGCACTGCCCATAGATCTGGTTAAAACTTCTAATGTTGGCAGAATGTGAGTCTAAAAGTGCTCTGTGAGCTCCTGAAATTCTGCTAAACGTTATGCTGAAGGAGTAAAGAACGACAATTTGGCTCCTGGGCTATCATTTCAGCAGCCTGAAGCCCTGCTAATGGAGCCGTAATGACTATAATGATATAATGCCTGATGTCAGCCCTGCCTGCTCTGGCCAAGCACCTCCCATCAGGGGATGATGAACTGGCCATCATCCAAAAGCACAGCACTTATTTGGGATTTTTCTGGAGGGAGCCACAGCAGAGTCTATTTTCCAGGTTTTCTCCTCCCATTCCCAGCCAGCCCCTTCCCTTTGTTCCCTGTGTTCCTCCCTAGTTTTTATCACTGCAGTAGGTCTGTGTCTGCCACAGCAATACAAGCTGGAATCTGCAAAGTAACCTGGACCAGGGCAGAACCAGACTGCGCAGGAGGCCTTCTATGAATTTATTTTCACCACGCACAGGCTGCTGTTACTGTTTTGTAAAATGTAGGTTTACCCTATTTCCCCACATATTTCTGGGTGTGTATTGTGTCTGGGATAATTACAGCGTCTAAAGGATTTCCCCCTCAGCATGGTTATGTGCTTAAGTTGCAGGGCATAGTTTCTGCTCTGGCTGGTCACACTTCCTTGTCCCCAAAAGGGGGCTGGAGCTTGAATTCAGAATGCAAGGGCTCTTGCTGCTGCTCTGCCTGCAAGTGTGTCTGGGAGGGAGTCACCAGCAAGGAGGGGCATCAGGAGGGAGCTCTGTCCTGCTCCTCACCTTGAGGCTGGTAACAGAATACATGATGGTCCTGAGTTTTATGGAGGGAAGAGAAACTTGTAGTGAGGAAAAAAGGCAAATGTGCAGCTAAGAGGCTACTTGATAGTAGAACAGGGACTTGCAATTTCACTTGGGAAAACAATTTCACCTCCTCAGCCTCAATTTATTTGACTGTTATGATTGTCTGATAAGTCAAGTAGCCATTGGCCTGGTCAGATGGTTTAACATCAACCCAGATACTCAACTGACAATGTAATGAATTCTAAAGACATTCTGCAGTTGGAGAGCATAGCAAACAGCCTTCGAGGCTGAAAACATGTACTTAAGAAACTTGTCATGGGGAAACAGACAGTTGATGAGGGCCTTTCCTCTAAGCTTGATGCTTCCAGGAAGTAATCCTATGAGCTGTGGTTGTGTCCAGGATTTTGATCCACTTACAAGTTTAATCTATCCTCTCTGAGTTTAAATGCTCCATTATCTGTTAGAATATAATTAGAGGCTGCAAGCACAAGTCAGCATACACAGAGTTCCTTGGGAGTCCCTGAGCTCATTGAGATGAAGACAGTTTGACTGATGGTGGTCAGCTGATATTGGGCCAGAAGCTAATAATAGAAGGCAGCGCTGCTTAGCTAGGTGAGAAAGTTAACTTGGGAAAAATTAAACTGAAGGCTTTGGGATTTATGGTTGGAAATAAATTTCCCATTCTCATTTGTTTCCTGGTAAGAGAGCTTCAGAGGCAGTTGGTTTCTTTTATGGTTTTATAATTAAGATCTAGGGGCTTCCTGGCTTGGTCTGTGCTCGCTGCAGTTGCTGCTGTCTGCAGTGGCAGCACTTGAAGTGTGGGAGGACATTTGTCACGCCAAGTGCAGAGGTGGTAAGTGACAATGACCTCCACCAGACATGTAGCAAGCAAATTAAAGCTGCATGTAGGGGACTGACACCCACATCTTTTATTTATGTCTGGCCTAATGAACTAAATGAATAAATCACTCAGATGTGCTGCAGAAACAGCTTTTTCTAAATTGTAAGCTTGTCTTACAGTAAAGACAAGCCCTCAGCTTGAGGATATCAATATCAAACTTATCTTCAGTTCAGAGGATTGAAGACAAAAAAAATCATATAGCTGACTAGAGAATTCTTTCTCCTGTTCAGTTGAAACCCCACAGAGATATGGATAAGCCTAGATGCTTTCTTTGTTTCCTCAAGTACGTCTAGATGGGAAGTACACTGGAGCTACAGCTAGCTAGTCAGGTGAAGGAGATGAGAGCAGACTTACGTTTTCTTGGTTTCCACTATTGGCTTTAGACATAGGAAGGTTCTAGGCTAAAGCTTTTTGGTTCTTTGCTTGGCCAAAATTCACGGAGCCCTTGAGGCTATGGACACACTCTGTGTTACACAGTTTCTCAGCTGGCACAGGTGCATTTGCACTCAGTCTCCCTGTAAGATCCTGCCTTATGTGACTATGTGGGTGACTGGAGAAATATTTTTCAATATTTTTAATTCCTTGTACACATCATGCTCCTGCCCAGCCCAGTGTTTAACCTAGGTCTTCAACAAACCATGTAGATGCTTCTGAAAGCCTGAAAAGACATTGCTACTAACAGTAGTTGGATCCAGACACTCCGCAGTCGTTCCACTGACTGCCTGGCTGCTTGGGAAATACAACAGAGTTAATCCTGAACCTCAGTTGAAAGGGCAGGTTTAGGATCAAATGAAATCCTTTATGGCAGCAGTGAGACTTTTTTCCTTATCCTCTTTTGCTGTCATTTCCGTACACATCCTCCTTTCCAGCTGGCATAAGGAGTCTGTAAGCGCTGCCTGGCTCTGTGCTCCAGCTGCAGTTCAAACAGGTTTTCACTCCATCGTGTCAAGTTGCGGGAGGTGGGGGGCAAGGGGTGACCTAACTCCTCTGATTGCAGACTTCCTTTTGTGCAGCCTCCCCCTCCTTCCCACTCGTGCGCACTGTAAGTGTGAGCAGAGACACTTAGCAGGGGGAACTGTCTGCCTATCAGTCCCAGGCACAGAAGCTCACTGTGACTGCAATTACAATTTCCAACTTGTCCAGAGATGCCAGAAATCCGGCTGTCCTTGAGAATGCTGCATACCATGCACAGGCCCCGAGAGTGCTCAGCCTCTGCAGAAGCTGGAAATCTGATCTCTGCTGAAGGTTAACTGCTTTTAGTCATCTGAAGGTTAACTGTTTCCAGGTTTCTGTTATTTCCATCTGAAGCAATAATTTTTCTTTAAATGTTTGCTTCAGTAATTTTCCCCTCCATAGCGCGTGAGGATTAAGATGTGTGTATGTGCAGTGGGGGTTGATTTTCCATATGCAGGAGCGTGTGGCTGTGTGGGGAAAGTACATACACAGAAAGGATGAGGTACAAGCACAGACACACAAGCCAGACTGCTTGGAAACAATTCTGCTGGCATAACACTCTAACTGGAAAATGCAGTGAGGGAAAGTGAGTCTGCCTGCTACTGGTGATGGGGGAAGTCTGAGCCCTATTGAAATCCATGGGAGCTGTGAATTGTCCAGTGAATTCAGCAGGGCCAGGACCTCACCTTTAGAGTAATCCTTCCAAGAAGTCTGCCACAGGTTTAAGGAAGAATCCCGTGCTGTAGCGAGGGGCTGGCATTACGAGCTACTCACAGATGAGTCAGGAAGTACATTCAGATGCTTTTTGTTATGGCAACTGCAGAACTCTTTATTTTAGGTTTGCAATGCTTTATGATGTGGAAACCCTGCATAAGGTTAGGTAAATCTGTTCATGGGAAGAAGATCAGGTGGGAGTGTTCATTTATTCACCAGGAAATATGGCTGTGGATTAATTGAAAGTATTAAAGAGTCTAATCAAATGCAAGAATTACTTTTAGCTGTAGTGTGTATGTATAAAGGAAACATTTTGAACTGAGATCTTGTATTATATTCTCTATTTCAATGTATAAGGTACCCCAATAACAGGGTTAATACTTGTCTCCTTGGTGTGTACTTTTGGGCTTGGTTACTGAAACATGAAGTGAGTTATTTGCTTGGCTGTGTATGTAATTGTTCTGAAGGTCAGGATCCCAGAGTTGCCACTGTTTTATCAGGACACAGTAGGAGAGAGGTCTTTTGAAAAATCATTTGGAAATTGGACAGGCAAAGGATGGGAATATTAAAAAAAGAGAGGCAGAGAAGTGGTGCTACGAGTATCATAAGTGGTACACAATAGTTTAATTAGGAGACTTAATCAGGAGCTCGTGGGATTTGTATTTCCACAATGAGTTTTCTGTTGCACTCAATACCATGTGGGGCTCATTCTTGTATTGTGCTGTATGTTTCCACCATTTACCCTGGGTTAGATTTGGGCCTGGGTCAGAATGCTCTCCTCCAGCTTCTAATCTTCCCTGGACTTAGGTGCTTGTATTTGGACGTGGGCTTTTAGGAGAGTAATCTTACAGACTTCAATAAAAATTTCTATTGGATGCTGTAAAGCCATGAATTTTGGGGACTAATTCCAAGAGGATAGTGCCTGCAGGTGTGTGTCTTTTCATCTGCACAGCCAGTAGTTGGTGGTATTTAAGGCAGAGGGGGAATGTACCCCTGCAGGCACAGATCCTGCTGGAGTGGAAGGGTGTAGCTCACAGGCTTGTCATTACAAACATGAGAAACAGTCTTCCTTAAACAGCAGCAAAGTGGCTGGGAATACTGGAATTCTTCTCACAGTCTTTCTGACATTCAGATGCAAAGCGCAGAAATAAAAGTGACAAAACATGGTAAAATTATTAAATTAAAGAAAATAAGGTTCTTTACTAATGCTTGACATGCTATGAGAAGAAGCTGACACAGATATCCAGTTTTAAAGCGGAGTTTGGCACTGACAACAGGGTGGCAAGTGTTGCCTTATCACTAAAACTGAAAACCTGTAGTTAAGAAATATCCTATTGCTTTGCATTCTTTCTCTGTGCCTCCAGCTCCTATTAGCAATATAAAATAGGCACATGTTAATGTTTAAGTTCCTAAAGGGCACTGTGTATGCCAGAATGTTGCCGAACTGATAAAAAATGTAGGGTTTTTTGGGACCCCTGTTAATAAAAGAGGGGTACTATCTCCACAGGCTTAACTGTAACGCATCCCAAACAAGCCATCACTGGTTTAAGGTTAACAGTGAATCTAATGAGGTGCCAAGTCAACTTAAATTTAAGGGAGAACAAGGCTTTTTATGTTGTATTTTATTTATGTTTATTTATGTTGTATTTTTATTTTTTTATGTTGTAGTGAGAAAAAAAAATCCATATATACATACAAATGATCAAGCTGTGGCCATTTTTAATAGGAATGTAAGGGTACAGAAGCACAGGCTTATAGGAGCCGGATTTCAAGTATCACTGTCGAAATATATTTTACCTCCAAATACTGTAGTTTGCAGTACTTCTCCCTCAGTTCTTTGTTGCAGATAACCCCTCAAAAGTTAAGTGTTTTCTGTGCCTCAGCACTGATCCAGACACCTCTGATACATCAGCAACTGTCACAGATTTATAAAAATAATTAACAACTGTTTGCATTAATACTCTACCTATTGTTTACAAGTGACAGTCAGATATTCCTATTGCTGCTTGTCACACAGTTGTGATGGAAGAAATAAGTCAGGGAAAGGTGGTTCCTGACTGGCTTGCTGATAATCTTTGTAATATTCTGCCAATACCTTTTAGATACCAGTGCAGTAACTGGGATAGGCACATAGATTTGAGGTCACACTGGGGCTGGCAGTCCACAGAGCAGCAGATGCTGGTTTGAAATGCCTGGTCCTTCCATACTGAAGCTGTAGCTCCGAAAATAAGGAGATTTTGCAGAGCAATATTTTCCATACTAACCTTGGTGTTGCTTCTTGCTGTGATAATACAGCGTCTCTTGGACCTGTTGAAAGTGTGGTGAGACTGTCCCTGCCCTGAAAGGTATTCAGTCAAGACACACACAACAGATGAAGGGGAGAGGAATAATAATTATTATAGCAGTTTATAGATGCAACTCTGAATTGTTACACAGATCCCATAACCTCTAAGCAAATTACTTAATTTTTTAATTGATTTTTAGTTATCTTCAGGTTTTAAACTACCTTAGGATGTTTATGTAGACAATCAAATACTATAGGAGTTTTTTTTTCAGACAAAGCTGTTTTATCTACTTACCCATTGAGAATGTGTCTAAAATGTTGTTTTCATTAGCTTTTGCCCAGGTCAGGTGTTTTAAAGATGCTGAATGGCACTTAATATACAAAGCAAATTGTGTATTAGCAACAGGAGAGAGAAAATAGGTATTCTTCCCTCTTAGTTACTTGAAAGGTGATTACAAGTGTATCCTGAAGGTTTCTGCTTCATATAGAATATGAGGCTTTTAATTACAGAGGTAAATATGCATTGTTCAAAATAGAATTGCATAGGTTTCTCATAGGCCAGGGCCTGTTTTTATCTTCATGCTTTACATGACAAATGACACAGAAATGTTTAAGGAAGTATGGTTATGTAGATTTTTAAGCTATGCTGACAAATTGCAGCTTCAAAGGCTTTCCTTGATGAACTGCTCAGGTAAATTCTGAGACATGGAGCAGTGCAAAAGTAGGAAACAGCTGAGGTACAAAGAACAGTTTATCTGATGGAAAAGTAAGACCTCAATGAAGTAGGGAAATGTGGGACAGGGACTGGCTACAGGCAGTTCCCAGGGCTTTGATTGACTGAGCCGTGTCAGTAGATAGGCAGCCCCTGGGCTGAATCCATTTGGAAACATTCTCCAGTGTCAAGGATGCTTTTGCAGGCTGGGCAGTGCCCTTTGAAAGAGCTCAGTAGGATTATCAGTATGCATAGAAGCAGAATTTAGCTTCTTGTTTTCTGAAGCCAAGCAAATTATTTGGGTTTTTTTAAATGAAGTCTCGTTGTTTTGGATCAATAGCTAGAGTCACCAGCTAGAAACACAAGTTCCTCTGAAAAGCTATTTTAATAACCAAAGCATTTGGAAAACATGGTATTTGGATTGAGGAGAGAAAATGAGTTTCCTTGTTGGA
This sequence comes from Cnemophilus loriae, assembly GCA_013397755.1. Lineage (NCBI taxonomy): Eukaryota > Metazoa > Chordata > Aves > Passeriformes > Corvidae > Cnemophilus > Cnemophilus loriae. The sequence continues at coordinate 426,554 of VZTF01007552.1, forward strand.
ATTGTTTTCTTGGCAAAATATTGAACAAATATTTCTTGATAAAACATTTATTAACTTGCTAAAACTAAGTGGAAGCATTTCTGCTGAAGCTTTTCAATGGGAGATGTATTCCAGTGAATTCCTCAGCAGAAGATGTTTTTTGACGTATGATAGTGATTGAAGCACTTGGTTTTATCATTTTCTGAATGAACTTTGGTGAGTTCCTCCTTTGAAGTCATTTGTTGTTTCAAAATTCAGATTATGTACATTAGGCAAGAGTGTTGTCAAATCTGAATTGGAACGTTAAACACTTTGTGCATGTGATGAAGTTAGGGACAGCAGGGAACCATTTTCCAGAGCTAGGCCATTTCTGAGGGTCTGAATGCTGTGTCCTGCCTGGTTTTAAGCAGGGGTGGAAGATGTGTCTGGTTGCTCTGTGGCAAATCTCTTCATCAGGTGAGGGGCGCAGATGGGAGTGAAACTCCAGACCCAAAAAAAAGTTATTGATGTCAGTGTTAATGTGACTGCTTGGCAAGCTCTCAAAGTGTTCTGGAGCTCCAGGAAACACCTTAAACCACGTTGTGTCACCTTCTAAATGTTTGTAGCTCCACTCAAACTTGCAGATCAGCCCTCTGCAAAAAAGTGAGGGTGTTCCTCTCAGTGACGTGCTGCAGCTTTCTGGGGCTTTGGCATTTCACTGGCACAGAAGCCCACTAAAAATGACCAAGGAACTTACAAGTGATGTTGTTTTGAGCTGCCCCTCAGAGGTGCAGCATCATTTTTGATCCCACTAAGGTGATCACACCATGGTGGCGTTAGGTCTTTCAAAGAAACAAAAATGTGAAGGCACGCAACAAGGAATAGATGGATTAATTATATGTAACCATACTTCTGCTTTATAAAAGTCATGTCAAATAGTAATTGTATTGGTTAGAAAGGCTGATGGTGGAACAGCTATGGATAATTTTTCCTGCCTTTTATTAAATGTCAGCCTCTTGACTGCTGATCTTGGCAGTAAGATGCAAAATAGGTGCTGGCAGACAAAAGTCTCCACAGTGTGGATGGGATTACTGCTTTGTAATCAGGCTGCAAATGGACCCTGCTTCAGATCTGAGAGTAAGCTTTGCATGGCACATGCACACAGCTGCTGTGGATATGTCTCTAGCACTAACTTTGGCACAGTGGTAGCGCCTTGAGCTTCCAGGTTTCCTAATAGTTCACAGACTCACAGAATCACAGAATGAGCTAAATTGGAAAAGAGCTTTGAGATCATCAAGTCCAACCTATGACCTAACACCTCCTCATCAACTAAACCACGGCACTGAGTGCCACGTCCAGTCTTTTTTTAAACACTTCCAGGGACAGTGACTGCACCACCTCCCTGGGCAGCCCATTCCAATGCCCAATCACTCTTTCTGGCCCTTTTTTCCTGGTGTCTAACCTAAGCTTCCCCTGG
>VZTF01007552.1:428209-666659 GCA_013397755.1 Cnemophilus loriae
TGTCCCCAGCCTGTAGCGCTGCAGGGGGTTATTGTGGCCAAAGTGCAGGACCTGGCACTTGGACTTGTTAAATCTCATATTGTTGGACATCTACCCAGCCTGTCCAGGTGCCTCTGCAGAGCCCTCCTACCCTCCAGCACATCGACACATGCTCCCAGCCTGGTGTCGTCTGCAAATTTACTGATGGTGGACTCAATCCCCTCATCCAGGTCATCAGTGAAGATATTAAACAGGACTGGCCCCAGCACTGATCCCTGGGGGACACCACTAGTTCTTCCTGTGCCTGAAGTTTCCCTGGCAGTATCACTTAGAAAAGCCTTTCTCACTTTTTTTCCCAGACAGCTGTGAGTCTGTTGAAAAGCAGATTCACCCCAGTTGGCCTTGTCAAAGTTTGCTGTAGGAAATGCTAGGGAAAAATATTTGGGTTTTGATTTGTAGAGTCCTATTAGTTGGATAGTCCTTTGGAAATGCAGGATCTGTGATACCAGGCCATCTTATGAGCATAGTTAATGATCTGGAGATTGTGGTAATCCACAAAAGAGGATGAAAGCATGACATAAATTATTATTTCACCCTCTTTGTAGCATCTTCAAATTAGATGACTTATAAAATAGACATTCCCTCCACCAGTACTGCAAGTTTGAATGGTGTTTGTTTACAGCTTTCTGCTTGGCTTCTGTAATTCGGTGAGATTTTTCCTTTTTGAGAGCATCTGCAGAGGCACAAATAAAAACTATTAAATACAGTTGTATTTATGGATTTGACTGAGGTGCTTGTATTGGTAGCGGGCAGCCACTCATTGAAACGTGTTTGGTTTGAGAGTTGTTTGGCTCACCCTGACAGATGCCAGGACCTGAGCATGGCCATACGTAAAAGATCTGATGTTGTATTTGATCTGGGGGTTATTGCAGATGCCAACATTTTATCAACATGAAAGAGAGTCATTATTATGATATCGTTACATATGTCTGGATGTATTCCCCTGACAATAGGGTGCCCAAATCTTGTGGAAATCTAAGGGGGAATTTAGCTGAATTTATTGCCAATGAACATAAATACTTTAGAGCTGATCAGGTGCTAGCAACCCCAACCACACCCACACCTGCATGAGGCGTGGGCAGCCTCAGCCCCTCCCCTGCTGTCCCCACCCTGCCCTTTGCCCTTTGAGGGCCATGGGTTCTTTAAAGAGTCTTTTAAAAGAGGTTTTAATCTTATCTTCAGGAGAGAAGTAGATCAGCAGGATGGTAAAAGAAAGTAGGGAAGAAAAGGTGAGAGGCAGAGCTGTAGAAAAATAGGAGGAAATCACAGGCAGAGCAGTGTCAGTGTGACACAGGGAGCATGAGGCAGCTTTTGAGGACTTTGTGGCTCACTGATGCCGGCTTGGTCAGGAGAATAAAAATCTTAACAGTGAACCAAACAGTCCAATGAAACTTTCCATGTTCAAATACCATCCCTTAGCATTACCCAGGTCCTGAGTGTGAGGTTCTTGTACAGCTGAATACAGATGAGGGAAAGATGGAGATGAGCCTGATTTGAATTCTCTGTTGTAAGAAATTAAATACCAGGCAAAATGTATCTTTGATTAAAACAATTCTTAATGTTGATTATACACTTGATGAAATTAGGTTTTAATCTGATTCTATCCCTTTAAATTGATCCTGAAGAAGGAGGGGGCTTTGAGTGTGGGATTATAAAGTCAAGCTTTTCAGTGATACTAGAAAATATCAAAGCAATGCCTGAAGACTCTTCAGAAAGGAGTGAGAACTTTGTAGATTTTTTTTTTTCATTCTAGAGACCTTGCCATCACTCATGCTAAATCCAAAATCAAAGCAATAACTTCCTACTTCGGAAAGGTCTGTGCAGCCAAGGCTGAAAATACATGTAAGCTGGTCAGTGATAATGTCTGTTTATCCTCCTGTTTGAGCACTGCTGAAATGATGGCTTTCTTAGACTGTATGGTTACAACTTCAAACATTTTTGCTAGTTGCATCAAAATAGTAAGAAACAAATCACTTTGGACAGACTGCTCTGAAATAGTGATGTGTGTCACAGGCTGTAAGTAAAACATTTGTCAGAATGACACAATATTTTTACTGTTAAACCACCTACTCCTGATCTGCAAGTGTGGAATCCCCAGAATGAAGCCCACTGTTACTTCTCCTGACAACTTGCAATTGGAACATTTCTGGTTGCTGAGGTCCTTGGCTATTATGCATAAAAGTGAACTGAAAATGGGCTAGATTTTGCTTTCTCATCACTGTGATAATTTTTTCAGGGCAAGATTCACAGAAATGCTGGTGGGAGCTGTCCTTAATCAGATGTTTGATGGAAAATCTGCACTTGGTTTGTTGTGCACTAGAGGCAGAAGTTCCTCCTCTGCTCTCTCAGGCTCTGATGAATTGGGAGTCTTAATTGGCACAAAGTAGGGAGAAGGAAGAAGCATGTGGTGTGGGGGTTCTACAAAATTTATCTCCTACACTTTCAAGCATTTCAGCATTGAATTCTCAGCACCTGAGCCCTGTTGGAGTCAGCAGGGTGGTCCATGCTCTCAGTGTTTGCAGGACAGGGATCATGGTACTGCTTTTTTTCCTGATTTATTTTGTGTTGCTCCAAAATACATAGTGAGCCAGAATTGCTTCTGTAAGTGCATGAGGTTGTCTATTCCTGCATGAGTAGGACCTACTGCTTCTCTGAGGTGGGCAGGAAGGTTTGACCCAGCAGCCTGCAAGTATGACCTTCAAGAGGGAGAGCTTTCGCATCCCTGGTTTGTGCTAGTTTCGAGTGTGTGGAGGAAAGTGGGGCATCTCTCTGATGCGTTTGAATCGCATGGGGCAACTGCTGCCTTTTGAATTCAGTGTCAACAGCGCAGGCAGTGCCTGTGAGGAGTCAGTCAGACTGGTACCCTCTGTGCTGTGCAAGGGCTGTGACAGGCAGGGCAGTCTCAGAGGGTTTGCCTGCGCTGAGAGATGCAGCACATTTAAAGACACATCACACCTCCAGAAAAGGCTCTCAGCAGTGAGAGAGCAGCCAGAGACCAGGCAGTGGTGAGCACAGTGCTCCAGTGTTGTGCCATGCCTGGCTCCTCACCAGGCTGCAGGACACTGACCTGGGGCCATCTCCTCCTGATGGCACTGGCTTGATAGGAGTCAAGTGAGTGGCACTTGTCTGATGCTGTTTCCATCACATTTGTGGCTGAATAGACCACAGGGTGTGGTCCCTGAAGTGGAATTTTATTTTTGTTTTATTTTTTTATTCTTAGTTTTTGTCCTAGAGTAGTGGCACACCTGACAGATAGATTTCCAGAACTTTCTGAACAACTAAGTTAGTCTCACCACTTAATGTTGCAGCACACTTGTACTCCAGCCTAAGTATGCAGTGACTCCACTGACTACCCAGTGAACCTCTGCTTAAGGTCCTTATTGAAAACTGAACTCGAAAAAGCTCAAATCTCATACATCCAAAAGATATGAAATCCAAAACCACCACTTCAAAACATGTAGCCTCCTTAATCCTAAGACGTTGTCCTGGCTCTGAGGAATTACATGCAAACAAAACTCCTAGTGTGACCTTCTCTGTTTGGTTGCATAGAGAGGTTCCTTAACAAGGCTTCCTAAAACAAAACAGGCATGGAGGGAGTTTCAAGGAGATGGTGGTTAGTGCAAAACTCTGGCTAACAGCTCGTTAAACCCCCTTAAGGACAGGGCTTTTGGACCTCTAGTTATTTCCTGCTGTGCCAGCCAAATTCAGCATTTCCCCATAGAAAAAACAATTGGCTGAGTGAGTGTCAATACAGGATCTGGACCTGGATGTGCACTGCTGCCCTTCCATGCAACGACCTCTGATGAACCTGTACTGCTTCCAGCATTCACCTTACTTTATGCTTGGAGCATGGATGTGGATGTATAGAAAGATTATTAATTTTTTTTAATACCTCTGTTCGTTTGCTCCTGAGTCCTGCTGCTCCAGAGAGAAGTTGAGAGAATGTTGTGCGCAACCTGGGAGTGCCTGCTGTGTCCCAGGAGGGTGCAGTCACAGAAACCTGTTTCCTCAGGAATCCTGGCACAAGCCAGGCTTGGGTGTATAAATCACAGGAGTTGAGCTTAATGGAGCAATAATATAACCGCATTCGAAAGGGGCAGAAGAGAGGAATGATCAATGTGACATGATTTCTTTATACAAAATAGCACATCTGAGAAGGGCAGGACTGAGCTGAACAAGGAAGGCTCAACTGAAGTCACCTGTGGTGAGGCTGGGGGGACACAGCCGTGGCCCTGCCAAGCTGCCTGCAGGTTTAGCTGCCTTCTGAAAAATTGCTTGAAGTACAGCAGTGCTGGAAAGCCATAAAAGCAACATCTTGCATAGGCAGTACACAGGAAATACAGTAATGGGTGTCACTGTCATACCACCAGTGTGGGCATGTGTGTTGTTAAATGTATATTTGTGCTATCTCCTAGCTTAAGTAGTTCTGCAGATTTCATAGGCTAAGTCAGATACCACCTAAACAATTTGTAAGACCTAGCAGACCAACAAAAGGCTTTGAAATATATTAAATGCTGGACTGTAGTTGGATCTGCCCTGCAGCAGGTCAGACGTGCATTCCAGACAGGTGTTTGCCCCAGCCACTAGAAGAACTGTAAAATGAACATAAAAAGCAGTGTATTCAGTGTAGTATCTCTCCTGTTAGCACAGCTGTGCTTTCAGAAAAATGCACAGCGCAGTATGAAGTCAGCTTTTAAGTACATTTATTTACTCAACAATTATTAGGAAAAACAGCTGAGTTGTTCTTTTCTGGCATCTTTTGTTTTACTTTGTTTGAGGGCATTTTATGGCAAGAATATTTAGCAGCAGAAGGTCAGGAAATCAGATTTTTCAGACTTTGTGCTTACTTAACTCTTTATCAGGTGAATATCTTCATCTGGGTTAAGAGGAGCAGTAACATTTACTCTGGGCTTGCCAAACTGGGGAAGCAGATCTATGATACTTGCCTTGAACAGAGGGCAGGTTTCTCCTGCCCAGGCTCCGAGGGAAACACGTGTGTGTGGAGCATTGGGAGGGGACAGTGGCTGCCTGTGGGTGAGTGTCCCCCAGTGCTCTGTGTACGGCCGCTGGTACTCAGGAAGCTTTTGTGTTAAAGAACAAGCCTTCAGAAGGAGTTCCTTTTCCCTTCTGCCAGATATTTAAATCTGATCATCGATATTGCTTCAAATGGTAATTCTCTTGTTAGATTAATTCTGCAGCAGCAAGCGGGGAAGGTGACCAAGTGCTGCATTGGGTGCCGGAATCCACCACAGGGCACAGGACTCTGAATGACACAAAGGTTAGCGTGTTTCAGAGCCTCTGTAAGCAGCCTGGAGAAGGTCTTTGAATGTTCTTATGTCCAAATTTCCTTTAGAGCATGGTGTTTGACCTGGCAGGGTGATGGCTTGCTGTCAGCTCTGCCTGGTTCCAGGATCTCACAGACCTCAGGAGCTGCCATCTCCAGCATCTCAGGAAAAGTCTGGCCAGGGATGCTTGACCATGTGCTCCGCTGGTGTACTAATGAATGAGGGCATGAGCTGAAGAGAGTTGTGCCCTGGGCCACTCTGGGTGGAAATAAATTTTCAACATGGACCTAAGGATGGCAAAGTATGGCATTATCTTAGTGCTACGGGCACGTGCCCCGTGCTGAGTCCACTGGTTTACAAACTACATGGTCAGGGAAACAAAACCAGTATCAAAGGCTGTTCTTCAGGAACCACCATGCTGGCACATATTTATGTTCTGTTTTCAGCTGTAATTGTTAGCAATAACATATCGAAGTAGGAAAGGGGGAAGTTAAATACCATCTTAGAAGATCTGCTGTAGGGGTACTCAGACCACTCTTTCTTCTCACAGTCTTGAGAACTGGGGTTTTTTACCCGTCCTGGAAGGCTGAAATGAAAATCGTGCTTTAGTTGGATTTTGAGTTACTTTTCAGAAACAGCAGCCGAATTAAAGATATTTCAAACATGACTGCAGAGTATGGATAGACCAGGAAACAGTTTTAGGTGAGATTTTCAAATTGCAATTGCACCTCTTCAGACGCCTTTTGACATACCTCTGCTGACAGAAACCAGTCATAGATCTGGTGATTGCTCACTGGGACCTGCAAACTCAACCTTCTTTGGGCTGCTGTCTTGTTACTTAGTGCACATGGCAGGCAGATAAGTGTGAACCACTGAAATAACATTTATGTAATTGTTTAATGTTACTGTTTAATATAGGCTTGTGTGTATAAATCACAGGAGCTGAGCTTAATGCAGCAATAATGTAACCACATTCAAAAGGGGCAGAAGAGAGGAATGATGGACGTGACATGATTTCTTTATACGAAATAGCACATCTGAGAAGGACAGGACTGAGCTGAACAAGGAAGGCTCAACTGAAGTCACCTGTGGTGAGGCTGGGGGAACACAAACCCCTGGCTGTGGGGACACAACCCCTGCCAAGCTGCCTGCAGGCTTAGCTGCTTTCTGCATCAAGGTCTTTCTTTGCCAGCCTTCCCCTCGGGTACTGTGGCACTGCAAGCGCTGCTGTGAACAGAACATACAAGCACAGCCTTGCTGTGAGTAGCCCACTGAGCCCCTGCAGTAGCCCAGCCTCAGCTGGGCAGGCTTAGCACAGGCTGCATCGTAGGCAGGCTGTGCTCCAGAGCTGTGCTGCGTGTGGCTGCCATGGCCTGCTGCAGCCCATAATACCTGAGCAGTGGTGGTGTGAAGAAACTCCAGAGCCGGTTTGGGTGGAGAGTTATTCTTGTGATAACTCACTGCTGCTGCTGGCAGGTGAGGGAAGGTGCCTGGTGTCCAACAGGAGCCTTTCAAAGCTGTCACCACTCCTGTAATTTCTCTGATGCCACTGTGAGCACATGATGTTACAGAGACTCTGGCTCCTGGGGGAAGATGAAGTGCCAGATCTTAATCATTTCTTTCCCCTTCATCCCTTTAATATTTCAACCATCACAGGAATTTTTTCAGGCGAGAAAAGTAAAGTGATCTGGGGCACTGTTTCCACTTGTGCTCCAGACTTCCCATGTGACTTTGGATAGAAGGTTGTACCCTTTTGGTACCTCAGTTTCTTCTGCATTAAATTTGAATTTCAAACTCATTCCTGTAATTGTGCTAATTGAGTGTAGAGACAAGAGCTGCAGACACACAGCTACCAAAAGGTCCAGAAAATTGCAGAGGCTGGTTTTGAAAGATGCCAGTGCCACCAGCCAAGTTTGTGAGTTTAGGTGCCTCACCTGCTTAAATGTTTTAGACAATTATATTAGGAACCAGGCTGCTGAGCATCGAAATGCCACAAAGATTGCAGCTTAGGGTCTTTCATGTCCAAACAGGTTTGAAACTGGGGACTTGTATTCCTTATTTGCTGAACAGATTCTTAAAATGCTGCTAAGTAATAATGTTCCTGTTGTTGTTGTTTGTCTGTTTTGTCTAATTAGGCTCTAGCAGAACAATTGCAATCTCTTTTACTTTGTGTTTGTGCTGTGCTGGATACACATAGCCCTGTTTCTAGTTCTTATGTAGATGCAAGTTCAATAAAAATAACAATAGTTTTACTAATGAGGATAACTATGTGAAGCCAGGATTCATGCTAAATTAGTATCCATTAGTGGCTTAGATCTATAATGAAGATTTCCTTCCTCTCTATTGTGTGTCTTAATTCATTACGGAGAAGTCCATAATATTTTATAAAAAACATTTTTCCTTTTTTTCCTGAAACTCTTGCCCAAAACTATTGGAAAAGCATGGGCTTTCCTGTAACATCAGAATGAGACAAATGGCACTGCTTGCTTTTACTATTGTACAGAAGTGTTTTTCCTTTGGACACAGATGGACTTGGCAGTGGAGAGTAGCTGGAGACTAATGGACACAAGCTTCAAAGCATTCTGTCTGGGCCCTTGAAAGACAAAAAAAAAAAACAAAAACTTCGTCTCTGTTCTAATCAGTCCAGATTATAAAGAAAAGTACTCCAGCTCTGAGCTCCTGGGGAACCTCTTACCTTTACTCAGAGGGCGAGCGGGCAGCAAGTGCTATCCCTGTATGCATCTGCAGGGGAAAAATGAATAGGGTAAAAAGGAAAAAATGAGGCAGAGGAATTTTGTGCTCTGGAAACTGGATAATTCACTACAGGTATTTATTCTGGTGGCCTTTAGGGACATTTTCAAGTCACAGCAGAAGAAAGGCTAAAATTGTTTCAAGGAGTCCCCACACTTAAGAGTTAAGTGAGTGGGAACTGTATTAATTTGAATGTGAGCAAAACTAGTTAAATTCAGATCCCTTTTCTAATTTGTTGCATCAGAATCTTTCTCAGATATGCTCCTCCTTTATCCCATCAAATAGCCCCTATTTATTCATTTATTTATTTCTTCACGTACATTGAGGAAGAAAAGGGAAGGAGTCACTCCCCCCGGTGAGGACCATCTGCTCTTTTCTTATTGGGAGGGAAAAAACCCTACAATTAGTGTCTTGTTCATCTTTTTGTTTTACCAAAAAAAAGAGGGGGAAAGAAAGTAAAAGAACTATTATGCAAATATCTGCAATTTGGTTTCAAATATTCTTTGTACTATGATGAGCAATTTGCTTTAATACAAACTCAGCCTGCTTGCCAGAACCCTTTTTTTTTTCCTTTTGCCTTAATATAGGGAAGGGAAAAAAAACCCCAACTTTTATGTTCCTCTGGTGGCAAATTTGTCTCATCCTTTTTTTTTCTTTCTTTCTTTCTTTCTTTGGCAGTATTGCAGCTGTTATTCTGTACGTTGACAGAAAGATGTCATGTAGGGGTTTTTTGAGGGAAAAAAAAAAGAAGACAGCCAAAATAGCCTTACAAAGCCACAATTTCGTCTCACTTTTCATTGTTCCATTGCCATGATGAAGTGGTCTTGAAATGGAGGGCTCAGTGAATGAGAGAGAAGAGATTTCTCCTTGCTGTATTTGAATGCCAGTTGCCTGTGATGGCAGCATTACCTCTAAGAACAGTTATGTAGGGTTTTTATAAGGAGCTCCTGTGCTACTGGTCAGGGGTATGAACTTTAGGGTCAAATAGCATGGCCAAGATTAAATCTTCTGGTCCTTGGTCCTGGACCAGCTTGGTAGCTGAAACCTGGCATGGTAGCTGAAAACTTCTTATGGTCTGGAAAAGGGAAATAAAGTCTTTTCTGTGTGAAAAGCTAAAGTGTGGAAAAATCCAAAATGAACTCATCCAAGATCTGTTGAGAGAGGACATGGAAGAGTCGGACGCTGAGCTAAGAGGCTCAGATTTAGAAGGCTGCTGCTTCCTGTAGTGATTGACTTGTGGCTCAGGAGACAGGGAGGAGTGCTGCTGCCCCTGGGCTACGACTGCACAGTCACAGCCCCAGGTTCAGGCTCTGCTGTGCAGCAGACACAGAGATGGTCATGTCCCAGTGGCTTCACAAATCTGCTGACTTTCAGTAGGACTTAGGAGCATCAGGCTCATTGGAAAAGCCCACACACAACCTCCTGATTCTTAACCCTTTGCAGGCTGAACTTTGTTGAGCATCAATCAACGTACAACTGTTACATACTTAAATCTATAAAACACTGAGCATAAATTTTCTGACCTGTGCTCTGATTTTAGTACAATTTCATCAAATACCTTGCCACAAAATCATCTTGCCATACACAAGGGGCACAGTTTGCTTGCATAACGTGAAGATGATGTCCGGTGGATTGACCACAAGTTGGGAAAACATATTCAAGAAGCAAAGTTCAGGAAAGTAAAACTGATGCCTTAGGATTTTAGCTTTTACATTTTTCATATATTTGCAATCCTGCAATTCTTTAGTGTATAATTCTAAACTCCATATAGAGTGTTAGCTACTGCTCTCCCATTTTGGTCAGACAAAACAATTCCTCTCTAGGCCTGGGAATCAAGGACATCTCACTGTCTCTGGCCCTGAGAAATGTAAATGAAAGTGAGTTGGAGGGGAGCAAACTTGGCGTAAATAACTTCATTACCTGAGGGTGTAATTGGAAGATTATCCCCCAATATGCAAATGGACCAAACTTATAAAAGTACGAAAACCCATGACCCATCATCCATTTTTTGGGTGTAGCCCCTGGGGGGGCTTTGTCTGCCCTAAATGTACCTGAAGGCACTTCAATAAATATAACCACTTTTCATTATCTTAATTTTGTCTGGTCTCTGTTTTTAGGAAGTCCCAAAAAGGCATCAAAACAAGACCAAGGAAACCTTTAAGTAAAGTGTGTCACACCTACATCTTTGTTTCTGTGGCTGCAGTGGGGCAGGGAATCTGGGGCAGTGCAGAATTTCAGATTTGTGCAGATAGTCTGACTTGTGTTTTGGGACTCAGAACATCAAGTGTGCATTACATCAGACTGGAGGTTCCCTAGGTATGCCTAGCACTGGGTAGACAGGAATTCATGGTCCTCAGGGAACACTGATCCCCTTTGGTCATTCTTGTGCACCAAGTCTTTGAGCACACTGGGGTAACGTTTGGGTCGCTTTTATTGTTACAGGAAGCTCTCATCATGGCCAGCATGGACCACCCACACCTGGTGAGACTCCTGGGCGTCTGCTTGAGCCCGACCATTCAGCTGGTCACTCAGCTGATGCCTCATGGCTGCCTCCTGGAATATGTCCATGAACATAAGGATAATATTGGCTCCCAGCTCCTGCTGAACTGGTGTGTCCAAATAGCTAAGGTATGTAGTTCATGTTGGGGTTTTTTAATCATTTCTTATCATTTTCATAACTAACTTTAAAACATGACTTTTCTTTTTGTTTGTGTTGGGGTTTTTTCAGGCCTGTTTTTGTTTTCAAGAAGGTTGGGTAATTCTTGAAATACACACTATTTTGGCTGCTTACAGTATTATAGATGACTTGTCGATATGTGAACCAAAGTGTTTTTCTTGACTGTTTTTCCAGCTCAGTGTTAATGAGGGGTGGGGGTTGTTTTTCGGGGGGGGTGAGTGAGGGAAGAAGGCCCAGTGTGAAATCTGGGGCTGGACACAGGGTGATTTTTCAGCCTCTTCTGTTGTTCATTGTTAATATATATACTGGTTTTCAGCCCTTCTGGATCCACATTGCCAGATATGTCATCAATTGTCTGCCCCCACACTGCCAGGAAGATAAACATCTCCTTCATGTCACTCCTTGGGTGGTGATCCTGCTATGTTTGGGTCACAAACTATCCTTGACACAATGTTTTACAGCTGGTTTTAGGTATGTTTAGGTATTCAGTGTTTTACTAAGAATAAGTACTCAGTACTAAGAAAATTGGTTGCAAAGAATAACAAGATCTTGCAGTGTAGAAGGCCATAACTTACCTATTTTAAAGGTGCTTTTGAACAACTAGGGTTGTTTACAATGATGTTACTACAAGTGACAATCTGGAGCCTGCTTTTCGCATTGAGTTATTTGGAAGTTGTTTAAAGTTTTAGATTATTTTGGTGAAAATGCTTGTTATAAACATGTGCCACAGACTGCTATCTTACATTAAATCTGCAGCCTTAAGCAAATTTCCTACAATATCTATTACAAAATCTTAATTCAAGCTGTAATGTTAATCTTTTAGCACTGAAGAGAAACCTGGAGATTCAGCAATTGTTTTGCTGGACCAGATATCAAGTAAACATTTGCCTCTTTTAAAAACTTAAATACAAAAAAATGTTCTTACAAAAGTAAGAAAATGTAGAAATTCAGCTAGCCCTGTGTTGTTCTTCAAGAAGAGCAGAAGTTTGAGGAGCATCATGAATCGGGACTGTTTTCCTTCCAGAATCAGATCTGTTGTTAAACCCTCCTGAAGGAGAGAGTAGATGGAGTGACTGTAGTGCTGGGTAGAGGGGTTGGTCCATAGAAGAGGTGGGGGGAATCCAAACCCCACAATCTGACATTGCAGCATTTTGTGGATGTGTCAATATCTTGTGCTGTGGTGCTAAAGCAACCAGAGTTGCCGGGGAGTACTGGAGCACACCAGTGGGGATTGCCTGTATGGAGATGTGCAAAGGTTTATTTAGAACTGGTAGCAGGCCAGGGAAGGTGGGAGAGAAAATCCGTATTCCTGTTTGAGTCCTTTCTCTCAACACAGCCTCCTTCCCATCTGTTCTGCACTCTTTTGATTGATAGCGGCTGTTATTATTTAGCGCGAAACATTTACACAGTGGCATCCGTGCAGAGGCAATCGTCCGTAATTTTCACTTTGTGTGTGCGTATGGCCCTTGGCTCCTTGGACCGATGGCTGTGCTGGCTTTGCTGTGCACCTTGTAGTGGAGCAGACAGCCTGATCCACGGCTTACAGAGCTGACACATCTGTGGGAGGGCCCGTGGAAGGTGGCTCATGGCTTTCCCGGGGTGATTTTTACCAAAGTGAAGCAGCTTCTAAACTGATTGCCATTGTAAATGGTTCCAGCTTAATGCAGGGTTTAGATTTAGGGACATTCCCTGGAAAATTGTTGCCTGCTGCTTTTCTTGATCACCCCTGTGATGTGGGAGGAGAACGTGAGGTATCACAGATATGTGAGATCTGAGGGGTTAACCAGTGCGAAGAAGTGAGATCATCTGTGTAATATCAACTGATAAAGTGTCAGGAAGAGAAAAGGAGTTCCTTTATAAAAAAAGGTGGCCTATTATTGAGAGAGTTTAGTGAAGTTTAGCTAGTTTATTGAAATTTATTAAATTTATCTTCTTCCACATCACAATAATCATGTCAATTGGGGTTAGAGGTTATACACAAAAACTTGTTTCAGATATGGTAATAAAAAAAATTTTCGAGATCACCAGGCAAGGAGTTCCTTTATCCCAAAAAGTGGAATAAAAGTAATACTCATTTTCTATTAATCTGTCACATTTAACAGTGACTAGGAATCAGTCTGCTGCCTGCAAACAGGAAAGGTACCATTTGCCTTGAAATAGACTGATCCTCAGAGGAATGAATGCAGAAGGCAGCAACAGGCACGAATTCCCATTCACTGCAGGAAGGGTGTATGTGTGTATCCCACATTCTCGTACCCACTGTGCCCGTGTTTCAGGCGCTGCCGTACAACTTGAGACTGTCTCTCCACGTGTTGCTTTTCTAGGCTATGGGGAATGATTCGTTGTGTCTTTCTGAAAGGTACCAAAAGCATGATTAGCAGAGTAGTAAGAGGCAAAAATTGTCAGTGACTTGCCAGTCCTGTTCTCTGCTCCCTGAAGCAGCTCCTGGTATCTTTTGCTAGATGCACTGTTCTACCTTCACCTTCCCTGTTTTTGTGGAGAGGATTTTCCCCAACAAGGAGAGGACTGAAGACACTGGAAATGCCTCAGATCTGAAGTGCAGGCTGATTTTTACGAATTGTTTAAAATCAAGTTGCTGCTGCAACATAGTCCCTCCCTAACTGCGCTTTTCTCCATCTGCCAGTGTGCAGGCACTTATTTATGGAAGTCATTGCTTCAGAGTTCACTTGTTCTGCCAGGCTGTTCATTTCCATATGTCTCTACTTCTGTACAACTAGATGCAAAAGTAGTTAGGCACTATGCCTGGTTGCCAACCCACATATGGCTCTGGAGATAGCTTCTGAAGATTGATGACAGGGCAGTTATAAAGTGTTATCTACTGCCAATTGGAAAAAGCTTGGGTGCTTTTTCTCTTTGCTTATACAGATTGTGTTGAATTTATTCTGATGCTACATCATCATAGGGTAATTGTGTTCTCCTTCCAGAAGCTTTAGCTTCTTATTTTATGAATGAAAGCTATAAAAATAGAGTAGCCCCCAACCATGCGTAAAACACGGTTGTTAGACAGCAGCTGTGTCTAAGGGGGCTCTTCCCTTCTGCTTTGCAGATACACAAGGCTTCTCCTGGTGTCTCGCTTCGACAGGGACTGTCTTGCTTGGAAATGTTTAACCTTTTAGCTCTGAGATCAGCACAGCAATTCTGTGTGGAGTTTGCTGTCCAGTAAAGCAGTGAAGTGTACTCGTGTATCAAGATATTTTGTAGTGGGAGCAAGAGTGTCTGCCTTGGTGACCTCAGGGTATGGGAGGATGGAATAATACTGCATGAACACCCATAGTGTCAGCTACTTGAGAAGCAGACTGAAACTCAAATTCTGTAAGGATGGCACAAGCCTAGAAGTGAATTCTCAGTGGGTGAGTCACGTCCTTCTCAGCCAGGGTGTGACAGGTACACATAAGTCAGGAAGATTCCACAAACAAACAAAAAAGAGTGCTGTGTGCATGGCTATTTCAATGTGTTTGATACAGTTTCTCTCAGCAAGGGCTGCCCCAACACACCCACCCACACAACTTGGAGGTGTGAGGGTGAGGACATTCTAACGGAAATGCCTTCAAGAAGGGGAGACACATCTGGAAGGTTTTAGTCAGGAAAAGTTGGTTACACTCTGCCACTGGGTGAGGTTATCTAAGGGACCTGTATTTGAGGCTATATCCTCTCTCTGTTACTCTCATGGAAAATAAGCTGGAGTTCTGTTGGAATTATGATAGCGGGCCTTTGTGCTGTGCTAAACTCTCTCTGTCTCTCTCAGGAGCTTAAAGAAATGCAGTTTTGCTTCTGTAACGTTGCATACAACACATGCTAACTTCAACATAGACCTGGGCAGTCTATCTCCTCTTTTACCGCTTTTTTTTTCTGTTACGATTACAGTTTCATTCTGCTGCTGTTGATTTGCATTACATCTGCACTCATTTTGCTGAGCGGCATTCGAGGGCAGAGGAACTTTTCCTGCCCCAAAGAAGTCAAGGCAGAGGAAGAGTCAGGAAGCAAACCTCCTAACGTGAGGCAGCTTGCCTATGATCACCTAGCCTGTGGAGGACAGCTCAGCTCTCCTGGTCTTAGCCGGGACCCCATACTGTTCTGCCCTGTATCCCCCAGGGGCTGCCAGACCTGTTTTTTGTGTTCTGAACTATAATAATTCTTTTATAACCCCTCAGAATACTAATGAGGTAAAGCAGAAGTAGGTGGTTACAGTAGAATGTTGTGGAAGGAAAATCAAGTACTTCAGGGGATTACTTTTTATACTTTTTCAATATAAAAGAATTCTCAAATTACCTTAACTAAAGCCCTGTGCAGCATCGGTTATCCAGGTATGCAGGAAAACAATGTTTGAAAACACTCTAGGAAGGAAAAGGAGAGAGGAACTTGGGGATCAAATTTTAATGAAGCAGATGCGCGTCTTCAAGTCTGCCGAGTGTTATTCCAGCACACTTGGAGTCATCACTGTCTCTAAGGATTCCCTTCCAGAGGAACAGAGCTGCAGCTGGAAGCCTCCAGGAGCCACCAAGCCAAAGGCTGTTGCAAAGCCTCCTCACTGCTTCTTTGTGCCACCCTATTACCTGTCCTGTCCAGCTGGTGGGGGTCCCAGGGCTCTGTGCTCTCCTGCAGTTGTCTTGACCAAGGAGGGCTTGTCCTGAAGGGGCCTCTCTCTGTGCCAGGCCTTTTGGGAAGGCGTATTTATTGCTGCACTTCTCAACTGGGTGTAAAGTCACAGGCTATGTGAAGCTCAAAGGATCGATGTTGATTTTTGCAGCTGAGAAGCTGATCCAGAAGCATCCTAAATGCAGTGGGTTTGGGCCTGCACTCCTCGTGTCTGGACAGGAGGTTCTGAGCAGGGAGGGCTGGGGGCAAGTGAGGTTGCACTGTGAGGTGAGGAGCCTTTCTTCTCCATCAAGACTTGATGGATTAGGAACAACTTGTTAGAGACAGCTTTTGTTACTCTGCTACAGATGGGATGAGAGAAAAGCTATGAGAAACGAGAGGAATCAGGGGTTACTGAACAGGTTGGGAAGAGTTGGAGGACAGTGGCTGTGGTTCAAGGTCTTTCTTTTTCATTAAAGAAGCCTACCCTGCAGCTCAGTGGCTATTCCATCCTGGAGTGAGCAAAGGAGCTTAATGACAGTCATCTATCAGCTGGCCACATTTTAAGCTTCAAGATGTCTCTGTTCCCAGAGCTCCTTGCCATGACAAGGCTAATTGTACAATCATGCTGCCCTTCCAGCCCCTCCTGACGTGCTGACACTGGCCAGGACCAGGGCCAAGGGCTGTCATAATTACCACTGCAAGCACGTCCATTAGCATAAATGCAGTTTGCTAATGGGGCTGCTCCATGAGGAAGTGCAGTGTACAGAAGAGTAGGATCTAAACCAAGGGCTATGAAATTAAAACCATATTGAAACAAGGCTTTAATTTTGTGGAGGAGCAAAATCAAAATACATGGCGGAAAGTGTCATTTTCCTCTCTTGAATCCCTCTACAATTTCCTTTTTCTTTTCCTATTCGTCATGACTATTTTTCTTACTCAGCTGGAAAGCTTAGATATTCACAGATGGAAAGGAAGGATCCTTTTCTGGTGTCATTGGAGAGCTCTCACTCTCAGAAAACATTATGCCATCAAGCCTCAAAGGGGCATTACCCAACCTTGCCCATACCCAGGGACTTTCTGGTACCCTGCTGAGTGGCTCCCAAAGTTCATACAAACTTGAGAAGCTCTTGCAGCAGACTTCAAGTGGATCTTGCGGAGTTCTTCATCCCAGCTTTTAATTTCTGAGGGGTGGAAGGGTTCAGATTTCTTTCTTGCTGTGATGAACTGGGCTGTCTTGGGCTTATGTGAGATGCTGAAGAAGTTTCTTTTGATCCTCTCAGATATTATTTTTTTTTCCATGGAAGGCAGGGCAGTAAGTAAATGTTGGGACTTTGGTCTTCACGTCTGATCTGCTGTTTTCAGGTTGATGTGGGCACCTTGAGTGCAGCCATTGCAAGTAGGTTGAGACAGAGCATCAGAGCCCGGTGCCCTTCTCCTGACTGTGGCTGGAAATAATTCTCTAAATAAATCAGAGAATTGATCCTATTAAGAACAATTGCAGCATCTGTGCACTTGTGTGTTTCCTTGACGGGCACAGTATTCCATGTTTTTCTGCATAACTATGTACCTATTTATAGAGAATTCCACGCAGTTTTCTTCCCCTTTATTCACCAGTCATTTCTTCTGGAGTATTGAACTGGTTTAGTAACTTTTCTACCAAACCCAGTAGTCCACAGAAGTTTCCTATGGAAAGGATTAAAATGAAGGCAAGTACGAGAAAATTCATCAACTTAAATGCTGACCTAGTTCTTCTCATCTCCCTTTCTCCTTTCATCTCAGATGGACTGTCCGCTCACTAAATTCCCAATCTTTCTTTTGCTGTAATTTTCTTTTACTTTCTTTACTTCTATCTTTTCCCTACTTTCACAGTGCTTTGTGTCAGCGCCTGTTTCCTGCGTTTTCTTCAGTGTCACCATTTCTCCTTCACTCTCATTCCCTGGCTGCTTGGCTCCCTTTCAGTGGTACCTGCTCCATGCTCTGAAGGAGCACAGGAGCATCGTGTCTGCCACCCTAAGAGTTCTTATGTCTCACTCCAGGGTTTGGAAAGGACTCAGTTCCTTCATTTCTCTCGTAATCATAAATAATAAAGCACTGGGTTTTGAAGGTTTAAATACCAGCTAACTGATGGCTGCATGAACCCCATGTGCCATTCTAGTTTGTGGGGGACGGATACTGGAGGCTGGAAGATTGCATCAGAACCACAGGAGCAAAAATGTAAGATTGCCATATATAAAAATTATAATTAAAAATCATAGAGATACCTTACCCTCAGCTTTGTGCTCTGACCTCTGATTCTCTGAGGCTGTTTTGCATGTGCTGATAACCTCAGTGTGACAGTATTTGAGTTCTTTATGGCCTTCTGTGTGTGTGTGTGTGTTGTATGTGTTTGTCATTAGCTCCAGAGCTGGGTGGAATGGCTCAGCCTTGGACGGGTGACTCCCTCTCTCCATGACAAT
The DNA here is from genome assembly GCA_013397755.1 of Cnemophilus loriae. Classification (NCBI taxonomy): domain Eukaryota; kingdom Metazoa; phylum Chordata; class Aves; order Passeriformes; family Corvidae; genus Cnemophilus; species Cnemophilus loriae. The sequence goes on from VZTF01007552.1 coordinate 446,017, forward strand.
GTGATGTAAAGGATGAGTGTAGGCAAACCTCGAAGCTCTCTGACAGCTCAATTTGCAGGAAGATAAATGTGAAGGGTGAGGGTGATGGCAAGGGCACAGAGGGAGACTGGAACAAAGCAGGTACTGGAGGACTAAGGTGAGGTTGGAACCACTAACCCAGGTGTGGCTGGGTTTCACCCCTGCACAGTGGGGCACATCCTGGAAACGAGCTGTGCCCTTTGTGCTGCCCAGGGTCCTGGGAACAGGGATGTTAATTCAGCTTGGTACTGACCGGGACAGGTTTATAGTGCCTTATAATCCTACTTTCTCCAGTCTTAATCCTGGATTATCTAGGTTCCCTCTTCCCTTCTCTCTAAAAATCCAGTGTTTCCAAAAGCGTGGTTCATGATTGTTAGGGAGAAAAAACAAAGCAGAATTTCCAGTCATTTACAAATCGCATCAGCCCTTGTGGAGGCACTGAAATGAGCAACTTATTGCACAGAGGTAGACAATTTATCGTTTTGTTAAATGAAAGGTGCACTTAGCCCTGACATTTATGGGGTTTCTGATATTAGAGACCTGACAGCCCCAGGCTACAGAAGCTCTGGAGGTTTGGCCTTGGTGCCCCAGCGTTCTCATCAAGCACACTGAGCTGCATTTGGGGACATGGGACACACTCAACATTAGATTTTCCCTAGCAGTCCCCAACAGACTGGCTTGGGAAAGCATTATTGAAAACCACTCTTAAATCAAATTCAAGATATTATAGGAGCCCCTACTAGGGTCTGTCAGGATTTCCATTATAAGCACATATTTTTCAGGTTTGTAACTGAGCCATAAAATTCTGCAGGACTGTGATTTGGCATAAAATGTCTCAGCCCAAAGCTTTTTTTATTATTATTCCAGAAATATATGTATTTGGCTATTTTTTCTAAGTTGCAGAAACAAAAGCGAGATTATTCTCCCTAGATAGCCATAAATTAAAATGCATTTTTCCCTAGTGAGTACCTTTCTCTTGACATTTTATTTTATAACAAAACTTATGCTGCTTGGATAACTATAAAAAAAGCAAGGGCCAAGGAACACCTATATGTGTGTGTATATAGATGGATAGATAGAGGTTTTATTTTTATCATTATTATTGCTATTATTATTATTATATAATTATTATATATAATATGTGTTATTATATACAATACGTATTATTGTATAATAATATAATATGTATTATTTTGTATATATAGTCCATGGGCCAGGATAAAATCCTCGCTGCTTCTGCTTTCATTTACTGTCTGTGTTAGCAGAGGGGATCATATTCCACATTCCTGCAACACATTAATATCTTCTGATTAGAGGGGAAATAAAACTGGGTTATGTGTCCCATCGAAAATACCAAGCATTAAAGGAATGCATTACCCTGAACTGAAACAGTTCTGAGCAGTTCTGAGTCTTCAAAATGAAGATTTTTTTTCAAGACCTTTTAAAAAGTCTTTGGATTTGTATGACCTTTGTTTAAAATTAATGCTTAAAATTGCTTTGAAAGAAAAAAATCCAGCTGTCTTTCAGAAGCATTTTTGAGCTGTTTTTTCCAAAATTATATTTTGTCAGGTTGTTTCATATGAATAAACCAGGTCAGTTTTAGAGAAGGCAACCTTATTTTCCACAATTTAGGGTTCATTTCCTAGCCTTTGAACAATTTTTTCTTTCCACAAGGCATAAATGTTATTTATATACAAAAGACAAATAGAGAATTTGGTGTTTCTGAACTGAAGGGTGACTCTTTCTCATTTTCTCAATGACTTTGTTTTTGTGTTTTTGTGTTTTTGTTTTTTGTTTGGGTTTTTTCACATTTTTGGACTTAAATACAAACTTTGTAGTCTCACATAGAGGTAAGTATAAGTCTGAAATACACCAGACAGGTCACTTTTGATGTAGACAAGGTGTGTTGTCATCACTGTATAAAGCTCTGGGTTGACCTCCTCTAGATAATAGTGAAAAGCATCTACTTATACCCAAAAAAGGAACTCAAACTGTAAAAGGTGCAGTGGTTTGGGGTTTGTGAGGTTCATCACGAGAGAGTTTAAATGTTTGGGTGTATTTAGTCGAGCTAAACGCAGTTTTGCATGCTGAGTGTTAGCTATAAATTTAGCATGGTTAAATACCCAAGAGGAAAACAAGTGTGTAAGGTAAAAAACAGCAGTGGCATGAGAATGAATGAGTCTTAACTGGCTATGAATAAATTTAGAGTGGAGATTAGAAGAAGGTTATTAGCCACTGTAAGTGGTAAGGTTCTCGAACCCAGTAGAAATAATGCAAGATAATTAATGACTTTTAGGATGGAGCTTGATAAGTTTATGAGGCAAGTGTGGACTGAATGGCTTAGTTGCTTTCAAGGGGCACAATTTGATGACACATTTGCTTTTAGTTCCCTGTTTTAAAGCTGAGGAGTGACAGGACGAGAATAAACAATGAAAGAATGTGTACCCACACTTTGCTCAGAGACAGCCCAGGTCTGAAATTTGGAGCTTCAGGAGATAAGAGATCAAGCTGTGGCTTGCACTTTGGATTGTTTCTTGTTTTTCTGTTTCTTACTTGCTCACCTTACTCCTTCTTCATTCAAATTAAATCAGATTCTCATTCCATTAGCTGAACTGAATAATGCATCACTCAGTTTTCATTGAAATCAGCCAGGCTATTCATGCAATGATGATGCTTTTCTTGTGAGTAAACACATCAGAATCAATCTTGTGCGTTCAGCAGGCTTCACCTTAAGAAAGAAAATGAAGCTTTCACTTCATCTCTCTTTTTTCCCTTTGCCTTTGCCTAGGGCTTGCTATCAGTAATTCATAAGTATGTGTACAGTAGGTGGAAAAAACACATAATGGAATTATTTAATGAAGACTTTATTACATTTAAACATAAGGGTTCTAGTTTGTGTTGGAGACTAATGACTCAAAACACTCTGCAAAACTGGCAGTTCAGAGAACAGAAAAAAATAACAGTGTCTCCGCTTTTGGCTACATTTGAAAACACTTCATTATAGCTCAGAGCTCGCCCACCTGGACAATATTTTAGTGAAGAGGGAATTTAGTCTATGTTTTCCCAGTCTTTTCCTATCTATCTTGCCTTCCAACTCTCATTGTTTCTGGTGAGATATTCAGACCTACACATTTTTTTGGATTACCAGTATTCACAGGATAATGTCTCATTTTGTCTGTCACCATTGTTGCATCCCTCCCATTAGTTATGAATTCTTTTCTACTCTGCTTCGTACAAGTACAGCTTGTTACCTCCTTCTCTGTAATCTTTCCAATTTTGCTCTTACTTGACTTTCTTTCCTGTACACTGTTCTGTCTTTTTGAGACTAGAATCTTAATAATGGTCTTATGCTCTACACAGTTCTGTGTATCTTGAAATGTAAGACTAAGACTAATAATAAACCTTTTTACATCTCATTTTAAAACCATGAATGTCAGAAAGAAAGGAAGTTTAATCATAGAAATGATAGGAAAACTTTGTTTTGACAGCTCTATATTGGGACTGTGTTGTGGGCTTTTTTTGCTTTGCCTCCCAGCTGGGATAAGCATAGATTTAATTTGTAGCATTTTATTTTATTCATAGAAAATTGCGAAGGTGTTTGGGTTTGGTTTAGAGCTGTGCTTCCTCAAGGACCATGGCACAGCTAAGTGGTGGTCAGCCAGGGATTGCATGAAACACACTTATTTTAGGGTTAATTTGCAGAAAAATATAATAAATAAATGATCTGTAAAGTGAGCAGGCTTTTGGCCCTTTCTCTGTGCAGTCTAACATGATGCTTATTTTCTGTGTTCTCTGTCTCCTCCACACGAGTTAGGAAGGCTTCCTCTATGGGGCAGAATCATGTCTAAGATTTTGGGTGTTTTTAAGTAAATTGTGGTTTGGCCCAATTTGCCTGGTGGTTTGTGCTTTTGTGAAAATCTCAAGGGTTGTTTGCATATTCCTTGGAGCAGGTTTCAGCTTGACTGCCAGTCTTTACCTTGGTTGTTGCATGAACGGGATTAAAAAAAACTGATGAAAAACATACGAGGAAGCTCCTTTTGCCTGACAGAGCTGGCCACTGATCAGAACTTTAACATTTGAAAAGAGAACAAGATTATACTTTCCAAAAGAAGCTGCAAAAATGCACTTGGCGTATTTCATCTAGAAGTAAACTCAAGCAGGTTAGTTTTAAATACATCCGTAATTTTTGCTTTGATTCCTGGAAGGTGTACTATGGAATGTCAGGTGGATCATATGATAACATACCTGTTTCTGACAGAATATATAGTAAAATAAAATTTAAAAGCTTTTGAAGAAACTCCTTATTAGTGCCTGCTTTGTTGCAACACAGAGAGATGCTTTCAACAAAGAAATAAGATGTCTCAGTTTTCTTTAAGTAGTAGATGCTCTTAATGCTTGTTAATATTGTAAAACTTTACACAAAAGAAACTGATACTACCACTATGTATTTTATTACGATATGGTGTCACATTATGATTACAGAATGATTGCAGGACATCACGTGTCATAACAATATAAAATAATGTACAGTTCCTTGAGGAAAGGGAGAGAAAATTTAAGAAAAAAGCTAAAAGCCCTTTTTTTAGTGCATGCACATGCATGTTTTTGTATTGGCAGCAAAGTATTAGGGCTCTCGGTGTTTTGCCCAGCAAACAAAAGACAGAAACTGTACACAGCATTCTTGAATTTATTTTCTTGATAAGGTCCAATGTTGTATTGCTTCCTGTGATGAATGTATCTAAACTGAGACTCCACAAAATGAGAAGCGGAAAAGCAGGTGCATTGCAGGGAATATTGCAGGAGTGCCCAGTGCCTGTCTCCTGCTCATGCAGTGCAGGAATTCTGCTAAAGCAGGTGGGTAGTGGCTTGTAGCTGAAGAGGGACGCTTGTGAAGTCACCTGGCACTTTCACTAGAGGTAACCTCGGAGGGTTTTTCATTTCACAGTCAGTTTGTGTGCAAGACCTGTCAGGAGCTGCCTTCTGCTTCCACATCGTATCCATGGATTGATGGCCTTTCTCTCCATCTGGGCTGCACACAGGGGGAACAGACACAATTTTTAATCTTGCGTTTTTGCCCCAGAACAAATTAAGGTGAAGAAAAGATCACTTACATTTTAAAGCAGTAGACAGCAAAATGCCACTGATTCCTAAGCTCAAACCTACCTTAGCCTAACATGCCTTCTTCAGTGGCACCTGCACCCAGTGTTAGTTCAGAAGGCAGTGATTCAAATGGGACTCTCTGTCTTTATGCTAAAAGACAAGATACAAGGTTAGAAAGGGCTGGATTTTATTCCTAGCTGTTTCATAGAATTTTTTTTTTTCGTAATGAGGTTTAGACACATGAGTTGAACTCTTTTCAGCAAATGGGGCTTGCACCCTTAATGAAATAAAGCATTTGGAGGATCTAATGAAAGGCACTATACACATGCCAAGTGTTACTGCTCAGCTGCTTCTAATTGAATTTCGTAAGATTCTGTATTCCAGACCTGTCACAGGTTTGTTTATTTACATCAGCCTGAAGTGCAGGAGTCAGATTCCAATTTCCAGACGCAGCATTCACCTTGGTGGTTACCTGAGAGTGTGCAAATTGGCATATCTCGATAAATTCAGCTGTATGTTACGGCTTTCTTGGCTTGCCCCAGCAGGGTGGTTATGTGAGCTCCCTTTTAGGTAAACTTTTTAGGTGGAGGTGGTTTATGTTAACCAGTTCTGCTGTGCATTCACACGGGTTGTAGCAAGCACGTGCAGGCTTTTATCAAATCAGAGCTGGCAGGTGGCAAGTCTGAGATGTGACAATGCCTGTCTAAATATGTGTGGAATATGCATAAAAGTCAGGATGAAATCTTTGCGTTGAATACGTCACGTAGCTGGTTTTCTCAAATTACATGGGCATACTTTTATTTCCACCTCAACCATTTAAAAAAAATTCATTATCTCTCTATTCACACCGGGAGGAACGTAACTTAGCGAAGTCAAAAGTGTTTGAGCCAGTTAAAATAGTCACAAATACAATGAGTAAGAATGATTAGGGACACAGATATGTGTCTGTGGACTTGCACTGTGTAATGTAAATCTTTGGTTCTCCAGATTCAGTTGACACAAGACATCACATTATTTATGGCCCATAGTTGGTTTATGAAGCCAAAACTTATCAGAAATGGATAGCAGAGACTTACAAGCAGTCTTCTTTTTATAATTGATAACATAAGCTTTCATTGCCCTGAAGAGAGACAGCTAATGGGTATTTTGAGCCCAGCAGCAATTGGAGATTGTTAAAAACAGCAGGTATTTTAACCTCAGCACATCTGTAACACACTACTTTTGCTAACGTTTCTAATAGTCAGTACAGGTTCAATAACAGAGAAAACAATTCCGTAGGTGTTTTCTGTACAGTTTCTAAAACAGAATCCCTGGCTTATTGCCAATACTTCCTGTGATTCTTTAGGAAGAAAGAAAGAAAACAAAAAACAAAAAAACAAGTGAAAACCCAAAGGAAAGCCAGCTCTTCATGTGGAACATCAGCAATCTCCAGAAGAGTCACACTTTTTGCTAAGCCATATAATGAGTCAGGTAATTCTGCCCCAAGGGTGCTAATGTACTTGGGTACCATATGGAGCTGGATGGCACTTCTCTTCATTCTAATTAGCAGTCAGAGGGAAACTGCCTCTCAGTGTTTACATACCCAAAGCTTTTCCCATTCCAGCAAGCAGATTTTCCTGGCCAGCTACAATCTTTGGAAAGTGTCTGGGCTTAAGCGTGGTGATCTAATAGAAGGACTGGAACATAAGAGCCCAGGTAAATGTTATGTAATTGAATCCGTCTCTATATTCTGATGTCTGCCTGCAGAATACATTCGTTTTTTCATCCATCACCTTGTTGATGCTCATTTACCTTGGAATTTGAAAAGGCTTCTTCTCAGATAACATCACAATTAAAGAACGAGTTCTGAAATTGAGCTAGCCTTAGTGGAAACTGGTAAAAGGCATGTAAAACCATTTCATTTATTAGGACAGCATGCCATTTACAAGGAAAACTATAGATGGCTTTCCAAAGCTGCCATGTCTCATTAGGTTCAGCATGGTTCAGACTGCAGTCTCTCAGCTCGTATTGTCATAGAAGCCTGAGCTGAAATTACAGCCCATAATACTACTACCCACAGGGACTAATTTATGGTTTCTGCAGTAACAAGCTGTATTAATATTGCCCAAATGTGTCATTATTGGCCATTGGCGTGTGTAGGTGATGCTAGTGTGTGAGTGACACTTCTGTAACATAGTTGTTGGAATATCAACAAAGTTTTAGTACCTAAATAGCTCAGACTTTTGTAAAAACCTCAGCTTGGAGTAAGAGAAAAAGTGGTGTTCTCAAATGTTGCCCTGTTGTCTTGCTGCAACCAGTTATTTCAGTGTTCAGTTTTATTTTGAGCAGACCTTGGTAGGAATAACATGACTGCAAGTAGGAGTGACATTTTTTTCATGGTTTGAGCTCAGTCTAGGTTGAAGTAACAACTGATCACCTCGCAGATCCAGTGAAAGGCCTTCTTACAGCTAGAGAGATGTGTGATCTCTTTGTACCTCCAGGGATGGTTTCATTCATTGATCTTTTACTCACTGCCCATGAAGAAATGAATTCTTTAGAAAACACAATTTTTGCCAATTGCTAGTTTGTTTTAAAAACAGACTAAATATTTAAATAGTAGACTCAGCACTAGTGATAGTCTTGCTATGAGAAGGAGGTTGGAGTAGTGACTTTGAGAGTGTCCTTCTAACATTTCTGTGTCTGTTCACAGCTCTTCACAGAGAACATGTGGGCTGGTGTCAGTTTCTCTGTTGTCTAATTTCTGTATTCCAAGCCCCAGTAATGTCCAGTAACAACCAAAGTAAGATTCTGTACGGGATTTTTCTAAGTGTCAGCTCTTTGTTGATTGTGACTTGCGACAGGCATTACCCTCTACTTCCATTATAAATACAGTCATTTAAGGTGAAGTAAAGAAAGGTAAGAAAGTGAAGTTCCAGGCTGAGTAATTCTGACTGTTCAGTAAAGGGCAAGCAAATACTTCTGTGAAGAGCACCATTAGAAATAAAAATTAGAAATAAAAATTAGAAATTTCTAATTCATGGAAATGATGAGGCCCATTATCAGAACTACAAAATAAAGTCTAAAAAGTACTCCTGTACTTTCATGCCTTATGCTAGCCCTGCATACTGAACTACTAATGTTGCTTTACCTTTGTCTGACAGCGGCCATGTGCAGAGCACAAATCTCAAAGTGAAAATTAGGAAAGGAGCCAAGTGTGAGGTGAGGAACACTGAAAAAATTTAAAGGGCTGAATATACATAGTTTCAAAGGAAATGTGATTTGCTTGGTAGCAGTTTGAATTCCAAGGACCAGCTTATAATACCTCTACTCATATGTGTGCAGTGTATCCTAACCTGGCTGTAAGTGGGTTTGCCCCAGTGGCAAATAGGGGTGCAGTTTCTAGAATTCTTTAGCAATTTTGCCATTGTTCAACTTTTGCAGAACACAGTGCCAGCTCCCAAGCAAGATGCCCTCCTGTTTCTCTCCTTCTTCAGGTGCCTCCTCCATTCACTGTACAACCTCTCAAGCAGAGACAGAACACAGGGAAAGTAACCCCCCCATTGTCTGTACTTGTGGGATTGTGCTTGCCGATCCCTCCTACACTGTGTACAAAGGCAGGATAGCATTGGAAGGGGAGCATAAAGAGTCCTCGAGCGATGCAAAGAGCCAGTTAAGTACAGGTTGTAAGCCATTCCAGATGTACTTGAACAGATAATGGTCATAAACAGATTTTTCTGAATCCTCCAAACTAATAACTAAGGGGATCTCTGAGATAGGAAAGCCAGTCCATTGCAGTGTCCTGAGCATCAGTAAATTCTCTGCTGTCTCAATTGTCTTTCGCCCGTTCTTGATAAAAAACACATGTGCACATTTATTTCAGCTTTAGAAAGAAAAATGCACAATTCCTTTTTTCCATGCATTTGCCTACCTTCTCCCAGAGTTATTTTAAGACCACAAGCCACAAGTACTTGGGGAGTCAGAGGAGTGTTTACCAGCTTCCAGAGGTTCGTGTGCTGCTGGCCAGTGACCCCAGCTGGAAGGTGGCACTTCGGGAGAAACTAAAGCAGTGGGATGTTCGGACTCTGAGACGATTTTGAATTGTAACCAAGATTAGAAGGAGCCTTCTGGGGAGAACTGAGCAAAGAATTAAGTGTATAACCTGTTAGATTAATTAGGGCCTTTTTTCCCCCAGCTTTGTGAATTAGGAGAAATAAGCAAATTCTGTCCAGCTGTTGTGTTTTCATCGACACTGTGATGCTGCACCTCCAGGTGCAGAGAAAGCCTGGAGCTCCTCTTTGCTCCAGGCAGCTCTCTTGGGTGTATGGGTTTGGAATGCATGTTCCTGGGGCTGTACTGTGGGAAGGGCATGGCTGCTGGAAAATTTGCTGGAATATTCATCCAGTGCTGGGCAGTGCCTGAATGTCAGTTGGTAGATGTTTTTCACCCTATGGCACTGAAGGCTATTACACTGCTAATATTTCAAAAGTAGTGGTTGCTTTTGGTTTTCCTTGACTCTTTAGGCAGCGAGTCTCTATAAGGTAGCAAACCTTAAATCATCCTCTTTCATCTGCTTTGTCAGACAGTTCAGTAATGGCTGTTGCAGACAGGTCCACAAAATAGCCATTTCCCATTTAATCTTATTCACCCCACCCTTGTAAACATATCTGAACAGAGGGAAGAATCTGTCCTGTCGCTTGCATTTATTTTGTGAGTTTTAATTTACTTTCTGCTGGCATTCAGGTCACCAAAACACTGTTATGTTTCTTGTTCTATTTTCCATGATATAAAAATAAATGTCAGGATAATCATTTGAATAATCTTTCTTTTTTTTTTTTTTTCCTGAAAGGATAGGTACCTTCCTTTCTCCAGTCTCCTGTGTGTCTTCTTTCTGTTTAATGTAACCTTTCCTAGATTAAAAAGGCAATGATGTTAATAGAACTGCATAATTGTCAGGAGATAATGTTCTCACAGTGAAATATTGCTATTGAGGCTTAGCTAAGGCATTTAGAGCAAACAAGCGTGCAGAAACAAAACAAAGATGTTTATTTTCAAAGTGACACATCTTTGCCATCACTGGTGTCTAAATCCTCAGATTTCTCATTCAGCCTCTGCGGGACTGGGACTCCAACATTCCCAGGGCAGCACTTCCCACTAGTAGGTCTGACGGCTCCCATCCTCGGTCGTGACCAGACAGAAGCAGAAATTTCAGAATTCAGACCCAGATCCAGCCTTCCCAGAGATCCAAGCATGTTTGGGGGCTTGGTTATGTGACCACCTTGTATCTTAATTCCATACTAGTTCATCCTATGCCAGTGCAATTACACAGGGGGGAAAAAAAAAGAGTAAAATAAGAGCAAGTGGGCTCACGCCTCATCACTACAAAAAAACTCCTTCCTACAAGGTTAGATTTCAAAGGTGTTTGGGGCAGAGACCAGTCACTGCCAGCTTAATTTCTGCATGTTAAGTGCAGAGCAGTAGTGGATGATGGAAGTGAATTGTACAGTATTTATGAAAATATTATGCTAATGGATATTGGTAGCGACAGTGGAAAGGTCTGTTTGGAACTGAGCAGACGACTGACAGCATGCAGCAGTGTGGTCTGTAAGGTGAGAGAACAGAAGAAGGGAAAGGCTGTACATTTGTGGAAAGCCAAGGCCCAGCATGTTCTTTTCAGCAATAAGAAAAATAAGGCAAGTATTGTCTCTGAAAATGCTTTTGAAAGCACTCCTAGATTTCACCTTTCTGGATCAAAGTATGCTGAGTATGTAGTTGAGAAGCAATTCAAGTTACTGCCACTATCTAAGCAACAATTTAACATATAAAAGTTTACATTTTATGTAAAGATATCTTTAAGATTGCAGAAATATTAATCTCAGAATCTGCAAAAATCTGAGAAGAACTCCTTCAGTTTCCTGTTGGCAATTTCATGAGTGAAACCATTAAATGAACCTTGAAGTGGTTAATGGGCTTCTTTTATTGTACCTTCTGTGGTTGTGTTTGAGACACCGTGCCCAAATGACATTAAGAAATGTGAGCTGGAAATCCATCTCAAATGCAAGTTTCCAGGTGGATGTGTGTATAATAGAACAGATGATGCCAAGTGCAAGGGTTGTCCCTCCACCTTATATTAGGGGGATTTTGAATTTCAGACAAAGCCAAACAATAATAATATAAGGTTGCATGAAGGTTAATGTTGTTTAGGCAGATGGTGAATTGCAGATTCAACCTGTTGTCACAATAATGAATGTGTTTGAATAGATGGTCATGTGGCAAATGGGAGAAAAATGAAACAGAACGTGCATGTGCTTGCACACACAGACTTAGCATTGCTGCCTGCCACTCATATATCCAAACTTATACATATATGTACATTTTTAGGGATTCTGTATTGACCCTTTGCCACAAATCAATATGAAAGTAGGACTACAGATTCAAAAGAATGCACTGTTAATACTGATGCCATAATTTTGCCTGACAGCAATGACAGAAGTATTTGATCTGAGTCAGGTGAAATTTTATATCCCTATTAAATGTAATTTCCCCCTCTTCTCCACCACGTCCATTCTTTACCCTTCTCTCTTTTCCCATTTTACAGCTTCATAGCAAAGTAGCCCACAAAATAAGTGTTTTACTGGGGCCTGGAGTGCTCAGCCAAGTGTCTCTCCAGTGCTTTGTAACTTCGTGGTTCTTTCTCCTCAGGAGCCCTGTTAGAACATGGAGTGGCTTTTTGATGAAGCTGTATCTCCCTATTCAGTCAGGTATTTAGTTAAAATAGTATAGACCCAAAGCTTTATGTTTTATTGTAAATCCCTTTGAAAATAGGTGAGCAACTCCCCTCTAGTTGCAAAAAAATCCATTGGAGTCAAAGCGCCTGTGGGGATTTGTTCAAGCTACATAAAAATAATATAGGAGGTCAGCTGTAGAAATGGTGTTAAATCATTTTACAAAGGACACCACTTTTGAAAAGGATTCCTGGTCAGCCATACTTATTAAGTAGTCGTCCAAATTACCTGAGCTTGTTGCCAACACCTGGCTCAGGACCCTTGTCCACAAGAATAATATAAATGGCCAGGAAGGGGCATAGCCCACTACTTCAGAATTGATTCTGTAGCTGGAATCAAAAGGAGATTTAGGATATTTGCAGGTTTTACAGGTTGTATCAGTTACACATGTCCCTGTAATACTCCTATTTTTCTGCAACTTTCACTCAGAATAAAAGACTCAGGGACATCATTACTGAATGTTTAGGACTCATGTAGAAAATTCCGTTTGTATTTGTACAAACCCACTAGTCCCTAGCTGAAGAAAAATGCATTTGCTGTAGAAAGACGCAAAGAAGAGATACAGAGGAAGCCAAAACTCTTAATATAGCCTTTGCAAGGATTGCAACTTTATCAGGCTAGGTTATGTGTCTACTGCAGAGGTAATTCTCCACTTGGACTTTCAACAGACTTTAATCTTTTTTTAGTATTTTTGCAATAATTCAGTGTAAAAATTAAAAATACTTTGCCCTTCTTCCAAAAGCCATTAAAAAAGCCTTACTTTTTCCACCCTTCCTTCTGCCCGTGAGGAGTTGTCATTTTCCATCAATTCCATTTTCTCCAAACTGTGTATTCAGCTCTTTTTAAATATTCATTTTCCATTATATTTTTAACCTCACTGTGATCATCTTTTGCCTAATTACTTACCTGATTGGTTTCAGCTATATCCTGAGGGGGAATGCCAGACTAAAACCAGCAGTGTCACTAGATAATGTCTGGAAATTGGGAAGCTAGACATAGTTAACAGGGACCCATCAGGCTCCTTTGGAGAATGACAGTCACCAGAATCAGTGGAGGCTGGAAAATGGGGGTGCTTATTATTATTATTTTTATTTTACCCCCGTGTACTACTTTTTCATGGTATCAACATTCTGTATATAATTGTACTTGCAGAAAAAATTGCTCAGAATCTCAGAACACATGGATGTGTGCTGTGTTTCTGCCAAAAGGTGGTACTGACTAGGTGTTGTGCTGGCAGCTGCAGACCCTCAGTAGGGAACCTGGGCCTTTAGCACTGTGTAACCCCAAAAACACCTCTTAGATGAAGGTTTCTTGTCTTATCCCTTCCATTATGGCAGAAAAACAGGCTGGAATAAATAGAAATAGCAATAGTTATGTTTAAACTCTCAACTATCTACTCTCCAGCTGCAAATATTTACTTCCAGTACAATCCAAATGTTCAGTGAATTGGAGAATCAAAGGTGTGTTAGCTGTGTAGACACAACTGCTTAATTTCAGAGAGCAGAGTAAACAACCTGGAATGAAATTTTGGGGAAGGAAGAAAGTATTTGAATTGATCCACCCCATTAGCAGACTGCTGCAATAACCCTTTTTTCTCTGAAATCTTTGCTGTGTAATTAATCACACTTTGTGTGAAGGGATTGCTGATATTTATACAGGTACAGCTGTGACAAGCAAGATACGTTTTGGCTCTCGTGCATTTCCAGTGGTAGACATCGAGGAGGCAGGGAGAGGCAGAATGGCAGAGATGTTTCCAGCTTCCTTGAGGACTCCTGGCATTGCTCTCTGGCAATGTACTCTCTGCTCCTCAGCAGTATGGAGTTCTCTGAAAAACCTTTAGTATCTGTCTGTCTGTCTGCCTGTCTATCTGTTAGAAAGATGCAGGTCACAACCACTAAGATCAGTTTTAGATGCATGTTTTCAGGCATGGCATCAATTAACAGGGACAGACTTTTAGGCTGATTGATAAAGAATGAGTATGATAAAAGGTCACTCAGTGAAGGCTGACACAAGTCTGGGCCAGTGCTGGAAAAATAGCCCTTGTTTTGTTTACCTTGGCCTGGAAGTACTGGTCCTTTTCCCAGGTGACACGACTGCACACCTCTGCAGGAATGCTGCTCTTCGGGAGTCACACCTGAAGCAGCAGTCCTGCATGGACTTCCCTGACCCTTGGATGAGGGCTGCAGCACTGCCTCTTTCACCAGATCATTGGATGCTTGTTGGATCTGGAAGTTTCTGTAAAAGTTTGCTCTTTTTCATTAGACCTGAGTTTAAAAGATCTTCTTTGCCTTGTGCCTGGCACTTGACTTTCACATACTCTTTTTAGTAGGGATGCCCAGTGCAGATGTGGCTTCCCCCGTAATACAGACTTTGGGAGGGCCTGCACTCGCTTCTAAATGCAGCTTTGTCTCGGCTCAGCCAGCGCAGCTTTGTTTGGGTTGCTGTGTGACAAAAGGAAGAACAAAAGCCTTGCGTTGTAGCGTGTTTTACTCCCCACCAAAACAAAGAGGAGAGAGAAAGAGAACAGCGCTGTTATGGAGATTATCATCATTCTTTTGAGACACGGTGGTATTTTCCCAAGGAGGCAATGACATTTCTTAATTACTCTCTTCATGGGTAGCCGTGTGTAGAGATTACTGGGGGCTCAGCGGGGCATTGTTGTGCGGAGCCTTGGAGGATGATATTGCTGACAGAACAGCGCTGCACCATCCACCGCTCCTCTCCTTCCCTCACTCTTCATTACACCGGCTAATTACTTCAGCTCCTGGTGGCTGAGCAGCGTGGCTTATCCCCTCTCCCCCAGCAGCCCTTGGCTGTCAGGGTAATTTACAGGAACAGGGCTGCTCCCGAGCTCCTGTCATTCTCCTGTCAGGCTTGGCTGCCAGACCAACAGCCTTGGAGTGGGAGGCAACCTGTGCTCAGCTGGGAAAGGACATGAGCATCAGATAATGCTGGGACTCCTTGGAGCTGCCGTGTCCCAAAAGAAGATCTTCAAAGAATTTTGTTTCTCTCTCTGCCTTAAAATACACATAACATGCATGGATTTATTTCTGCTCTCAGATGTGGCCTTCTCCATGTCAGTTGTAGAGCAAGAACAGGCAATTTTTTTCAACTAACTACCTCAGTTTCATTTCTGAGCAGAAAAGTTTGAATGTGCTAGCCAGTACAAGTGTTACAGATACCTTTTAATTCAATTATGTGTATATTTTTCTCTAAAACATATTAATGCATAAGTATGTTTTCACCTTATATAATATATAATTATGTATTATCTAATGAGCAACAAATTTCTCTTTGTACTTTTGAAAAAGCTCACTTCCCTCCCTCCCTCCCTGTCCCACAGATACATATTTCTGTGGCTGTGCGTGGTTAGAGAGCATGAAAATAAGTCCTACTGCTGTCTAGCAGTGAATTCACATTTTGATTCCACTGTGATGTTATCATGAGGTATTAAACTTCCAGTTGATAAGAAGTCTGAACACTAGTATCAGCTCTGTGTGAAATACAGTTGATCCTGGGTGTACACCAGAAAAACTGAAAATAGAATTGCTTTGAGCCACAGCCTTAACAGCTTGGTAGTTGCAGACACAAAACCAAAGTCTTAAGAACTTGGCAGCTGTGCCATCCACCATCAGAGTCCATCAGACCTTATATTAATAGAAAAAACAATTCTGAATATATGTAAAAAAGCAAGTCAGTCTTCTTGGTTTAAATAAACTAAAGTTGGGGTGTTTTTGTAACAGATCTGTAAACAAAATATCGATGGGATATGAATACTCAAATATTTTACATAACTGGGTGTAATTATATATATATACACACTTACAAACTGAACATAAAATGAGCAAAATGGTTTATTGAATGTATTCACTGCTTAGAACCATGTTTAAGTAGCCTGTCATCCTTTTCTGAAGGTAATCTTGTAAATCTGGGGTGCAGAATTTGCTTTACAATTAAGTGATCAGTCTCTGTCCTGCCATTTTTGAAGATGGGAATGGCCTCCCAGCTCTCCCCTTTGGAGTCCAGTAGACCAGGACATGCCCCCCTTTCTTGATGTATTTTGTTGCATTCACAGGTCAATCAGATCTATTAAACACAGGCAGATGACATTTGATATATTCAGCACGTTCTGGGTACAGATTTGCAGGCCTGCCAGGCTTCTTGTTACTGGCCTAGAGACTGTGACTCTAAATGAAGATTGTCCTGTTGCTTGGCTGTTCTAGGAGACAGCCTTCTCCCAGTAACTGTACCCTGTGTATTTACTTTTTACGTTTATTAAGGAATGATTTGTCAGAGATGTAAATTTTAAGACATTTTTGTAAAAGCTCTGTGCTGGAAGGGATGGCATATCTAATGGAAGAAAGACCTGGGAATAAGTCATTACCGGGCTTGGAAATTGTGGTGTTAGAGAGTTAACTGCCCTTACACTTGCCTGAGGCTCTAATCAGCAGACTTGGTGGGTAATGAGTGATTTCATGGGGCCTATTGCTTAATTCCAAAACATGGAGCTATATAAACAGCTCTGCAGTTCATTACAAAGTCAAATGTGTTTTGCCATTTAAATGGACAGAGGTGACTGTGAAATATAAGTGTTTCTATTTATTTCAACTAAATATGCTGTATGTAGCAAGATGAAGGAACATTGAGTAATTGAAGCTCAGGAGTCATCTTGGTCAGTGTTTATTTGGTGCCTGGGCTTTTTTTAGCTCACTATTTTGTTCTGTTTGGTTTGGTTTGCTTTTAATCTGATGCCATGAGGAGAACAGTAGTCAGGCAGGAAGAGTATAGCCGTATTTCCTAATGTAAAAATTTGAAGCAGTAGGTCTGTTTGAAGAGGAATTTGAATACACTGTCACTTAGTAAAGTGTTAGAGGAACTAAAAAACAAAGAGACAAAGAAATTTACAGTTAAATTCATAATTGAAGTCCCCTGAAAATAGTATATAAGCCTCCTCAGTGAATATGCTGTGAAAGCATACTAAAAAGTTACTAAAAAGTAACTAAAAAGTGAAGTTACTAAGAGTTACTAATGTTCCTAAAAAGGAAACTACAGTCTAAACCAAAAACAAAGATCACATTTTTTGTTATTTACTTGCTATAGAGGCCATTTTGCAGAATGTACAGTCGGTCTCAGAGGGGTTTTCCATAAAGCTGCTCTTTTCATCAGCCAGAAGTGCAGGAATGAAGCCCTAGGAATGCTTGGATGTGTGTCTGTGTGTGCATGCCAGAGTATGGGGCAGTGGAGAATGGAGAGTTGCACCAAGGCGTTCAAAGCTGTGCAAGTTCCCAAAGATTCCGGGAGGTGTCAGAAAAGGGAACTCAAGCTGAGGCCTGTAGCTCTCTTGCTCCTGTTTAGTTAACAGAGATGATAATTCCAGAGGGGCAGGAAGAAAACAGAGGAGAGCTCTGGGCAATGCCTGTCTCTTCTGGCTTTGAGGAGAGCACAGAGACAGAAATCACTTTAAGATATTGTCAGTGAGTGATCTGCTAAGTCAAGAGAATGCAGAGAACCGTGTGGTGGTGAGGAATAAGTCATGATCTCCACAGGTGGGGAATGTCATTCAAAATGGCCCAAAAACTCTGGTATGGAAGAGGTGATCTGGTTGGATGCCATGGATGTGAGAAGAGGACGAGCATATTACAGCTTGTGGGATCTGTTTGGGGCATGCTGAGGGGGAGTGTCAGAGATCCCTTGGCCATGGGGGATGGTGACAGCTTGGAAGTGATGTTTTTGTCAAAATGTCATCACCACGGGCAGATTTTCCCCTGCAAGGCAATCCAGGGAACATCTGTCATAGAGGAGTGTCCTCTTGAATGAAGTTCTGATGGCCAAACTGGTTCTGGACAGGGGAGGTTAAATTGGCACGCGGGTTGATGTTTAAAAGGAGTAACTCATCTTTCCAGTGCAGTGTTCGTTCTTGGTTTGCACTCTGGTTGCTTAGTTTTGCTGCAGTTCATTATTTAATTAATTATATCCAGGGAAGGGAAACAACACTATGGTAGAACAGGGCAGAAAGAGAGAACATGGCACATTAGCAAAAATGAGCAGAGCCAGAATGGACACGAGAATGGAAACTGAGGGGTTTAGTTTCATGATGTGCAGTAAAAAGCATGTGCTAGGTCACCTAACTTAGTTAAGTCTTTCAGGCTGAGCGAAGAGTGAAAATTTCTGTTCCCTCCCCTATTTCAAGTCATTTTGCAATGCTGCTAATGGAAGTAAAAGGAACTCACACAGCGCTTTGAAAAGTGGAGCTCTGCATCCTTTCCCTTTCTCAAGCATTTTCTAGCTTAAACTCTTGAAGACTCTTCATCCTACTGCCTTTAAAGACTTTGGACAGAGGAACTTCATGAGAAGGTGCCTGGGGTGAGAACGTGCCAGGGCTTCTGAGACCATGTCAGCAGGGTCAGTGTGAGTGTCCTGCAGCAGAACCTTGGGGCTTTGATGGAGAGGCAGAGACCTGGCCATGATCTTCCTTTCTGTTCTAGTACACTGTCTTTCCCCAAATTACGGCATGATAATACCTATTAATTTTGTCAGAATTATCATAATCCTCATACAAATCCTACTCACCACAAGCTTTAGGCTATAAAATCATTCTTTATTTTTCTTTTGGTATTTCTCTTTTTTTTAATTGTTGCACAGTGACTGATTTTGAGGCACACTGGACACAAAGGAATGCCAATGAGATACTTTCCTTGAAAAATCTGCATGCCAGCAGCACCTCCACTCGATGCTGACTGGCACAACTGCCTTTCCTAAGGAGTTCATGAGTGGTGTTTTTATATCACTACTTTGCAATGCCATGGGAGAGATCACATGTTGGAACAGATACAACCCAAAATCACATCTGTGAATGTTATGCAAAGAATAAACTGTGTGCTCCTTCTCTTTCTCTGTCTCATGTGGATGCACTCTAGATCTGTGCAGATACATACGTGTGTGTTTTAATATACAGCTCCGTGTTTATTAATGCCATCTGTGTGGAGGTGGTACAACCATCCTGCAAAACACCCTCTTCTGCATTGCTGCCAGAAAGGAGGGTGAAGATTCCAGGTTCATGGAATCCCAGGATGGATCAGGCTGGAAGGGAGCACACTGGCCCATCTGGTCCCACCTCCCTGCTCCAGCAGGGTCATCCCAGAGCAGCTCTGGGATGTGTCCAGATGGGTCTTCCAGTGAGGAAGTACCACACCCTCTCTGGTCTCTGTTTCAGTGCTCAGTCACTGCACAGGAAAAGTTCTTCCTCCTGTCCAGGTGGAGCTTCCTGAGCATCAGTTCCTGCCCATTGCTCGAGTGCCATTGCTGGGCCCCACAGAGCAGAGCCTGGGCCCTGCTCTGAGCCCTCCCTGCAGACGGGGACAGACAGGGATGAGGGCCCCTCTCAGCTGGGGCTCCTCTCGAGGCTGAACAGCCCCAGCTCCTTCAGCCTCTCCTCATCAGGAAGATGCTCCAGTCAAAGTTGCCACCATAGCCACATTTTCTGGGTTGCCTCACCTGCTGGGAGGTCATGAAAAGTCTCTATCTTCCTTCACAGCCTTTTTGGGACAGCATTGGCAGGATCAAAATTAAGGATTGATTGTGTTCGCTGTGTTCAGTTGTGTTAAATGCCTGTGTCTGGTGTAGTTCCATGAGGAATGCAAGAGATCTGTTACATGGGTACCAATTAATGCAGAATTAGACAAACCGAATGGAGTATTACTGCAGCTATATTTGTTCCTTCTTTATTTTTCTTTTTTTTTTAATTTAACGAGGCCTAATATTCTCAGCTAGACTGGTGCACAAGACCTTCAGCTAAAACTGTCAGCTAATGAGGATTTTCCAGTGTGCTTCACCTGAGGCATAAAAGAGGAGCACAGATATGTCAGTATTTCCTTGATTTGGCTGTCTATTCTCTGGATTTTTGAGTAAGACACTTCAAGTACAGGTTGGGTTTTTTTAATGTAATATAATTGAATGCCTTTTTGTGGTGTGTTTCTGGCAAGCAGAACCCAGAGGTTTTGGTTCCCCTGCTCCCTCCCCCCAGCACAGCCAGGCTGTGTGTGTGCCAGGGGCACACGTGGGGCTCGGCGGCAGCCAGGCTGTGCCTTCCCTGCAGCCAGGGAGGGATTTTGCCTTCCAGCTCTGCTCTCTCTCTCATTACATGCAGGATCAGGTCTGTGCCGTTCCAGACTCCTGCACAGCTCCTCTGGAGAGCTGTCAGCTTTCTCCTCTCCGCCAGACTGGTTGACAATGCAGCACATGAAGTTGTGGAGCACAGGGCTCTGCCACCCTAAGGGTTGTGGGTTTTTCCTCTGCTCCTCTCTGGTTGGTTTTTCTCTCTGTTTTTTGCCAAGAGAATTGTTTTCTGGAGGAGAACAGCCTGTTTCTTATTCAGTTGCAGGTTGTAAATTACCTAAGGCTTACAAAATCAAACTGATTTTAGTAATGAATCCCCTGGTGCATTATCTGTTGTTTGCAATATTTCATGTATACAAGCTATTCAGCTGATTCTTTTTTATAAATCTCATTTTTAATCCCTCAGTCACTAGCATTGACCTTCCTAGTCATTTGGTGTATAATGATAACGTCTTACAGGATACTTTTTTCTCCATGAGTATCATAAATACCCCTTCTGTCCAACAAATTACCACGAAAGCAGACATCTTTATGCTCCTTCACACCTAGGAAATGCTAGTGCTGGTAACCAGACACCTGAAGTTGTTGTTGTTATTATCATTATTTGGGGAGTACTTTCTGCTTTTCATACAAAACGCCTACCCAACACTTCTTATTGTCAAAATAACCTTATTATTTGAACATCTTCTCCGTGCTCCATATCATGGCAGGAATCCCACTCACAACAGGGTGTTCTCTGATCCTGTTGTCATTTTTTTGTCTGTTCTCACAGGCAAACATTTGATCTCTACTTCTAAAGCTGAATGTTTTTCAGCAATACTGCAGGGTTGTTTTCTGTCATTCCTGGTTTTTACTTCTGAGTTTTGTCCTCTGGGACAGCTGTGTGTGTTCTTGTGGATATTTGTTGTTTGCTGCATATTTCATATGCGCAGCTAAGTAGAATTAATAGTCCTTTGTCTCTCTTTGGGAAGTCTTGTCTGCTATGCATCACCTGAGTTGCTAACAGACATTTATGTAGTTTAAGCAAACTCTTTACTAGGCTAGTTATTCTGTGAGTGTTTGCAAAAGTTCAAGTGCATGGGACTGGAGTACAAGAATTAAGAAGAGAGGGGAAGGCAAAATGTAGAAATGTAGAAATGTAGATGCTGTCTACATTGTAGCTTTGCAGAACTAATTATTTAAATTACTCAGATTTCTAGAAGCAAAACTCAGAAACTGTTTAAGATTAGTCAGCTGTTTAGAGAGTCTGTTGATAGACCAACTTCTTCCTAGAAAAAGGATAAGCTATTATAATATTATAGCCATTATAATGCTATACCATGTTTTTACCGAAAGTTTATATAGGGGGATATCATCTGGAAAAGCACTCTTCTCCCCCAAAGTGTAAATGTGGTAAGGGCCTGAAGATCTCAGCCTCTCCCTTTCCTGATTCTGCTAATTGAGGGATTTTTAATGTAGAAACAGAACAAAAATTGCTGAGAAGGAGAAGGTGAAATCAAGATCTTGTCAAATGTCTCTCACTGACAAGGAGATGATGAGTTACACTCAGGCGGTGCAGGGGCAGGCAAGAGGCAGAGCTGGCTGCAGCCACAGTCACTGTTCTCTGCCTCAGCATCCTCAGCCCCAGCTGAGATGAGCTCCTGGAGTCAAGGGAGCTCCAGACACAGCATTTCCCTCCTCAAGCTCTGAGTGAGTTTGTTCAGAGCCCTCAGAGTTGCATTACAGCTGCACATGAAGTGCAGCACATAAAACCACTCGTGTGTCATTGCTGGCAGGTATTTTCTCTTTCAGCTAAAATGTTTTATCTACTTAGCTCCTCACAGTGCTGGTAGGCACCTTTTTTACCTCTCACAGGAAGGCTGCTGACCCTCCACTCTTGCTAAGTGAAGGCCATTGTGTTAAACAACAACACTGACTTACAAAGGGAAAACAATTCCGTGTAAAGGTTTTATAAAATCTTTCCCAAGGGCTGCTAAACGTGCCTTGCTGTAATGCTGGGTTGGTCTTTTTTTTGTTCATGGAAAGACTGGAAGTAACCCACACACACTTTTACGATTTCCCATCCTCTTGCAGATGACTTGCAGCTTTCAGTCTTTAGACAAATGTCATGAAAAACACTTTTGCACAGGTCAGTGCTTCTGTGGGGCAGGGTTCCCAGGAAAATGGGATCATCTTTTACTGTCTGAAGCCGGATTTGTAAAGTCTGAAATTGTCATGACAGAACCTTCATTTGATGTTGCTTTTTGGAGATCCCCATTGCTCTTTAGAATATTCACTTATCAAAGAAATGTTCTTCCTCAGAGGCAGAAAACTGAAGTGCACTGCAGAGTTCACATCTTCTTGGAACAGGCCATCATCTGGCCTATCCAGCAACTCTTGAACAGGTCCAGCTTTCTAACAGGTTCTGTCTGTGAAGTATTTCATTACTGTTTACTGATTTGAATGTAATCCTCATGTTCATTTTCGATAGTAGCATGCTACATGAAAGTGGAAAGTGGGTGCTTGGTTGATAATAAGAATGATAATCTGATGCTTTTAGAGGTTCATGCTGACTGTCACTCCCTTGTGCCAGAAGCTATTGTTTATCTGCAGTTTCCTCACTTGCGATGACTTGGGCATTGCAGTATTGCTCTCTTTGTAATTCAAGTGATATCAAAGTCAGCTTCTTGTTCCAGCCTAAGGATGATGTTCTGTTCTAATGGCAGCGGGTGAGTAAACACAGAATACTGGGGTGGGTTGAAGCACAAAGAAGCCTGTGTGATTCCTTGTCCATGACAGCTCTCAGCCTCCATGTTTGACAGCCAGAACGACCAAGGATGCTTCAGAGAAAATGTCCATGATGGCGTTAATTGCAAACAGAAAGGTTTGGGGAGTCACGGGAATACCTTCTTTTAAATCACCTGAAAAGCTTGTTAAAAATAGGTAGCCCTGCAGGTAAGAAGAATCCCTCTCAGGGCTCTTCTGCCCTGCAGCACCGTGCCATACCATGCTCTGACTATGGGGGACAAATATGAACAGCTAGGCCCAGAAATGAGGAACAGGTTCTTTCCTCGCTCCATGGTAGTCACACACCTGAGGGCCATGCTCTGGATGTTTCTTTGGTTTTTTTTTTCCCTCCTCTCATTTTTTGATGGACGTTCTGTTGATAAGAAAATGGAATTGCCTGGATTAAACATTTCAGCCCCGCTCATCTCACCAATAAAGCAATCTGTAAGGGGAAGGTAGCACAGAATTGCAAACAGGGTGCCTTCTACACAGTGGCCACTCCCCATCTTGCAGCTTATACAGAGGTCTCTTGCCTCTGTGAGCTCCCTGCTGGCAGTGGAAGTGTGCAGTTAGATCCCTACACGGACCGCCTCCTCTCTAGGGTGGACAAACCCCCATTTCCTCACCCTCTCCTCGTATTTTGTCTGGTTCTTTCCCCTCCCTAACCATCTTATCCGTCCTTTGCTGAGCTCTCTCTTCTGGTCTGTTGACATCTCTCTTTTACTACTAAGGGGTCTCATATACAATTTCAAATAAACAGAGGTGAATAATCTCTTCTGATCAACTGCTGGTTATTTCTTGCTGTACAGCTCAGTGTGGGACCAGTCCACAGGACATCAAGAGTGCACTGCTGACTACTGTTCAACATTGTCCTGAAATGGACACTACACATTCCTACCACCTGAACTGAGTATTTTTCCAAAATCCAGCTATTTTACAACTTGGCATTTCTTTGCAGTGGGAATTTTCCTTCAGGTGAGAATGTAGGAAGAACTGTGATTTCACGTCTGGAGGCTGTATCTGCCCTCCTTTCATCTGGAGCAGAGAACATCAATGACGATGTAGCATAAATAATGTTGGAACACAGCACTGACAATGTAACTGTACTGGCAGCATATTCCTTTTCCATATTCCTGTCTCCAGCTAATGCTTAGCTAAGGAGCAGAAAAGGGAAGAGTGAGATTAACTGTGCTTTGGCACGTATTCCTATGGCAGAGTGAGAATCCAGAGAGATTGGGATTGCTATTGAGCTTTAATATTGACCCTCTGTCTAGTGGTACAGGAGTGTCTGTGATTCTGGCTGATGATCCCTGTCTGTCTGTCCAGTCCAGATGCCTTCTCCAGTAGTGGATTCCCAGTCAGCACAGATCTCACAGGAGAATGCAGTGCAGGACAACAAGGAAATTGCCAGCTCTGTGGGCAACACTGTACAGAACTTATTATTTCTGAAGAATTGCATGATGAAAAAACATGCAAACCTCACTCACATCATAAAAATTTACCATGGGTACTGAAGTTGAGTATATGGCAGGGATCACACGTTATTTATTTCCATGCTAAACTCTGACAAGATGCCAAATGCCACAGAACTGGGTCTGTCTGAAACATCTTATAAACCATTGAAAAATCAATGTCCTGAGTTGTTTCTTTATTAGCCTTGATCTCGCCATCTCCTGAAACAGTGTGGTAGATTTGCCATCTTTCGAGTGGGCCTGCAGCTGCATTCGAGTGGCTGTTGTGTTGATTGTTGAAGGGAGGGACTAAACTCCCAGTCACTTGGAAGACCAGTATCCCTGCTGTTGATTTGATGTTGTTAACATCAGGCTGTATGAAGGCCAGGGAATGTGGGATGTCTTCAGACAGTGATAACAGCACAAGACTGGGGGCAGTGTTTGTGATAAACCCGTGGACTTTCTGTTCCACCTTTCGCAGGTCTCCTAATCCTCCTGCATTTCATACTCCCCGCTGTGCAGTGCCAGTGAAAGTCCTAACCTGATTAGTATATAAGTGTAATGAAAGTGATTCATTACTTGAGTTTTTTCACATTCTCTGAATTCATTTGTGGAAGACAATATAGGGATAGAGCGTTGCTGCCAGGTTAAATTGTCCGCTGTCCTTTCATTCAGATTGCCCCACGCTGTTGAATTGGTGCACAGGTCAGACGTGAATGTGCGTTCTGTCCCCTTCTGTCGCTTTCTGCTGATCCACTTAGTATTTGATACAGAGCCTTTTCCCAGTGGCATCCAATGTCTGGCTGGCAAGGTGGCTTTAAAGAGTAGGAAAAGCACATTCCAGTCCCAGTCCTGCACAAAGGCAGGGACATGGAGTGTTTTGGGAGGGTTCACATTGCTGGTGCTGGGGGGCACAGTGCTATAGTTATCTTAGAGGCGCAGGTGGTCTGGGGCTGAATGGCTGTTAGCAGTGTGATATTTTAAAATGGATACCTTCCTCCTATTATTTTTGGTTAAAAATGAGAAAAAGAAATAGGGAGCAATTTTTCCTTTCAAGCTTACCACTGTCAGTTGGGTTTGTGTTGATTCAAGTGCTCTTCCTCAGTGACCTTCATCTCCCCATGCCGGTGAGATGTGAAAGATGCTGTTGACACAAGCAAAGGCTCAAGCTCCCTCAGCTCATATCCCAGACAGCACTTTAACATGGCGTGTTTGATGCTGCATATTTCTGTCTTGCTGACAAAGTGGCAGTGAAAGTTATTGCATTCATCTGGGAAAGGGAATGGAGCAGAATGAAAGCCACAGCAAATAGTGTTGCCTTTCCCTTCTTCCCTGTCCTTGGTCACTAAAACCTTTGAATGCAGGAGGCAAAAAAGAGGGGTCTGGGCACTTAGGACAAGGTTTAGAAATGCACCCCGTGAAATATTAAGGCCTAAAATTAAATTATCAGGTGCATAACAGGAAAACGATCCCAGGTCTTTATTTGCAGGAGAAATGGCTTCTGCATTTGCACTAAGAAATCAGCTTATACACACTAAGATGTGATTGCAGGCTAGTACTAGAGGTAATACTAACCCTCCCCACTCATATTTGTCTCACTGTACTTTTCTCAAGTGCATTACACTGCCAGAGAAATCTGGAGGAAGAAGAAACCAGCCTGTGTTGCTTCACGCACGTATCAGGGCCACTGCAGATCTCCGTAACACATTTGTTGCCAAATCAGCACAAGCTAAAGCAATGAGGTTTGAAAAGGCAGAACTAGGAAAAGTACAGATTAAAGTGCTAATTTTTTTAAATTGGAGATTTGGGTCTTTTTATTCTTTGGTTAAAACCAGGTCTGCCTCCCAAAGTGGCCACTGCTAGCCATGCCATGGTGGATTGCAGTTTGGATGTACAGCCCTCTGCCTTGTGCAGAGGCATCCAACAGACAACTGCTGTGCAGCAGCACGTTGTCATTTCCCTGTCATTGCAAGTGAGAGCTCATCTTCATGTCTTCTGCAGCCTTTTCTTCCATCTCTTTCTATTTCTGACGACCTTGGTGTTGGGGGACACAGTCCCCTGTGGCTGTGCTTGTGCTCTTTGAAGAGCTCCCTGCCTGTGGGGCTGTCACTGCTGCTTGTGCTGGTTTTAGGCTAAATGAGCCAAGGCAGTTGGAACAGTTTAGGAAGATGGTGGTTACTGTTCCTCAGACCTGAGAGAAATTCAGAAGCATTTATGTGAGTTATACGGGTGTAACAGGTCACTGAAGGCAGGCTGGAGACAGTCGGCAGCTGGAAGGGAAGCGTGTGGAAAGGCTGAGAGAATTGGGACTTTTCAGACAGGACAGAGAGGAGGTTTAGATTAGATATTAGGAAAAATATTCTTTCCTGTGAATGTGGTGAGGCACTGGCTCAGGTTGCCCAGAGAAGCTGTGACTGCCCCATCCCTGGAAGTGTCCAAGGCCAGGTTGGACAGGGCTTGGAGCAGCCTGGGGTAGTGGAAGGTGTCCCTGCCCATGACAGGGGTTGTAGATAGATGACCTTCAAGATCTCCTCCAACCCAAACCATTCTATGATTCTATGAGGAGACATGGAGTTGGTACAGAGGGGAACATGCCCTGTTCCCTGCTGTACACGGGTAATGGGACATCTCTCTGCCAGAGTGGGAGAATAATAAAGATGACATATGCTATGCTCTCAGTTTTCAAAGCCAAGAATGGTGGCTTGGAGCTCATTCCCTCTCCACATCTTGTTTCCTTTTGGTCTGTAATCTGTGTAAGCATTACCTGTTACTGCTCCTCTGTTTTCACTCCACAAATGCTGCAAGTGAAGTACAAAGTTTCATGCCCTGATGAATACGTCATATTGTTTTCTTTTTATGGGATGAAATAAAGCTGTTAGATAAGAGCAAGCAAAGAGTCAGCTTCTCAGTTCTCACTCGCTCTGGAAGTCTTTTTAGCAGAACAAGCTGAGCATCACCTGCTCTGGATTGGTGGGGCGTAGGGAAAGACTTTTGAAAGGAAACTGAGGTTATTACGACCAGGGATAGGGCAGGGAAGGAGGAGGACGTCCCCACTGTGGGAAATGAGTGGAAATGAAGTAAGACCGCAGAGGCTGGGAGCCTCTGGAATAGCTTGGCCAGCTGGAAAGTTTCAGAGCTCTGGGTGCTGCCATCTACTGTGGAAACCTGCCCCCGGCTGGAGCCGCAGCATTCCTGCCTTCCCAGCCCGGGGACTGAAATCCAAACGTGCATTTCTGTCTGTGTGCCGTCTGAAGAACAGCTCTGCCGGGTGAAGTACTGAAATCGTTTCCCAGGCCAGCTGGTGGGAAATCATGGTTATAAGTCTATCAGGGAATTACAGTTTAATCGCAGCCTGTAGCAGAAAGACTGCACTAGAGTTTAGTATTTTACATGAAAGACTGCTATTGAAAAAATGTTACCCTGCACTTCAGTAGATCTTTGCTGCCAACTGCGAGCAGTTTCGGCTCTGTTGGGCTGGCAGAGTTCACTGATGACAGATTAAGAACTGGCATTAAAATGTGTGCCAGTGCATTAAGGAAACACACCGGAGGGGATTTTTAAAACAGTCCAAGAGAGGCAGACAGAGGGGTGGGAGAGAAGAGAGCAGGCAGGAGAGCTGGGTTCTGCTCAGAGTCTGGGCTGGCAAGGAAGAGGTGAAGGAACCACGCTTTTTCGCCTTTGGAAAAATGTTTTATAAGCAGTGAGCAAACATTGATGGCATTCTTCTGCCAGCCAGTCAGCAAATAACTTCAGCAAAGGGAGGGGACAGAGCAGCTCATATGGGTCTCACAAGCCCTGTGAGAACTGGTAGCCGTTTTTGTTTGCCTAACAGCTGAAGTGATTACTTCTGCCACTCACCCTGAGAAAGCTCCCAGGGCTCCTCAGGACCCCTTCCCACTAAATAATGGCAATTACCGTGGTCCCAATCAGAAGTGGGGCAAGGGGAGAAGAGGAAGCTGAGATGAATCAGTAATTCCTGGTACGTTACCTTTGCTTGGCCTTTAAATTCTTCATATCTGTGTTTATTGGCAGCTCAAAACCAAAAAAAAAAAAGGAAAGGGGAGCACCAAAAAGCCCCAGCCAATATTCTCTGTCAGTATTCTTTGTGTTGCTGAAAATTGGTCGTGAGCCCTAAGATGTTAAATACAAAATCAGAAAGAAAAACCTACTTTACAGGAGAAAGGTGAAAAGAAAGTCTACATTTTTCCTGACCTGTTGTACTTCAGTAAATACAGCATAAATAAGGTCATGGAAGGCTCTTCTGCTAATTTTCTCAGTGGCTGCAGAACTGTGGGCTGTTTGTAACTATGTCTCTGAAATAAGTCCTTTTCTTTTGATACCTCAGGCTTCAGGGTTTCTGAAGTAGTTTCTTTTAAGTTTTGTTCCCTGCTAGCTTTCCCAGTCGCTGCTTATTTGTGAGCAGCCTTACTGGATTTTTTGAAATAGGGTGCCCATGGAAAGAGGTGAGCAGCTGCTTGAAATACAGGTGAGCAGGCAAAGACAGCTCAGGGCCAGAACAAGGTTATTTTTTTAAAGAAATTATTTCTCACCTAGTGATGTGGCCTCATTGTACAAACTCTTGCTCTTTATGGAGTAAGTCTCTATACCAACTCTATCATGCATCTTCCATGAAAAGTAATAGTTCTGGGCTGCAGAATTTTGTTTTCCGTCCAGTAGGGGACGGATTTTGTTCCATGATTTCAGTTGGTGTTCCATCCATGCTAGAAATGCAGTTGCATGTCTTCTCTTGGAGTCTCGAGAGTTGGGCCTGATCAGCCTCTTGATCACAGTACCACTACACGGAATTGGGAGAAGGATGGAGGGTAAAGCTGAACCTTATAATTCTGTAGTGCTTGTAGGTATGCAGGATGTGAAGATACATTATGCTTCCTCTCAGCAGCTCTCTGTCTTTCTCACTTTACTCATTTTAATCCAAAGGCCATAGAAGTCGAAAAGATTTCATTGCTGACAGGTCAGGTTCTCAAGAAATTTTCTGTATCAGAGTAACCATTTCACATTTGCTTTTTTTGCATGTGTGTGTGTGTGAAAATAATTATTCAGTGAGTTGTTTGGATTGGCCACTGTTGCTGTAGATATTACTGTCAGAATCTGTTAATCAGCAAAGATGCATGCAAGAAGCTTTTCCCTTTCTGTGTTCTGTAAAAGATTGTCCTACGTCTGATAATATGCCTGCTAGATCTTTCAGTAGTTGAACTGAATGCAATGTAACCAGGATGTGAGCAAATAAAATGTCCTGGTACAAGTAGTCATTAGTTGTAAAAATGAATACTAGAAGAAGTATTTCTTTTAGTAGAAGAATCTATTTCTCTGGTTCTGGTTTTGCATTAACTTGTGAAATGATTTTGCTTTAATTATTATTAGCATGGATGCCAGATGTTCTTGTTGTCTTCTTTGGTTCTGTTAATACCCTTTTAAAATAGTCCTGAGTAAGCAGGAAACTTTGACCATTAACAAGATCCCTAGAGTTTCTTATCTATTTGTCTAAACACATCTATTTCCCAGTATTGGAAGACTTAGTGCTTGGAAGCAAGTGAATTTGAGTCAGGTGCAGCTCTCAGACAGAAAGTTTTGGGGCTGGATTAGGAATTGACACAAAAATCCTCTCAGTTTGCATCTGTATCTCTTGGACTTGAGTGCTGACTGTGGTCATTTGTGTTGCCTCACAAATGCAACCAAAATTTACTTATTTATCAAAAATATTTATCAAAATCTCAACCTGGAGGAATTCTTAGATTTCAGTGTAAGGTTGTGGTTTACATTTAGACTTTTTCCCTCACTGTATCTCCTTTTTGCTAGTTCTCACCGCTTTGAAATGTGAAATACCACAGTTCATATCACTGATTATTAAAATTAAGATAAACAAAAAAGGCTCCAGCCTTTCAGTCATATACATATATATGGAGTGCATTAATCCACATCACCTTAAGCTTCCTAAATTTCCTAGTTTACATGCGAACTTGTTGTCTCTGAGCTGCCACATATGCACAGGCTGGACTCTAAATATTCCATTTTGGGAACATGGACATACAGTTTCTATGTTGTAGCACTTGTCTCATGCTTCAGTTTGAGATCGAAAAGCCATTGGGTCGAAATGTTCTTAATTAAGGCTGTTCATACCTTTGAAAAATCCCATCCATCTTAGATCTGTATTGTGATAGATGTGCTCTGGGTTTATTGATTCGGCTTCTGTTGTGAAAGTAGCTGAAGAAACCAGCCCAAACTAGAAATGAGACCAAGTTCGCATCCTCATCAAAACTTTCGCCACGCTGAAGAGCTGTTTGGGATTAGAATCCCAGTTCATGCTCATTATAGAAATAGTTCTTTTCTACACGTTCAGAGCTGACATTTCCCTGAACTTTTTCAAATTAGGATATGGGGATGCGGTTTGAACTCATTGTTAGGACAGTTTTAAGGGCTTCGTTCTTCTGCAGACAGATGTGATGCAGTGAATTTCAGTGGGTTTAGAGCAGCATAAGAGCAGCTTGGCAGAAGGAAAAATTAATTTCCTACCAAATCTGATCTTTACCAGAACCTGACTTTAGCAGCTAACTTGTCTGGTTTGTATCTTGTAGCTTTGTGTTAAGATTTGTATTTACAGTGTCATTATACAAACTCTTCCAGAGAGAATGTCTTTTTTCTTTCTTGTAATTAAAACAGTAAGAATTAATGATGGACTGGGGAGGCTTGCTGTTTCTGCAGTAATGAAGTGGACTGCTTTCTGTGGCTAAGAAAAAAAAGTTAATATAGTGATTATTTTGGTCTGAACTAAGTCCTGTTGTAAAAGATAGAAGTATTAGAATTGTATTAGACATGTAAAAAATCACGACCCAGAACAGTAAACACATTGCAACTAAGTAGTATAGCTTTGATTCTAATGCTCAGCAAATTACAAGAGAAAATATGATCATTTCTTTCAAAATTCATCTTTCTCTCCCTGTTTTTATCCCTTTTTTCTTTCCACCTAGGAATATTTAAACAAAAGTTAAAGTCACTGCTGCTGGCTTTGCTGAACCACATCACTCTGCCCAAACCAGCAAATTCTGCCCCTCCCTGCCTTTCATTTGCAGTTCTTCAGCTCTCACCATTCCCAGAGGGACTGCAGCATCTCTCAGGGGTCAGCTGAGAGCTGCAGGAGAAAGCCCAGCAGTTATGGCAGAACCAGGGCTGTGGGTGCCCAGGGTAGGATAGGAGAGAAGCTGGGGGAAGGGGCAGTGGTTGCCCTGCTCATGTCATCAGGGAATAGCAGCTCACTGAGAATCTGGGTTTGTGTTTGAGAAACCCCATAAATGTTGGCAGCTCAGGCTGTTTGTATTTAATGTTTTGTCCCTTTCATTTCTGAAAAGTATTGGTGTCTCACTCTCCCAAGAACAGCGTCTCTTATTGTGTCACGCTACCTTGGAAGCACAGGGACATGGAAAGGTGGAAAGTCAGTAACTTCTGACTTCCATGATCAGCCAAAAATTGAGATCTCTTATGCTGTTTTCATGAGCCTAGCAGAGGGATAATGTGTTACAAATTTTTCCTTAATGATTTGTAGTTAATTTAAGAATATATGGAAGAGTCTTTCTTCCTTGGAGACAGATCCTGACTTCCCTCTGCCTTGGATTCAATGCAGCATCCATCATTCTCAGGTTTTCCTAGAAGGCATGCTGAAATTCCTATTCTAGCTTTGTCCCTCCTGCATGCCATCATGCAGTGTCATGCAGACATCCAGTCGGCTTTATGTCCTCCCCCTTTTCCAGGGCTGTGTTTTGACCCCACAGGAGACATCTGGGCTTCCTGGCTGGCCTCCTAGAGCTGAAAACCCCCTTCCTCAGCCACCTAATCCGTTCAGCAGACTGAATGTCTTCTCACTCTCCTGCTGAATGAAAGCTGGTTTTCACTCCCATCTGGTCCCTTGTTGTTTCACACAGCTCCTGGAATAATATTATTCGTTCTCCTTTGCCGCTGTGAATTCTTTCGTAAGAAATGTGCAAACCAAATTCCTACTTAAAATATATGCACTGGGATGTTTCCAAAACATTTGGTGCTTGCTAGGCCAGCTGCTTATTGTGATGTACCTGTTTGCTCAACACATACCAAGACTCTGCTGTTTGGGTGTTGGAAATGTAAACACAAACATTAATATTGGTCTGGGATCATGCTTTCCTTGGCAGATCAAGGTGGCCTGGCACTGTGAGGCCACGAGACATAAATTATCCATTGACACTATGAATACTGCAGTAGACATTAGAATAGATTCAAAAGATGAACTACACTTTTAGATCTTTCACGAGGAAGTTTGAGACTCAGATGTTTGGGGAATGTCTTTCTCTAACTCTTCTTGCACCTCCATCCTGTTGCCCATGGTTGTATTGTGAACTCCCATTCCTCAGGGGAATTCTAAAGTCTCCACCTCCACGAGCTCTTCTGATTTCATTTAAAGCAAAATCAAAGAATGGTAGAGCATGCACACAGAGTTAAAGTATACTCTGATGTCTGGAAGGCCAAAAGGCAAATAAGAACAGAACACAGCAGAACACAGTAAGTATTTCTAACTTTTTTCTTTTTTTTTTTTTTTTTTTTTAAGAAAGAGACTTTGGCCTTGATTTTTCAGTGTTTAACATTGGCAGTATTGTGTCTGTTATGTTGGCTGTAATCCCATTTCATACCAAGACATGAAATGTAGCTGTATGATAAGTGTAAAGGTGAACCTTCTGGAGTACTGAGGGACTGACTTCTGTGGCAGTCTGCCTTCTGGGGGGTTACAGTATTGCTGCTCTTACAGAAAAGATCAGAAAGATATGCCAGCCTTGCTGACCTGGATGTGCCAGAGTGGTCCGGTTTGTGGTATGAAGGTGTTCCAGTGTTGTCTCTCTCCTGAGCAGTATCTCACACCTCAGCAGAAGCAGATGGCAGAGCTATGTGAGGTTTGCCATCCATAAAATAAGGCCCAAAGTGTATTTATGTAGTGCAGGGTTTTTCCCCCTCAGGACAGGGCTGGATGGTTACTTAAATCATCTTTAAAAAATGGAAGGGAAGCTATTTCCTGTAAAAGAAAGATATGTGTAAGGGCTTGAGTTTTCTTAGAACTTTCTGGACTTCGGCTGGTTTTCTATGGAAATTACCCTCATTGCAATCTCTGTGTCTGTCTTCAGTTTCCCTTGCAATAGCTTTTCAAAATGTTGGTTGAATTTATTCAGATTTGACAGGGGAGAAAAGGTCTCAAAGATATTATCTTTGTATGAGTTTCATAAAAATGGGCATCTAGATAGATGAGACTGTGATTAGTACTCCCACTAAAGGAAAAAAAGGCACTGTAGGCTCAAGACATTATTAAACAGCTGAGAGTCCATGAGGGAGACTGCCAGGGAGAACCTGCCTTCGGGCTGTCTCAGAGAGTCTGGCTGCTTCTGTTTCCATTCAGATTGCCCAGCATCCTGGCGCTGAGAGCAGCAAAGGAAAATGAGCCTGTGCCTTTTGTCCTGGATGTATCTGCAGTAGGATTTAGAGCAGGATAGCAGAGCACCTGCAGCATCAGCATGACACATCAGGACCTTCTGAGGGGACTCGGTGTTGGAAAGGGATCTAAATCCCTCAAAACCAGCTGTTCTCCAGCCCTCCACAGTTCACAGGGGACTTTCGGTTGGTTTTGGTGGAGATCCTTGAAAAGGAGTAAGGTGGTCTCTGACAAGCTTTAGAAAACCTCTTTGTGGCTGGGGATATCATCATTGCTACAAGGTGAGTTCTACAGGTCAGTGACCATTGCAGATGGAAGGGGACACAGGAATGTCCAGGGAACCTGTGACCTGCCTGTGGGACTCTGCAGTGCCCAAACAGGACTGACCAGCTGGGTGCAGATCCAGTGTCCTGGCATGCTGCTGTGCCATTTCCAGGCTAAGGAGACCTGGGCTGCCTCCATAGCTACATAGGAGGCTAAAACATCTGTGCTGCATCCAACCTTGGCCTTTGCTTTTAGCCAGCTTAGGCTTTCCTAAGATGCATGACCCACCCTGTACTTCCAGCCTCAGAGCTGGTGAGGGAAAACTTCTCTGGTTTCGCTTTAAATGAAACCAGAAGAGCTCGAGGAGGTGGAGACTTCAAAATACCCTGAGGAATGGGGTTTACAACACAACTGTGGGCAGCAAGGTGGAGGTGCAAGAAGAGTTAGAGAAAGACATTCCCCAAACATCTGACTCTCAAACTTCCTCGTGAAAGATCTAAAAGTTTAGTTCATCTTTTAAATCTATTCTAATGTCTACTGCAGTATTCATAGTGTCAATGGATAATTTATGTCTCGTGGCCTCACAGTGCCAGGCCACCTTGATCTGCCAAGGAAAGCACGATCCCAGACCAATATTAATGTTTGTGTTTACATTTCCAACACCCAAACAGCAGAGTCTTGGTATGTGTTGAGCAAACAGGTACATCACAATAAGCAGCTGGCCTAGCAAGCACCAAATGTTTCCCATTCCTGAGCACCTTCTGTCCATAGGGCACCATGGCTATCATGAGTTTGAGGCCGGGTGATCTTTAGCCCGTCGTGGGCAAAGCCGAGTGAGGCAGTGTCACAGAAATTCCCACATGAAGGACAAATCTCTCGGTAGTTTTCCTGAAGACAGAGTCTCTCTCTGACCCCTTTACTAGCACCCCAGTGGCTGCCCTTTAGTGTCATTCAGCAATTCAAGCAAAGATGATCCAGCGTCTCGTGGGTAGTGGTGTGCTGGTCTGCAGCTCCCCGACTAGGTGCAGGAATCCCTAATTTTTGTTCAGGATAAGTGTATGTAAATAGGGCTGCATTCTTTCTTCCAGTAGACCTTCATGCATTTGTGATCAATGAGGCCCCCTGGAGCTCTTTGGAAAAGCAGTTCTGTGAGCAGTAGAGCTGCTGAGAGCTGGTTGCCTGTGATTTATGTCTCATGATTAGGTTATCTGGAATTTAATATGTTCCTAGTGCTAGTTGAAGTATCCTCAATAATGTCTCTCTCTTACGTGGAGTCTCTTGTGCCCAAGAAACACTGTGATCACAATAGCAGGAAAATATTACAGCCTGAATCCTCTCCTTGCCTACCTGCTTTCAGGAAACTTATAAGAACACAAAACTTTTCAGGCAAGTGTAGTGCCGAATCAGGCTGAAAACACTCATACACTCTCAGAGATAGACAGAAAAATAAATATACATGTCACAACTGCATCAGCCTGATTACTTAGGGAGCCAAGCATGGCAATGGAGTGTCAAAAGAAAGTAAATGTCAATGCCAATGAAAACAGTAATGTTCATGTGTGAGCAGATGAAGTACAGCTTCTGAGAAGCTCTCACTACCATTCATTTTCTCTGTGCTTGGCTAGGAATTTGTCAATGAATATTTCTGGAATCTGGGGTTGGAAGTGCAGTGTGTCCTTATGTGCCAGAAATAATTTTATTATGGTGATATTTGGAGAGATTGTGCAAGTTTACTGGAGAGGCAGAGCCAGAATTACATACGGGTGTGTTATGATCCAGTCATAATAAGTTCATAGGAGTCCATGTGTGATCCCAGGCATGCTCATCCACCTCAGTGCCTCTGGAAAAGCTCTTTCCATCACAGTCCATAACACCTGGTCACTAGTGGGCAGTTTTTATTGACCTGATTGTTTTATTCTGTCCTCAGAGACAGCTTGATTCTCCCTGCCTTGCTCCTAAAGAGCCCTTACTGTAAATACCTTCTTAGAGATATTTCTGTTGGGGGGTCATGTTGTGCCTCTGCCTATATTTTAATCAGTGTGGTTCAGTCAAGGTAGAGAAATATTTTAAACCTGGTGCATGTTAGTTTTAATTGAAGAGGAGAAAAAATGCAGAATGATTGCGTCCTTAGGGAAATGGTGAATTTCTACAGCTGATCCTTTGAAAGAACTCAGCAGTTTTGAAGAGAAAGAGAAGAACTGTGAATGAAGCAGCCAAGAGACAGAGGAAGAGCTGAAAAATGCCAGCCAAGAGAGTGTGGGAACTGTGCTCAGAGATTTCTCATGTTTGGATCTGATCCAAATGAACCAAAAGCAGTGTGAGACTTTTCTACTCACTGCAATGATTTTGCTATTAGCGGACCTTTTAGGAATCTTCTCATTTCAATACTAAGAAGAAGATGGTTCCTGTGTCTGTGGCAATTTGTCAAAGACAGTTTTGGCACACTGGCAGTGCTGGAGCAATAGTCTGAAGCGTGGAAATGCTGATGCAGAATCGCAGGAGGAAGAGGAACAGCTTCTTAGCCAGGATGTTGGTGGCTGATCCCCAGAAGGTCTTGGTCACAGGTTAGAGGAAGAGGTTGAATCCTCTTAAAAGGCCTTTGGCTGCTCTAGGCCATGTCCTATGTGAATTCCATAGCCAGGGCTAGCAGTTTGACATTGTAAATCATAGAAAGAATCATGGCTATAGATCAGAGTGAGAGGCAGAAGGTGATGGGGTCACAGCTGGGGAGAAAGCTCAAGAATGAGTCTTCTCAAAGAAGACTTGGGATTTTAGAGGACCCCAGGGCTGCTGGGTTTCCTCTGCTTCCCCACTGAATTACTTTGCCAATGGTTAAAATCCATTTCAGCCTTATTTGTACGTTCCATCTGGGTGCTGTGCAGTGGTAGCTGCACTGACCCAAGGCTTGAACCTGTCTCAGTTGTAATCACTGGAAAAACTCCCTTTAAATTCAGAAAATCAGGAACTGAGTCTTAAGACACTTAAAATGTTACTATCAGTGGAAATACACCCGCCCTCATTGCTCTGTGTTCCACGCAGGTCACGTGTTTCAGCTCAGCAGCTCTCAAAATTTCCAATGTATTCACCACCCACATGCTCAGATCTCAAGATGTCAAAGTCATGAATACTTTTATTTCTTTTCAAGTAAGTCATGGCATCCCTGGCTCTGGAGACAACCTAACAAAAAAGTAGCTGTAACTAAAGTATTTGCTGTAGCTGGGAACCGTACAGAGATCAATTAAAACAGTCAGTTCGTGCTCACTGAGATGTTTCTCAGATTTGGGAACTAAAACCTCCAGTGCTGGGATTCACCTCAAAATAAATGGATTTCAAAAGCTTGAGCCAAACCTCATTCAGATATTTCTGGGATCTAGAAAAATAAAAAAGAAGACATCAGTTTTGTTTAGAGGCCATGATGAAAGTTTCTTTTTAGATATTTACTACTTTAGAAGTAGTTTCTCCCTCGTGTAGGACTGTGGTCCTTTGGTAGATCTGCAGAACCACTTTACAGGAAAAGTGAACCGATATATGGCACAAAATATCACTGCAGTCAGTGCTCCGTAATTATCCAAGTGTACAAACCTGAAAGGTAGAATTATACTTTATTTTCTGTGAGTATCCTGTAACAAAGTAATGCGAGGGCTTGTTTAAATTGCCTTGGATGTGTTGCCCCCATAACTCCATGGAGTCAGTGTCTGGATAGGGCTGAGCTGAGGGACAGAGGAGCAGGGGAGGGGACAGACCATGCACCCCAGTGCTCAGCTGTCCTTTACTTTGCCACTGCTGAGTTTCTGGCTGTGGTTTGCATTCCCAGCACCGTGAGGTGGCCAGGGAAAGGTGACAGGCTGTGTTTAATGGTCCCCACACAGGCACAGAAGGAGGTTCAGTCTGAAGGCAGGGAGCTCGTGGGGCACGGTGGCAGCTTGACTTACACTCTGTGGGCTCTCACTGTCAACACAGCAATGCTCTGAACCATTAATAATAATGTGATGGTTTAGCTGGGGGGAAATACGTGGCTCTTGAAACCACATTTCTGCCTTCCACGCACTCCATTCCAGCACTCATCTGTATTTATTGAATAAGGTTAATGGATTATTTAGCAGGTTTCTCCAGCCATTATCAGAGAGCACACTCTGTTTATGTGGCTGGCCTCTTCTGTTCTGTCAGTGTCATAAGCTACTCAATTAGAAAAGGGGAAAAAAAACGTATGTAATAGGTAACTATGGTTACCTGTGATGTGGGTTTTTAAGAAGTGCTCAGAAACCTAGTGGCAACAGAGTTTGGAAGTTCAAAGCTGTAATTTATTCAAGAACTCTCTTGAATCAGAGTATCAAAAGCATTTAGAATAGATTCAGAACATTTTGTTTTGTGGAACAGTATTGCAGTCCTAAGCAGAAGCCAGTGTACAGACCGACTGCTTGCTCTGCTCACGTGAGAAGAAAATAGGAGAGGGAGAGGGTAAATATGCTCTTGTTCCATTTTCTCCTGCAGAGCCTGGTAGCCCTGGAACTGGAATAGCTTGTGAAAGTGGTGGTTTCTGGAAGCAGTGCTTCCATTGTCCTGTTGTTTCCCTATTTACCCTGAAATGGTGATTTTAAAAGTGGTGAAAATACAGAGCCCCAAAGCTGCGTGAGCTTCAGGGGCATCTTTCAAGTAAAAGTGCCTACCTCAGAAATTCAGCCCAAATCATGCTGTTTGCTCAGAAAAGAAAATAAAATCCTCCATGCTTAATTTAATGAAGACATAGGATAATGCTAACAGCTTTTAATTGGACTGAAAGTGCCCCATGAAACACGTCTTGAGGTAGAAAATTTCACCTCTCAAGTGTTTCAGGGGGATCAGTGGAATTTTGTACATATTTGCCTTTTGCAAAGCAGGGAGCTGTTGTGGGCTCTTCCTGGGGGATTTTTGTCTGAACACACAAGATAGTGCCACCACAGTGTTCCCTGTCTGCTCCGTGGGCACTGCTCAGGTGAAGGGGAGAGTATTTTCAGCTGTCCAGAAACACTGTGTCAACCAAACCAGCCAAGTACACAGGGTGCAGGAAAGACCTGTTTTGTCACATATTTTATTATCATAACATGCAACTACATAAAATGAATACTGGAAAACCTTGCATCCAGCGCATGACATGCCAGTTTATAGCATAGTTCCGGTGGAAAATTATCCGCTACAGAGTCTGGAGTCATTTCCCAAGAAAGCTGTCTAAAAGAAAGTTTGTAATTAAGAGAAGACATTGGACTCAACCTTCTGTTAGATGTTTGCTGGATCCCACCTTCACATAGGTAGTTTTGCTTTGCCCTAAGTTCATTTTCTAGTAGGCCAGCAGAGAAGCTCTGAAGGCTGTAAATGCTTCCCCCAGTGCCTCCTGTTTAGCCAACTTGAAACACACAGCATGTAATTTTTTAAGGGTGCATAAAGTTGGGGCTATTGCAGTTCAGTCAGGTGCAGGGCATGGCCATGAAAGGTCAGGGTATGGTATGGTTTGAAGTGCTGGAGAGTTTCCAGTGTGTTTGCACTGGGGCTGTGCTTGTTCTGAACCTGAAGGAAGGCTGTGCTTGTATCTGTTAATCTGGAGGTTCCTTATTAATAGGCTGCACACTTCATTGATTTTTAATTAATTTCTGAAGAGACCCAGAGGATGAGTGCTGCAGCCCACAGACATCTCTGCACTTACTTCAGTCCACGTCTCTATTGATTGCCTGCCTAAGGAGCAGAAGTAATCCATTTTAAATACACTTTCTTGGAGAGACTGAATGCACTGCACAATACACTCTCCCGACTGTAATTGCATTGGCAAGAGGTCAGTGGCTGGGTGGGGGAGAAGTAGCCCACTGTTCAAGTTTGCTGCTGTGGGCTTCCTTCCAGGCAAGCCAAGTGATCTCCCTGGTGGGCAGTTTGGAACTACAGGATCAGGAAAGCACTGGTCACAGCTCCCCCATTACAGCTGCACTGGGAACTCCTTTATAGGCTGCTTTTAGCCTTCCTGCCTCTTCAGAGGAAGAAGCTGGAGCTGGTCTAACTGAAGCAATTAATGTACGGGAGAAGAATAGCATTCAAAAAGCCTGTTCAAATTGATACCTCTCCTTGGTTGCCACTTTGAAAAGCATCAAACGCTTCCCAGGAGTATGTGATCCACTGGGAGCTGAAACCTGAAGTCTCTGAGCACTCCCCAAATCAGCAGACAGGTATGTTCCTTCTGCTGGCGTGTGTAGCACAGATTACTACGATTTGCTTTTGAAACAGCAATTTGAAACAGCCTTTGTCATAAGGACTGTGGTCCTGCCAGTCTCTAAACTGTAGTTACTTGGCAGTGAGTGTTATTGCCCAGCAAGGAGAGTTTTGCAGTAATAAGTTTGTTATTTAGGCAGTTAGTTCTTGTTTAAAGGCCTCTTTCACAGAAAAAGGTGTTGTTGGTGTGGTTGCAGCCAGAACTGCACAAAGTGCACTTTGGTGATGCACTTACTGTAAGCACAGCTACAAGCTGCAATTCCTCTCTCCACTTTGGGCTGCACTCCCCTGAGCTGTGGTTTTCTTCAGAGCTACAACATCCCTGTCCTTTCAAGCTCTTCGGGAATAAGAGAGAGTAACGTGGTCTGTCCACACAGCCCAGGAGGCTGGGACACCTGGTCCAGGTGAAGGGGTAGCACAGCCAGTATGACCCAGTTTGCCCACTGAATGGAGAATACTGGAGCTGGCATAGGAGAGCACCTTGTGCCCAGCTGTCTTAAGAAAGCACCTGAGTTAATTGCAGAATGGAGATTACACACACAATTCCACAGCTCCCTCTCTCAGGAATCTCATGTTTGGGAATGAACTTTGCAGCAGCTGCACAGATGTGGCTGTAGGTGGGACCAGAACTCCGAGCCACATCCAGTATGGCCAGTATTGAAATAAATACCTGGTCTGCATCTCATTGCTTATGCTACTTAATATATTTGTGTAGCATCTTTCATCAGAAGAGCATGAAGTGCTTCACAGACTCTTTATATTCAGCACCACCTAATCCAGAAAGCTGCATAATTTGATGGAGCCTGGGAGACAACTCATCTTGCCACGGGAGTTCAGACAAAGGACATGTTTGATGATGCAGTGGAATGAACTCCCCTTCCGGTGTTGCCTGAGGAGCTTCAGCACCACCCAGGATGGAGAGCTTAATTTCAAGGGCCACACAAGCTCAGAACTGAGAACCAGTCAATTCAGCAGTGACCCACTTATCTGTGCTGTGGGGGGGGGGGGGGGNATTCCTGAGATATTAATTGAGGGTTGGAGTGGGTCTGGGCCCATCAAAATGTCTGCTCAGTCCAGTCAATTAAGTATTGAAATGTCATAAGTTTATGAAATTGCTTCTCCTCTCATTTCTTTCCACTCTTTCTCCCTTTATGAATCACCTGTCATTTTGGAATAGACTGCGTTTTTCCTGTAATTCTCATCTAATCAGCCTCATAGCCTCTTTCGCTTCACTTTTGCTTCTTGAGTTTGATTTGACTTGTGCTTTAGCAATGTCTTTATTTTATGTCCTGGGATGGAGTTTAGCAGTGTAGTAAATCAGGTGTTTGGACTCTTATTTCTGGAACAAATAAACTGCAGCTGCCACATGGTGCAAAGCAAATACCTGGTGCTGACTTCTTTCTATCCAGACTTGTTCTTTTGATGTGAAACTGGCACTTCTGTATTGCCACAGGCAGTGTGTGTCCTCCTGTGGTTGGTATGAAGCCAACTCATCCCAATTTTGTGCTTCAGCTGAGCCAGCCCACGTGTGAGCAGACAGAATTTGTACTTCTGGGTGAGCCACAAGTGGAGAGATGTAAGACTCACCTGTGCTCCAAACATCACCGTTCTTTTTCACAGCAGAACTAGCTCGAGTTACCTGTGCAGGAGTTGGATTTTAACTGGTTGTCCTTCCATAGGGATAATAATCCAGCTGCACTGGGATCCCATCTCTTGAGTCAAGTACAGATAGTCTTGGTCTTGCTTCTGTGTAGTCTGAACTGTTTAGTCTGAAAACACTTAGCAGAGTCACAGCAGGACCGTGAGGAAAACGCTGTTATCAGCAGTGTCCCTTCTGCTGATGTCACACCTGCTCAGATGGCAGATCTGGCAAAGTTTCCATCATCTGGTCCTGCTTGAGTGGAGAGGACCAAAGCAACTGTAGGCAAATCCAGATAGTTATATCAACTTTGTATCCTAAGTGCATCTGAAGATGGCCAGCTTGAGATAAAAGCACTTTTACCCTGAGATGCATCTTGCTACACATTAATAGCACATTGCTTCAAACTCAAACTGAAGAGAAGTGAAACCTTGAGAGAACTTGTCAAGTGAGCAGGAGATGGGAAGAAATACATTACTATCACATAAGCTTTCTTTGTCTGCCCTTTACCAAAGAGAGAGAGCTTAACTCACCCTCTGTAATTGAATTGAACTCCTAAATATTTGGGCATTATAGCACAGCACAGGATGCAGGACTGGTTCTCTCTTGCCAGCTTCACCAGGGCTGGCAGAACTCCAGACACTGTCAGAAATCCTTGGCGGGTGACCTGGTGGAGGTGTGCTCAGCACGAGGTGTGAGCCCCCAGCTCGGGCTGGCAGCATCTCCCTTCCCTCCCCTTGGCTGTGAGGGTGACCTCCAGTGCCAGCTCCCAAGCCGACCTGCACAGGACATCACAGCTCTGCAGCTGAGCCAGTGGATTTCAGAGCAGTGTCAGTCTTTCTCTCCCACAGCTCTCTCTGGAGGAACAGCTACCTGGATGAGTGTGGTTGCTCCTGACAACAAAGGGCACAGTGTTTTCCTTGAAAGCGTATTTAGCCCCAGGCAAAATTACACCTTTTCCATGGGGTATGCAAGGGAAAAGATGATCATTTGAGGCTTTCTGCAGTGATCCACATTATTAAGCAAGCCTTGAGTTATTAGGATGGTAAGAGAGCAGTCTCCAAGGCTGCAGATTTATGTCCATGAGACTTGAGTTGGACTTGAAATTTTCTTCCTTCATGTACCTGAAGAATGAATTCGATGAATGTGCCATGTGTGCTGGCTTTGGTGGGTGGAAGTTATCATCGAAGAAAGACAGGCTCTTAATTCCTGGGTGAGATAAGATCAACATGCCCTCAATTTAGGGAAACAATTATATTTAGTTTAGAAAACAACCAAAAGTCACACTGAAAAAATGTATTTATAGGGGGTTCGTTGTGGGCTGGTATTGCCAAAGATCTTGGGGCAGGTGAAGGTCCTTATACTTAATTTTTAAATTTGATTTGTTCTTGCAAAATGATGTCTTGTGTCGTGCAAGACAGAAGACATATGTTAAACTTTAGTTAGTGATTCAACACACTTCAGTTCATCTGTAGCAATGATCCCAAAAGGACTTTGCATTTAATGACTTACATACCTGTTTGAATTCTGTCCTGAGTAATGAATACCTTTTTTTTGGAGATGAAATCCAGGCACCTGAGGGAAAGAGCTTTCAGGCAAGACTCATCCAGTTCAGAGTTGGGCATTCCCTGCACAGCAGCAGCCACTTTTGAAACAAATCCAGAAGCATTCTCAGCAGGGAGGTGGGACTCCAAAAAGTCCAGAAAAGTGAAGGAAATCGAATTACAGCATCTGAAATAGTCTGTGCTCATACCTCTTACACTCTGAGCTGTATAAATGGAGGCTGTGCTCAAAAGCTTCCCCCAGAAACTGGGAGGCAAATTGCAGCAGTAGCAGAAAGTAACACTGGTTATAATAAAGTAAGGAAAGAGCAAATTATGGCCACAACTTCAAGGCAGATCTCAGGGGACAAACACGTGATTTGCCAGGAAAACTTCATTTTACTTTTTAAAAAAATCCTTTTATTCTCATATTTCCTCCATCAGCCTAGCTTTGGTGATGCTTCCACAGCACTGGAAATCCTAATACTTTATGAACCTAATTTGATGTTTTCTGCACCAAAGTTCAGCACTTGGAAAGATCAGAAAGCTGTCCCAGATCATTGTCTTCTCTTGTCCCGTGGATTTTTTGACACAAGCTCTCCTCTCCACTGTCCCACTTCAGTTTATTGCCAGCACATTATTTCATTTTCAGGTCTGATATTTTTCTTGTGAAAAGAGCAAACCTGACTGGACCTGAAGTGACTATTTCAAAGCCACCACAGTGGCAGAGAATTTATAAACACTCCTTAATAAAATTGCAAAAGATCTTTTTTCATAGCTCTTAACGAATAACTTTTAGTCTGTTCAACCCATAAAATGTCCTCCTGGTATTCTCTCATGGGCTTTTTGGGTGGGG
The DNA here is from genome assembly GCA_013397755.1 of Cnemophilus loriae. NCBI lineage: Eukaryota > Metazoa > Chordata > Aves > Passeriformes > Corvidae > Cnemophilus > Cnemophilus loriae. The sequence goes on from VZTF01007552.1 coordinate 490,219, forward strand.
ATGCCACCAGCTGTGTATTTTTTATCATACTTCTGTATCATATTAAAAGATTAAAGATTAATATAGAGCCTTCTTTCCTGCCAAGTTCAAAAATGTCTTCACATGGTGGATCTCTGCATAATATATGTTTAGACAGTATTGCTGCAGTGAATACTGTAGGATTCCCTTTTTTAGATTCTTTTCCTTCCACTTGGATAGTCTCATTTATTGAAAATACATACACATATGCCTTTTCATTTGTACTTCTGCCACCCACATTTAAAGCTTGTTGATAGGGTATCAGAAAAATCAAACATGTTTATGCTGGGTATTCCCAGGAGGATTTACATTTCTGCAGACCATGGGCTCTGCAGAGGATTTTGTAGCTGCCAACCAACCCGACAGGGGCTGCTTTTAGCTTTTAGATAACACAGGTGGGAGACAGCCCTGAGAAGGTTGTTTGACAGAGGTGAAGCAAACTGTGAGTACAGTGATACACAGGCAGTTATTTCTGCCCTCTTTCTGGATAGAAAAGAAAACCAGCTGTGGTATTGCTGAGGAGCAATGCAAGGTGTTGGTGATTACACATCTTTCTAGTTCTTGAGAGAGAGTGAGGTTAGGATGAATAAAATAGAATCTTACTAAAATGATACTGAATAATAGCACAAAATTGGAATAAATGGAAGTGAGTGAATAGAATAAACAGTGAAACATCCTAAGGCGTTAGCCTATAGGTTTAAAAAAATGCTTGAAATTAGAGACAGTAAAATAAGACCAAAGAGGCATAGTTAAGAATTTGGTTGTGTAACTCTTTCAATGAAGGATGTTTTTGCACACCCTGCCATCATTAACTAGAAACAGGATGCTAAAGCCTTGGTACAGGTCATCCGTTTTGATTTTAGCAAGACAAATTCTGTATTTTCATTTTGGCCAAAAGAAATCTGCAATATTTTCATATTGTTTCAGTGCTGATAGGTACAAGTTAATCTATTAAAAATTATAATTTTATTTGGGCCTGATGATATATTCTGATGCCAGCAGAATCCTCTCACCAACTGGTATCATGGTGTGATTCTTAAGTGACTCACAATTGTTTAGCCCATGAGATTTATTTGTCTTTTTTCCTAGCGGTTTTAATTTGATGTTAAAAAACATTATTCTTTTAAAGACTTACAATTCTGATGGTCAAAAGCCAAAAGTATTGATTTGTACTTGGCAGGAGGGTGTGTTTGCTTTTACTAGCAGTGCTTCTAGAGAATAACTTCAGTTGCTTTATGCCGAAGAGTCCCTGTGTCCTCTTTCAAAACCACTTCATGTTGACTGCATGAAAGAGTGTTTATGCCAAACATTCTCCCACATATTTTCGAAGCTTTTGCTGGTGGTTGCACTGAAATTTTTCACCTAAAACCAGTTTAGGGCTCCATTTGATGCTTTTTGTATAGACATCCACTTTCATAGAACCCCAGAGGTAGAAGGGACCTTAAAGCCCATCCAGTTCCAGCCCCTGCCGTGGGCAGGGACACCTTCCACCAGACCAGGTTGCTCCAAGCCCTGTCCAGCCTGGCCTTGGACACTTCCAGGGATGAGGCAGCCACAGCTTCTCTGAGCAACCTGTGCCAGGGCTGGGTCCAGAGACCATGGGTGGCAGCTTGTACGCGGACAGGTACCTGTGAGCTGCTTAGGATGTGAAGGGATATTAAAATCTGGCCCATGGCACTGAGTAATCTGGTTATTTTAATCACTACATGTGACCCTCTGAATTATCATCTGTATTATGGGATAATATGATCTCTTTGGTATTCAGCAACGACTTTTTAAAAATTATCATATATATTATACAGAGCTAATATATTAAGAGATACCTTAAAGGCAATTGTCAAGTGTATGATTTCATCTCTAAGTTCTAATAATGGTGGTTAATGTCATAAATGCCTTTTAATGAAATTATAGTCTTGTAACCCTGCCCAACTATCCTTCGTGTGCCATATAATTAATAAGACCAAGCTTTGGTGTTGATCTCAGTGTCACAAAGCATCGTGCAAATTTCCATACTGGTGGTAGATGGTTAGTCTCCCATCAGAATAAGAATAAGGTTAAGGCCAGGCATCTTGAGTATATGTTAGCTTATCTTTAAAGGCAGCTGGATGGGCTTGTTAACAAAAGTACTTCTAACAGAATATATACGCTCGTAAAAAAAAAGGGCCATTGATCTAATGTCTCATTATAATACTACAGGCAATATTTTAAGGGAGTGAAAAGGTAAGGGAGTTGCAGCACTTGGAATAAAGAATTGTTTTCTTTCTAATCCACTGAGGACAGTGAAAATTTGTGACCGACTTAAAACCATGGACAAGAGTATTCATCTTGAATTAAAGACACTTGCCTGGAATGTAACAGAGCTGGGATTGTTTTCCAGTGTGGTCTAATTTCTGGGGGACTTTGGCTAAATTGATTATTTTTTATGGTCATCAGATTTCCTGTCTGAAGAACAAGGGCCGTAATATTTCTTTTCTTTGTCTCATATTTCCAGATGTTAAGCTTGCTGAAGCAAAAGAGTTATCTATCTGTATGTTATTTTGTTGGGTTTTTCCCTTTGGTAATTGAATCTTACAGAATCATTCATACTAGAGTAACTCAAGGTCATCTAATCCTGCCTCCTGCTCAAAGCAAGAGCAATGTTGAACTTCTGCCCTCTAGGCCATTTTCTCATTGTAAATACTCATAATTGAACCAGACATTTTTCATGTCACCAGTGAAAGTTAGTTCTCAAAAAACATGTAAGACTTATCAGCATTATTGTATTGTTCTTATTCCTTCAGGGAATGATGTACCTGGAAGAGAGGAGACTCGTCCACCGGGACTTGGCAGCCCGTAATGTCCTGGTGAAATCTCCAAACCATGTGAAAATCACTGACTTTGGCTTGGCCAGACTTTTGGAAGGGGATGAAAAGGAGTACAATGCTGATGGGGGGAAGGTGAGTCCTGAACATGTCTGGAAGTAAATCTACCATGCTGTGACAAACCTCCTGAAGATACTCCTTAGGCCAGTGTGTCCCTGTGGGACTGTTATCTGTGTAAGAGAGTCTGCCAGTGACTGAGCAAAGCCCTGCCTTGCAGAAGAACTGTGTTGTGAAAGCACACATAAAAGCTGCTCATTTTTTGCACAGTGAGCTTCTCCAGGCACTGAAATATAATTGCACGAGCAGTTTTCACACTCAGAATTAGGTTTTCTTCACGTGCTCCAGTTTGTGTCTTGTTTTGAATACTTCAGTTCAATGAGTGATGGATGTTCTGGGGCATTCCTTCCCAGCCTCTTTCTCTGGCCAGTATGCACCTCAATAACGTGCGGTCCTATTTTCCCAGACAAGTAATTTTTGTGAAAACAAAAGGGAAGGCCACAGAACATAAGAATTTAGCTCTTCTATCACACTGGAAGAGCCTGTGTATGCTATGTCTTGCATTCACCTCTCCAATACCATGTTGAATGCCAGGCCACTAAAAGCCAGCTTGAGGATAATTTTGAAACCAGACATGTTCCCCTATTACTTTCCAGCAAACCACACCATGGCCATGTAGTGCCTTACCTCATTTCTGCTAATTTTAGATTAATGCATGATAAAATTCAGAAGGCAGTAAGTATGTGGTGCTTCTGGCTGCTCCCTAAACATCTTGAAATTCCCCATTTCAATCTGTCACAGAATCCCAAAGGGTTTGCTTCACCTGTCATTCCTTTTCCTGGATGTTCAGTTTGCTTTCTGTCTCCTTGCTATCTGTGGTTTTTTGTGCTCACTCATGCCCTTGTTTGGGACAAACAGCTGTTGCCGGTGTGTGCTGTTCTCCGGGATGAGCTGCTGCCTTGTTTGTGTGGCTGCTGCCCTTGGGTCACCTGGGCAGGTCAGTCAGGGAGGTGAAGAGCTTGAGAGGAGCCACCAGTGCTTTCCCAATTCACCGTGGAAAGATACCTCCTGGCAGGAAGGTGGGGTTTTGGCAGCTTTCCCTGGTTCCTTCGTTTCTGTAATCCTCTTCTCAGTAACCCTTCAGCCTCTTCCCTCCATCTGACGGTGAATGACAGAAAAAGGGTTGATCCTTGCAAACCAGCTGTTTCCTGGCAGCTGTGACTTGGACTTGTTACCCTGCTGAGAGCTCTGGAGCAGGATTTATGTCAGATGTATCACTTCCCAGGTCCAGAGAAGCATCCTGTGAAATCCAAAGGACATTGGCAGCATCAGGTTGTATTGAGAGCATGCTAAGGGAGGTTCAGACTGGACAATCAGGGGGTTGTCAACAGAGGTGGTGCAGTTTCCATCCTTGAAGGTTTTCGAGTCCAGACTGGACAAACCTCTGAGTAACTTCACCTGATCTCCTGAGTAGCTGAACCTCCTGTGAACCTGAGGTGGGACTAGAGGCCTCCTGAATCACTTCCAACCTGAGTTATCCCATAATGAACTAGGCAGCTTTGCTCCTTCAGCAACTGTTCACATCTGGAACGACCCAGCCATATACAATGGGAATGAAAGCAATGCACTTCTGCAGAGTTTAGTGGGGGAGGATGAACTGTCTTTGCAAGAGTTAAGGCAGCCTTTATTACAAGGTGCTATTTTTGCCATAACTCTATAGGTTATGTTCATTAGTGAACTTCATGGAAGGTAGTTTCGTAAGGGTTTGAATGAAGACACATCCTCTGCTTTTACACCCACCATCTGTTCAAATTTTGCCTTCAGTTACTCATCCCTTTAGTTTATTCCAGTACCTCTTCCATAGTTCCAAATTAGAGGCAACCCATACAAGTCCCTGCCAGGTTAAAATCTCCTGAGTGTTCGTCCATCAGAAATTCACGGACTGCAAGGCTGTGCCTGACGGGCCCAGCTCAGGAACGGGAAACACCATGGATCCCATTTTAACACGAACTCGAGAGGTTTGGTTTGCCTGCACAGCCCTCTCTGTCAGAAGAGCTGAGCTCACCCCGAGGGGGATTCACTGACATGGGAATGTGGGGCTGCTGACTTAGTTTGGGGAGCAACTTTTCTCACTGCAGTGCTGATACAGAGAACTGGGATGGCTACATTTCTAACAAACATTAGGAGTTAACAATAAAGCACTACGAATTCTCCTCATTGCCTGTTTACCATGATGATGATGATGATGATGATGATGATGGGGACATTGAAGTGTTATGGTCAGTGCATTGTAACCTGGCCTCATTAGAGAACAGTTGAGATAGCAGTGTTGCTATCTCAGATTGCAGAGATAGCAAACTGTTAAGGAAAAAAAGCTTCTGCATTCCACCTTCTCTGCTGCACTTCAGATTTAGGGGAACTATATGCAATTTTTGCGTTGGTCCCTCTTTACACAGATTTGATGAAAACACGAGTTGTTCGACTACTTCTGAATCAGTAAATACCAGAAGTTCTGCAGGTAACTGGTTCGTCTTTCTCACCTCCAAGTTTTATGAGGCACAGCTGCATTCTAGAGGGCAGGAACAGCCATTTCCTCTGCAGGATAGTGCTGCTTTTTTTCAAGCTTGCCGTTGAAGGAGGCAGGGAGAAAGCTGATGTCTTCATACAGGATCTGTTTGTATTGTTTTAATAATGTATTTCTAAGGTTACATTTCTCTTGTCCTTCCCTAGATGCCAATTAAGTGGATGGCTCTGGAGTGCATACACTACAGGAAATTTACCCATCAGAGTGATGTGTGGAGCTATGGTAAATCTTCACGTGATTAGTTTAAAAAGTTGTGTCTTTTAAAGCATTAAACCAAGCTGTGTTAGTATGTTAAAGAGATCCTCTTTTCTCAAAGGAGTTAATTCCAGAGGCATTTGCCCTTCTGGTTTTTTTTTCCCTTTAAATGTGTCACTCTAAGCAGCAGTTGTTACTGTCTCCTGTGTTACTTCCCTGCTCACTGAAATATATTATCACAGTGTTCCCCACTGGGGTGAGTGCCGCGAGCTCTGGTCTGGTAGCAGTTTGGCTGATTATTATGACAGAAGAAGACCACTTTCAGCTTAGCCACAGATTCATAAAAATACAGCTGCAGGTCACAATTTTCAGCAGTCTTTGAAAAGCTCAACTCTAAAAGCCATGAATGTCAAAAAACATTTTCAGGCTTATGGGACTTTCTCTACCTAGAGTCAGATAAAAGGGAATTTGTCATAATACAGAGCAAATATGGCAAGAGAAAGAAAAGGAAGAGACAAGCTCTCCAAACTAACTAGAACAAGCATCTATTTAATTTCACAGATAACTTGGGAATTGGTGAGCTACACACACAGAGAAAAAGTCATATTTGAGAAATGAGGTGTTCGCTCAGTGTTGCTAATGGTTATTCAGATGAGCTGTTTGCCACATCTGCTGAGGTCTCTGCTTGTTTATCTGGTATAGCTATTACTAATAAAATCATGTGTACCTTTGTAAATGGAAATTTTCAGCAGTATCTGGGGGTATGGCATCCTATTTGCATTTCCTGTTGTCATATCATTTTGAAGCAAAAGTGTGCACAGCTCTATTCATTACTCACTTTTACCTGTGGGTAGCAGCAAAAGACACTGTTTGCTGTGGCTGGGTAGCTGCCCTCTTCTAGTCAGCTGAAAAAAGCCTGGGAGAGTTCAATTGATCTTGTAAAGCTGCTCTTTCTCTTCAAATTCTGTATACCCTGGATCACTCAGGAAAAAATATGCCTTCATTTATGAAATTCATTTTAAATGCAGGAAGCCCAGAACATCTATAATCAAAAAGGAAAAGACCATAAACAATTGACAAGTTATAGTTATTGAATATCAACCAGGAGAAGAATGAGGGTGAAATAAATGTGGTTTACTCATGTGGTAATTTTGCCCATCACTTTTCACATTAGCATGACAGTTGTCAAAATATGGTACTGATCTGGAGGCGTGCTTAAAATGAGCTTTGCAATAAAAATAAAAGTTAAACAAAATGGTATGAGAGCAGCATTTTCAATATTTAAGTTTCTGTTTGGGCACAAATTCTTTTACTTATGATATATGATCTTTATTTCCAGCTCTGAAGCCAAAACAAATCCTATGGCTTTTCAAAAAGAGAATCTTGGGTTTGTAGTACAGCAGTATCATAAACTCAAATCCATAAGGTGATTTAAGGGAAAAAATGATAGCAGTGGCTGTGAATGACTTACGAGGCAAAGCCAACGACCTAACGTTATTCAGTGCTGTACCTTTGTGGGAAATTGATGCTCTAAGTTAGGGAACATCTGCGCTTTTCCCCCTTAAAATAATAGAGCACATCAGCCGTTCATTTCCCTTTTTGATAAAAGAGTGTGATGCATTCTTCTGTTATTGCACCCATTTACTTTACCACCCTTCATTTGTCTCAGACCTTTCTCGTGTGCCTCAGGTCTGTCATGCCATTTCTTACACCCATAAAAATGAGGGAAGTTGCTTCTGAAGATTACCACAAAGTGCTGTTTCACTGTTTTCCAGAGTTTTTAAGTGGCAGACTGTCATGGTTTAAGCCCAGATGGCAACTAAGCACTGTGTAGCCACTTGCTCAACTCCTCCTGTCCCCCCAGTCCAAACTTCAGTGTTTTTCCAGACACTGGTGAAGAAGAGATTGCAGTCCAGAACTGGGCCAGGATACTCTGCTGTGAGAGGTTGTGAGGGAATCTGAGTAGTGTGACCTCAAACGCTGACACTCTTTCTTCTGCCTAGGAGTCACCATCTGGGAGCTGATGACCTTTGGCGGGAAGCCATACGATGGAATCCCAACTCGAGAGATCCCCGACCTCTTGGAGAAGGGAGAGCGGCTGCCCCAGCCCCCAATCTGCACTATAGATGTTTATATGGTGATGGTGAAGTGTAAGGAATTGTCACTTTTGATACCCCTGTGCTCGCTGCGAGAGGGACACTGGTTTAGAACATTTGCATAGGTAGTTTCTGACAGAGCTGGGAAACAGGGCAAGCTGCTGCTGCAAAACAAAAGCTTCCCAAGATACTGTAAATTCCATTTAAATACTGTCTGCACATCTGCAATTTTGCAATTGTTAGCCGTGAAGGGCCAAGTTAGCTCAGCTTCTTATTACTGTCAGATGTTATCTCATATACTTGCTGTGAAGTCAAAATTGTATGATTGTTATTGTAAACCCTCATCATTTCCATGACAATTGATTCTGATGTAAAAAAGATAGTATTAAACATAATTATGGCACATGGATACCCAGCCAGTGAAGGTTGTGAGGAGAAATCCCGTTTCCAAATACTGAGGAAAGAAATCACGAATGTTTTATTGTTAGTAGCAAGAACGATGATTGCAATAGTAATAATAAAAAGTAAAATTAATAGAAGAAATGCTACAGAGAGGATTATTTTTTATCATTCTTAGTCCAGTACAAAAATTTATGAATATTTTTACTTTAGTAAAAAAGGAAAAAAGTCTGCACATGGTTTCTTCCAACTTTTTTATCTCCAAGATACCCCCTCTAATGACAGTATCCTCCAAGGTTATGCTTCTAATTTAAAAAGAATTAGAAATATCTCTCTGATATTTCTGGCTTAATTTAAGTGAGATTAACATACAGACATCTCATCCATCATATATACTCCTTTCCCTTTTGCTTTGTACACAAAAGCCCTGAAAAAAAAAAGAAAGGACAACTAGAAGAAGTAAATTAAGTATCTTCTGCAAACAGTTGTACTGTGCATGGAGGTGTGGAAATGAAATAGTGCAAGGGCTTTGTTGAGTGCAAAAATGTCCCATCTGGTGAGGCATATCCTTAATAAAAGACAGTCAGTGCCAATATCTAAATGTGCAAGATGAAGAAAATTGCAAGGTGGTGTTGCTGTCTCTGGGACAGAGAGGAGCCCAGCAAATTAAGAAAAATTCCATGCAGTAGGGAACAATCTAGTCTGGCCAAAACCAGGTGTTTCCCATTTTATGCATCACAGAATTCTAACTTTCCATTCTTCTGGGTTCTTTATTGCAACTTTTCTTTGGGCCAGAGCTATCAAGGACTTCAGACTTGTGCATTTAAAAAACCAGAATGATTTCCTCCCTTGACGCTTAACTGTTTTCTTTCTCGTCTTTCATCCAGGCTGGATGATTGATGCTGACAGTCGTCCAAAATTCAAGGAGCTGGCTGCTGAATTCTCTAGAATGGCTCGAGACCCTCAGAGATACCTGGTAATTCAGGTAAGCAACCCTGCAGCATCACAGGGGTGGGAAAAAGAATTCTGTCTGCAACACCCAACTGTCTGGGGCACTGCCTTTGAATCTTTTGAAGCTCAAGGTGCTCTTGAACCTAAAGCGAACAGTGACCACAGTGTTGTACAAACATGAAGTAGAATGGGCAGTGTCAGTATCTCAAAAATAATAATATTAATAATACAACAATCTGAAACTCATTTCCTAAGCTCGTATTTATAAGCACATATACAATCTCTGGCTTTGCAAGCTGCTCAGTGTTTTGCATTCCTCCATGAAACTGAGGACAAATTTTGTCCATCGGCAGACAGTGGATCTATTTTTAGACCAAGGACTTCCTTGGTTCTAAAATTGATTAGGCTGAGTCTTTTCCCTGTACTGCTGAGATCACAAGCAGGTTTCTTTTCACAGCCTAAACATGAAAGTTTCTTAGAAGACAGGGAGCTGTGTCACACTGGTACCTCTAATGCTAGGGAGGAGCTTCTCTCTCTGTTCTCCTTAGGCTCTGAGGGCTCTGGAGGCTTCACATCCCTCTGGCAGGGTTGTGAAGTGTTCATCCTTCATGGGTTCATCCCACGAAACTGCCCTGTGGCAGCAGGGCGATATGTGGTGAGTGCAGGTAGCTGCAGCTGTGTGTGCCTGAGTACAGGCGTGTGTCTGTCCCTGATTCTGTGGCAGCCTAGACCTGTGTGTGTGTTTATCACAGCTCAGACTCAAGCCACAGAAAGTGAAAGGTTCTTAGGTAAGGGCCCGGTGTGTGAGCAGTTCAAAGGAAAATGAAAACTTGAAAGTGAGGTGATGGTGAAACACCAGAGACCAGAGCATGGGAATAGTTTGATCCGAGTAATGATATTCTCGTGCTCCATCTCATGCTGTATCTGCTCCACATCATGGAGCACAGGGCAGAGGTGCACCTAAGCTGTTCCTCAGCTTCTCACTGATGTAAGAATTCCTACTGGAAAAGCCTCCAGAAGTACAGCCAGTGCCACTTCATGTCTCCCAAGTGGGTCCAGTGCCAGTCCCACAGTGTGGTGTTTGATTTCACTGGGTAGAGCTGCCAGATGACTTGTGGTGTGTTCCTGTGAATCATCCTGCTCTCCTTCAGCTTCAGCACAAGGAAAATATGGTTGGAAAGTGAAATACTAGTCAAGAGGATTTTTGGTGCTGAATGTGGAATTCCTCTTGCAGCATTCCCCACTGTGGTAAATTGTAAGTTCAGCTGATTCTGGAAAAATCAGTCTGATTAAATAACTTTGTTAGATAGGACATGTTTCCTTATTCCAAATACCTCTTTCCTCTGTTTCTCCTCCCACCCTTCCCTCCCCTGTTGCATGGTCTGGTGGGTGTTTCATCCTTTGAGGCTTCTCTCCAGTGCTCCTTGCAGACAATATGAGCTCCTGGAGGAGAAACCAGGGTCACTGCATTGCGCTGGTACCTCTGCCATCACCACTCCCCATCCCTCCCAGGTGCAATCAACGATGACAAACTTGCTGTTGAGCTTTTAAATGGGTCTGGATGCACCCCATAGCACAGCCATCATTCTCTGCTGGATTCCACGTGTGGCATAATAATTCTTGAGGAGTGGGAGGCCGCTGTCCAGCCAGCCAGTGGAGTTTAGCATTGTTTCTACAGGCTGATAGGTGTTTGTGGCATGGGCTGCCTTTTGTGATGTTTTGTGGCACCAACAAAGTGCAGCCCGGATTTGCCTCTCCAGTTCATAGGTGTTATTTCAAGGCACTGTTGTTCCCTGGTTTGATTTTTGTTTTCAGCTCTCTTATATGCTGCAGAAGTTTCCATACAGGTGGGAGAGAAATTTACCCTCTAAGTCCCTTAAAGTGCAAATTAAAATAAAGCAAACATCCAGACACAACAGCTTCCTTGTTATTCCCCACCCCTCCTATTTGAACTTAAATAGCTGAGATATTTCACAAAATATGTCAGAACTTAGGTCAGAAACTGATCTTGTATGGGAAAAAGAGAGAAGAAAGAATAAAAGCTCAATCACAAGAATGCCAAAAAAATGGTTTTGCTTGATTCATGCAGTTACTCCCTTTTTGTCATCATATTCCCAGTAAAAAAAAAAAACAAAAACAAAACAAACCCACAAGTTATGTGGATATAGTGCTTTTGAACAAACAAAGCAGCATGTGTGGTCCCTGCAGCCTGGCTGCCAAGGCATTAGGAAGGCTGAAATTCTCTCTCTGGGAAATTAATCCATCTTTTGATGTTTTTCCTCTGTCAATACAATCTGTTTAGGGAGATGATCGTATGAAGCTCCCAAGCCCAAATGACAGCAAGTTCTTCCAAAATCTTCTTGATGAGGAAGACCTGGAAGATATGATGGATGCAGAAGAGTATCTTGTTCCTCAAGCCTTCAACATTCCTCCTCCCATCTACACCTCCAGGACAAGAATTGATTCCAACAGGGTAAGAGCAAGCTCTGACAGAAAATATTGGTTATTATAAAAGCACAGGTGGAGATTTAAGTACACCGATCAAACACAGGCCAGCACTGCCTTGGGAATTACAAGCTCCCATTGTAAGGAGAGTGGCTATAAAAATGTTGTCACTGGGCTCCCTGTTCATTGTGCCTCAGTGAATTCTAAATTAATAGCCCAACCTTGAGTGAACAAAGGCTTGGCTTGAGGTGCCTGTCCTGAAAGCACAGCTGAGGCTCCTGAAGTCAAGCAGCGTTGCTTCTGCACTGCGACGTGGCCAGGAAGTGCACAGCCCTGGTGCTGCCATCCTGTTGTCTTGGCAGGGCTGGCACTGATGTAACTGAGGGCAGCTGGAATATGCAGATAATGGAGCTTTTGTGTCCGGAGCCAGATTTCCAGCCCAGCCCCTTTTCCTGTTTGCATGTGATGCTTTCATAGCCCTGCATCCCAAACGTCTGTTTGTGCTGAGCACATGGCAGATATTGGCAGGCTGATCTTTGCACCCTCCCTGTCAGGGGGGGAAATGCTCTTCATTGTACATGGGGACCTGAGGCACAGAGAGTGTTCAGGGGGAATTCAGCTCACAGAACTCCAGCCATCTAAGGGATGGGGATACAGTCTAAGCTCTTCCGCCACACTTCATTTCGTGTCACTGGAGTAGCATGGGTGAACACTGCTGCCTACTCTGAGCATTTCCAGTAGGATAAGTTACTTTCTGGAGGTGTCTTTCTCTATCCACTAACTCCTGACAGCTGCAGAGCAGTCTCAGACCTGCTGTGTGAGCTCTGGTGTGTTGAATCCTGTCCTACAAGTCTGTGCCCTGCTGCAGGTGAGGAGCTAAGTCAGATGTCTGGAATCTGTTTTCCCTCTTCAACAGGTCTGACCTCTGCCTGTTCCTGTGCTTGGCTCCAGCCTTTTAACAGTTCAGTTGCCACCCCTTCTCATATAACTAAGAGATGGTAAAATGCATTACTAACGTGAGAGCATTCACATGGGCATCAGGTGTGTTTTAACAGGGACTTGTTTTCTCTCCAGGCTCCTTTTGGTCCAAAGTCACAGTTTAAATACTAATTTGAAATGCTGGTGTTTATTCCTTGTGGTTTAGACACCTTGTGGACATTTATCCTTAGCTGAGGTAGTTCCAAATTCATACCCAGCTGTGAACTGATTACACCATATGAGACAGGGAAGAGGTGAGTGAAAGAGCCAAGTGTGTATAATCTGAGCCAGTATCCATGCTCTGACCATACCCTGCAGGAAGCTCCTTACCCTCTCCTGAGGAAATCAGTGCTTTCTGGGAATAAGGAAGACAAAATCTGATCTTAATAGTCAGTTTGGAAGGAAATTGCTGCTGTTTTAAAGGCAAGGAAGCTGGAGATGTCTGGATTCATGTAGCATTTCTCCTGCATCACTGAAAGACAGTGAAGTGGGGACGATGCATGATTTAGCAGTAAGGGAGAAACTTTCTTTTTGTGGCTGCAAGAGTTAGTTAATGGTGATCTGAAATAAGTCAGGTTTACTACTAGCTGTATCTGGAGAGGCTGTTTGCTTTCCTGCCAACTTCTGAGGAAAGAAGGGAAGAATAGCAGTTACCTTTGGAAGGTACTCACTGTCACAGGGATGTAAATCACTGGAGCTTAGTCTGACATAGTGGGGTACTGGCATTTACACCAACACAGGGCTGAGAGGGCAGAGTCTGACATATTGGGTTTGTTATAGTCATCTCACTCTCATATTTGCTGGAAACACTGGGACACGTTTAAAGGAGAAAGGGTTCGTAGAAAAATGTACTTGATTTTTCAATAGTTCCTTTTGCCCTCTGTCTTTGGTACCAGCCCAGTTGAGAAGCCCACTAGAGCTGAGGGAATTCCAATAAAAATCCTAGAGTTAATATTCCGAAAGATTTATTTACAATGTGTTATTTGGGCAAGCAACATGGTCACTAGGATATTCATGAAATGAAAACACAGGCATTTCTTTTTATTATTATCATTAGTGTTGGTGGTATTATATGAAAATTTAAATAACTTTCACAAAGCCTTTTCCCAACTTCAAAGCACACCGTTGCAGCTGCTTGCACACATGTGGTCCCCTTGAAATCAGCAGCACTGCAGAAAGAGGACCTGGGCCTTATTTTTGCCATACAGAGAGACTCCATCACGTTCTTGACGTGACATCACCTTTCCTCAGCTCATAATTTCCCATCTTGGTTTGAAACTGTGATCTTGTACCACTAAAGACAGTGGGAGCTTTGCTTTGCAATTCAATTTAATGACAGTAGCAAGACTATATCCTCTTTTCAGTAACTGTTGGTGGTGGGAATTTTTTATTCTGGCATTGTACAACAGTCTAACATTTAAACAAACCTGGAATTATTACCCTTTGCTAAAAGTTTTCAGTTTGTGAGCCAAGTTGTCTGACCCAGATCAGACAGAGAGGTCAGAGAGGGCCAAGCTGGAAGCCCTGCACCATCGTAGTTTTCTGGAGGTAATACACATGTGCAGAAAGCCGTATACATTTCTGTTGCCTTTGTGAAGCACTCAGTTTCTCGGTACGTTAACTGTTCTTTTAGTGAAGATTGATTTAAACAAAACACAGTCGCTGCTTTAAGGTAATAGTGCATCTGCTGTGCATAGTGCAGTACAGATGGATGTCAGCTTCAGGAATCACATGGAACTGAAATGCTGTCAGAGCTCTCTATCTGCACTTGCCTGATTCTGTCTTGGTGTTTCCTTTGGATAGTCTCTGATTTATGCTTGTTTAGCATAGTGCATATTGATATTGCACAAACTCATTATGGTGCTGCTGCAGCCATGGACACCAAATGAGTGGATACAGCTTAGGTAGTTTGTGTTCACTATGTCTGGCAAATTGCCTTTTATGGGGAGATTGTGAGGCAATTTGTTGAAGGAAAACACACAGACAAGAGCTACATGATCTCCGTGTCATTTTCAGGGATAAGGAGCGTGAAAGATGCATTTCCCATCTGTATTTCCCACCTTAGCTGCTCCAATGGCAGTTTTAGTAGCCAAGGGATCAGTCAGGGCACTGGGCTCCTTCTTTGTGCTGACAGAGTAGGTTGAATGTTCCAGCAGCACTGCTCCATGGGGACAGAAGTGGGCAGGAAGAAAGCAAGGAGATCATGAACTTTCTCACACGTAGGCTTTGAAGTCAAGGAATGAAGGAAGAACAGGAGCATTTACTTTCTCAGGAAAGCCCTCAAGTCTCTCTGTGGTGGTCTCAGGTCTAAATCCTTGCAGCTTCTTGGGGAGGGAGGCACCACTGGAGAAGGTTTGTGTAAAATACTCCCACCCATGGGAAGAAAAGAGCTATTTGGATGTGCATTAACCGCAGTGCTGCAGCCCATGGGCAGAAGACTGGAGAGAGGGAACACGTCTGGGAAGTTGCCAGCTCCCCAGGAAGTCTCACATCCTCCTTTCTCCAGGAGTTACAGAGATTTATGAAGCTGCAAGGCTCAGACACAGTTTCAGCATTTCCATCACATGCACACTGGCTCCCTGCTGGTATGTCTTTGGGACGTACCTGTGCTGCTGGGAGCAGAGCTCTGCACAGGCTCTGACCTTTAACAGTGCGCTCTGTTGTGAAGTCCACTCTGAGACTGCTGCAGCTTTTAAATAAAAAATTAGCATCCTAAGCTAAATTGAATTCTTTCATTGGATCTGAAACTCTTCAGTTGCAATTCTGTCTCTTTGGCTTTTTCCAGTTTTTATTTTCCACTGTCTAGAGATACTCCAGAAAAATTGAGTTTCAGAAGCTCTGTGCTTCTGAGAGATAAGCTGAATCCTCGGCAGTGTTTCCATGAGCACAGGACCCCAGCTAGTGCTTGAGTGTCCTGCATTCACATCCATTAGATGATTCATTCAGGTATTTGTAACAAGTGCTGTCCTGTGTGTGCAGAGATAATGCTAATACAGCAAGCACTCTGTGTGCCCCATGATGCTTTTTGCTCTAAATCCTTGGCTAATTCCTGCTGAAAACTGTCTATACTGTTTATTACTCACTGATACTGTCCCTGTAATTTTATTCCATACACTGTATATCATGGAAGCACCTGTCAACCTTGCAATTAAATATCAAGCAATTTTTTTTCAGAGATGTCTAATCCATATGTCCATGGAGACTCCTGCTTGGCTAAAGCAGCCTGTGGGACACTGGAAGCCAGTTTTCAGTTCTCTGAGCCGTATCTGGTGTGCCACTGCAGCAGTCCTGGCGTGGCCTTAGGTCTGGTAGTGCAGCATCTTTGCTCCTTGGCAAAGCAGGAGAGAGTTGTGATTTGACCGTGACTCCTCTTGTGTCCAGGGCTTCAGTAGCACCTGGTCCCCATTTCCTTTCCTGTAGGAGAAGGCAATTAAGTGTTTCTGCCCAAGTCATTTCTCCAGGTGTGTCCTGGCCACATGAGACTGATGGCAGTAAAACTGCTTCATCTTGAAGTTAATGCAAAATGTATGTGAAGAGATCTCCAGGCTACATGGAGCCATTAAAAGCATTTTGTCCAACCTTCTGGCATAGCATAGACAAGAGTCTCTTGTCTCCTAATTTCTGCATCAAGTGCAGAAATTCTGTTAGAGGTGCAGTTTGTCTTTTAGAAAGATAGTCTTGATTGTATCAGGTGGGATGGAAAATATATCACAGTTTCACTGGGCAATTAATGCTGAGTCTTTAGCAGGGTTTGGATCCTGTTCCTGCCTGCCATGCACCCTTTTTCGAGCTAGATTTAAGGAGCTGCCAGCTATCAGAAATCTCTGGTTATCATGGTGTGATTCTTGGGGTGTCTTGTGCAGGGCCAGGAGCTGCACTCGATGATCCTTGCGGGTCCCTTCCAGTTCAGCATATTCTGTGATTCTCTGATTCTTCTGCTTGAAAGGCTGAACAGGATATTACCATTTGTATGTTTGCTGTTAAATGATGACAACACAGATGTCTGTTTTCTGGTTTGTTTGTGGTGTTTGCTACCTTTCTGCTTCTGCAGTATCTTCCCAAAAAATAGTATGACCAAATCTTTCCCTAAATTTGATACCTCTTACGCAGTCTGTCAGGTTGTGGTCTTCTTTAGTTATTTCTATCCCATTTCTTTAATTGCTGCTCCTTAAAAGGTGATCAAAAACTTTCTGAAGATCTTAGTAGTCATTTTTTTGCCTCTGTCGCTTCCTTATGCAAGTGTAGCAATAAAATCTCCAATGCCAGAACAGATGGTCTTGTAAACGAACTAGACATTGATTCAAAGCATTTCATAGCATTTCAGATGATTACACTGAGTAACTCTATGTTAGCTCTCTCGCTTCTTTAAAACTGCTTAGAGAAGTTTGTATGAAGCCCTTCTGTATGTCTTTTGCTAAATTCTTCATTTTGTGTATTTCCCTAGGAGAGTCTAGGCAACTGGCTGCATTTCCTGCCTTCAGACCTTTAGGGTAATTCTGGAAGTCCACCAAGCCCCCTTTCAAAGCTCCAATTCCCATTTTCTGCTTTCCTAAGTTTTAATGAAGTTCTGGTGGTAGAAGGCTCCTGCCTGTTCTGCTCTGCCTTTTGCATTAAGCACTTCCCAAGACCTGTTAGTGTTTAGTTGGTGTCTGGCACACCATCATAAGTATTTTGCCTGTTTATTTTTTACTTCTGGAAAATTCTTCTGGGTCTGTTTCTGGTCTTTGTTGAAAGTGTAGATAGCACCAGGCCAACCTTGTCCATGCAAAGCAGGAGATGAACCCAGACTAATACTAGTCAGCCTAATTTCATTGCTGAGAGTGAAGAAGTAGTGCGAATAAGCATGCAAAAATACACTATAAAATATATTACATGAAAAATTATTTTGGTCTTAATACTTTCTATAAAAAAAGGAAAGCTTCTTACAAAATATGTGTATCTAGAACAGGTGTATTTAAATACCTTTTTAAAATGTGCTAGGCTTGCTAGAGGAGAAAGGAAGAAAATTCCTGCAGAAGACTCAAATGGAATAGATGATTCCTGGGTCTTCACAGAGAATTCTTTGAAAGTGCTTTATGGCAATTAGTTTCTTGCTTTGCAGCCAGGCTGGCTGAAATCAGTGATATCTCTCAAGGAGTAAACCCTTCTCAGCCTGAACTGATTATCAGGACCAACTTGTCAAATTAACTCGTGATTTTGCAGAGAAGTGCCTTAAAACAAGGCTTTTTTAATGCATTAGCTATTTCCTGTCGCACTCAGGTTTCTATGTTCAGGCATACAGCTTTAGAGTCAGGCATAAAGAGTTAGAGACTTTCCTAAAGTCTTGCATGGTATTTTGGCTTCTACGGATTGTAAAATGGATTAATAACAAAATCACCACCTCACGGTACTTTCTGCAAGCTCGGTGGAATCGGTGGGAGAGACTGTAGGTGTACATTGCTTCCATCCTTGATGTGTGACATGTAAATTCATTGAGCTTTAATATAAACTGGTTTAAAATCAGGCAGCATCTGCTTAATCCGTGAATAGCTGCTGGCTGTGTTAACAGTAAAGACAGCTCACAGCTGATCCATTTTCTTTTCTCTCCTGAAAAGAAAAAGTCAATAGATATAAAAAGAGTAAGTAATAAATATTTTTACACTGCACTGATGAGGCATTCTTGGAAAACAGCAA
The DNA here is from genome assembly GCA_013397755.1 of Cnemophilus loriae. Classification (NCBI taxonomy): domain Eukaryota; kingdom Metazoa; phylum Chordata; class Aves; order Passeriformes; family Corvidae; genus Cnemophilus; species Cnemophilus loriae. The sequence goes on from VZTF01007552.1 coordinate 508,416, forward strand.
GCTAAACAACTCTACATAATTCAGTAGATGGAAAAGTGGACTGAGAGTCAGGAAATAATTATGAGAGCTGGGAGAAAATTTTCCTTCTGTGACGAGATGTGGAGCAGAAATTGTTAGTGGAAAATATCCATTTGTGAGGAGCACTATTTGTGGTTTTCTTAAAATAATAAAAGCACCTGAAGAATACAAGGGGGCATGATTTGGAAGTGCACCAGGCAGAGCTGCAGAGAGTTGCCCCTGAAACATCTGTCTGGCCCCCAAGGTGGAGAGTGCTCAGTGTCCCAGGGCAGTGGGACTCCTGGGATACTGCTTTGGGAGGACTCCCAGGTGGCAGGAGGACTACGGAGCGTCCTGTAAAATAAATACTAAATACTGTACTTTCTAAACATAGATGCAATGGAGCTAAATGCCAGCAGAGCCTAAAAAACGCCCTTTGTTAGCCAGAGTAAAGAGTCTGTCTTTCTTGTTGAATGCTGTGGGAGGGGAGGGGAAAATAATTTTCAAAGCTATAAAAAGACTCTCCAAAAGATGCAGTTGGGAGAAGTGGGAGGAGGCACAGATGAAGTGTAGATTTAGAATGTTGAAAAATGATTATTTTATCCAAATCAGCTGGATGGTTAGTTCTTTTAGACTATTATTGCCTCCAGAACCTCAGCCCTGCTCTAAATCAACTCAGCATTTCATCAAGAAGCCTATTCTTTGCTTTAAGAGACCAAGAGTGCACAATTATGGGTTTCTTTTCCCCCTTGCATAATAAAATTGGGAGATTATCATCAAGTTTCTATTCAGATTTTAGGAAGGCTTTTTTATTTTATTTTTAAAACCCATCTTTGTCTGTAAAAGCTCCCTGTTCAGGCCAGCATGTGGCAATGATTACTGCTGTAAAGGCTTCGATGGAGATGTGCTCTATTTCATTCTCAATGAGGGTTGATGGCATTTTGAGAGGCTCAGAATATCCTTTGATTACTGTGTAAAACAGGCTGGAGAAGATGGCAGTGCAGCGTGCACATAGGAGGGGGCTGCTGCTCCCAGGATCGCTCATCAACTTTCTTTTGTGCCTTTTTTTTTTTTTTAATTTTTTTTTTTTTATGGTCTTCCGTATCACAATCACAAATCACGGGCATGTTGTGGTTTTGGTCCTATTCTTCATCCTTTCCCTGTTTTGAGATTTGAAGCTTGAGGGTTGTACAGAAAAGGAGATGCTGCTGCTCCTGTGCTTTGGACAGCACAGGAGCAGGAGCAGTGCTGACCCCTCTGTCCCACAGGGAATTGTTAGAACAGGTGGGAAATGGTACCTCATCCTTTTCAAATTGTGGGGAATTGGCTCAGTGTTAAAAGGTGCCATTTACTGTAAAGTGTCTTGGAGAGTGTATTAAAAAAGAGAGTGACAGAAAGCTAGTAATGGGTGACAGGAAGGAGGGGGGAGTCAAGGAGATTGAAAGGAAAAGCTAAGCAATGCCAGCTGCCTCTCTTCCCGCTCTGCTCTCTGACTCTCAGATGCATTAACACAAAGTAACAGGCAAAGGGAATCCTTGCATCTCCATTCTTGTGTCATGCTTAGGTCAAAGTGCATATTGTGCCAGCTGAAATCCGTTTGCCAGCCTCTCTGAAGGTAGGAAGGATGAAGGTTTCTGAGGTCCAGAGAACAGGTGGGTTTCCAAGTCTTTGGTGCCATACAGCAGGAGAATGCTTTTGTTTCCAGCCCGGGTATCAGGCTCAAAGAGATGAGGCTACAGAAAAGCACTTCACCTACCTTTCCCTGTCAGTGTAGCTTGATAGTGAGTTTTGTGCCCAAATTGTGCATCTCTTAAGAGATTCTTTTCATTGGTGGTGTTGTCATTTTTTACGTCTCTACTTGGTGAAGTGTTAGACTGAAAATATATGGTTTATATCTGGTATTTTCCAGTAGCAGCACAGGAAATACTCTGTGCAGTGCATAGGTATGTTGTTTTCCATACCACTATGCCAAGATTATTAGGCATGTTTTGTTTGTGATAGATGCCATTTACTGTTCACAGTCCAGACTAAATTACTCCTAGAAGGCAGTTTGGGTATCCCAATGCATATGGACTGCTCTAAAAGAGTTAACGAGTATGAAAACAGACAGTTGTTATGAGAGAAAATTATGCAAGAGAAAGTGGTGATGACTTATCTGAAGCTAAGAAGTTGGTCAGTACTGACCTGAACCCAGGGGGCCAGTGAAACAGCCATACTGGACAGGTTCAGGGGTGCCTTAAACCCACCATTCTGCCAGGACATGGGCTGGCATATCCAACTGGCACAGGCAGCCTATGGGAACTGAGTTAGAGCTCAGGCTGCCTGCAAGTCTTACCTGTCCTCTGGTAAACAGCAACCAGAAAAAACTTAGGTGTAGAAAAAGACTTACTCTTTGTTTCTTCTATTTATTTTTTCCCCCGCTGATCTAAGCTGGATGTTTTGTGTCTCCATTGTAGAAGAAGCAGTTGTTGGAGACTGGAGCACACACTTCACACGGGCTGATGCTTACATTGTTTCTATACTTGTGATCAACATTTAAGTTAAAACATGTGATACATTCTGAGAAAAGGTACTGCTGGAAAAGGGGCTGGGACCTCATCATTTCCCGTAAAGATTCCCCGATCCCTAGCAGAACTTTATGGCCAAAGGAATGCCAGACTTGTGTCAGGTGCTGTGAGCTGTAGGGACAGATATGCTTGAACCTGAACAGCCCAGAGAGGTCTAACCCTTTCTTTTTATATATTGCCCTTCTCTGAGCAGGGGCTGAGACCAGAAACCCCCAGAGGTCTGCAAAGCCTTCTAGCAATTACTATACAAACAGCATTCCATTTCTATTTAACATTACACAGTGATCTCATGGTGCGTGTTTTTTCCTTTTATTTTCATCTCAGAAATGTTTGCTGTCTGGAGCAGAGCAGAGTAATCTGCAAATTCTGTGGAGGCAGGACTGCGGCCAAGCAGAGGTGGCTATTCTCCTGGAATGGTCTTTCCTATTTGAATTTCAGTTTTGATCAGTTGTAAATACCAGGCTGCTCCCTTGGAATGTAGCTGGAGTTTGCTTGGGGGCTGGCGGGACACTCTGTGTTATGTGCTCTGCCTGCAGCCCCAGCAGACCATCCCAAACATCATTCAGATCCACTCACATAAACCAGCTGTCCTTCCTGGAGAACTGCTGAAATTTTGGTGCTAGCAGCAAGATCTCATATCTTACGATGCTTTGGTTTGGTGTCTCGAGCCTGGATACTCCCTTGGTTTGAAATTCGGTGAAGAGTTTCTAGGAGAAGGAGGAGAGTGAGTTGTTTCTGGGGGCACACAGCCCAGGACTGATGGATGGTACAAAGAAGTGTTGCCAGAGCTTGCTCAAAACAGATAATCATTGAGTTGCCTGAGGCATGGACGCCCCTGAACAGGACTTGGGAGCAGCATCCCAGTGAGAAGGCGGGAGCGTTTTACTCCTGCTCTATGTTTGGTGCTTTTTGCATGCGAGAGCAGGAGGAGAGGAAGAGGGAGTTGGGTTTCATGCAGTTTGAGCAGTATCAGAGTGGGTTCAAACGTGTGTATACATTCGTGCTGGCAAAGTCTTGCCTTTAGTAGAGAAAAATCTTTCAGTCCCATGAGTTTAGCAGGCTGCTTAAGAGCAAGAAACAGCAATGATTGTTCAAGCCTATCAACATTTCTGTGGTTGGCCAGGAAAACCAGTTCTGCAGCAGTGAGGGGGCTCTGGGGAGTCTGTGCTGGCAGCAAAGCATGGGGGTACCAGCTCAGGCTGTAAAGGAAGTGTGGCTTATTTTCTATGTGGTGACAGGACCCAACAAGGCTTTGATTTCATTACAGTTTAAGATGCAGCCAGAAAATATTATGTCCCTGCTATAAAGGAGGAGATATTTACCTTTAGGAGATTTTAGAAGCAAGGAATTGGAAAATGAAATTAATGAATAGAAAGCAATAACACGAGCCAATATTCACAGAAATGTTATTTACCACTCTTTGATCAAGGCTCATTTTACACAAACATTAGCTGTTACAACAGCTGATGTGTCACTGGTATTTCATACCAGTGGAAAAAGGCTTTAGGTGACATTTTCTTGGGTTTTATCCTTTCTCCACATTGTCACGTTTTTGCCTAAAATTCAATCATGTGATGTACAGAAGGAAATCTTGTGCGTTTCTGAGGAGGGCTGCTCGTGGGCAGTTAAAAAAGTGAGGCTCCTTCTGGAGTGTGATGAGTTCCCCTGTCGATGGATGTGTGCACTCCACAACTAATGGATTTAACACACATTACACCATCAAAAGGGAGCCAGTATTGATTTTTTTTTTAGTATACAAGCTGAGTCTTCTTAAGTAGGCTTATGTAGTGAGCTCTTCAAGCAACCAGCCGCTGAGGTCTCTGTCTATCTCAAAAAGACAGAGATGATAATTCAGGTGAGACTTTAAGGATCAGAAATCCAAAATTCTAGAGCTTTTCAGTAAAGTAACACCCGCTAATTTTTTCAAGGTAGTATTTAAAATGCAAAAACAACAACCCCCCTCCCCCCCAATCAACAAAGCAAATTGGATTTCACATACAAAACAAGCTATTTACGTTTTACCTGGTAAAATCCAAATATATTTTCTTCTCACAGTGTGATTCATGACCAATAAGAGTTGTCTGAGGGTAATCTTGGAAGCCTACAAAATTATGACCTCACATTGCAATTACCAGTCAATTTAGGAACACTTAAACAATTATATTAAATTTTCAAGCCCACTAAATGGCACCACAGCTGTTTTCTTTGCCTCCTATTTTAATGGAACAGTGGCCACAGGGTATCAGCTCACGGGGAAAAACAGTAAAGAAGTAAAAAAATGTGCAGACAGCAGTGGTGGAGAAAAGCCATGTGTAAGGTTCTGTGGTAAGGGGTGTTGCAAGACAGATATGTTTAGTATAGCACTAAAGGGGAGGCATGAAAAATCACAATTATAGTGATCTTAGCTGGCAGGCCACTGACTGGAAAGGCTCTTGTCAGCAAAAATAGCAATAAACACATTAATGGCAGTCCATTGTCTCCTGACATCTTGGGACAGGGCTGTGCTAAGAGGGCCTGTGTTGTTATAGTTGCAGAGAATGTATTTAAATATTAGAGTTACAGCCAAGAAAAGCTAAAGATAGGACAGTGGCCTTTTGTGCTGAGGGTGGAGCAGAGCCCACAGACACAAAATGTGGCCATCCTAGAATGGTATTTTTTTAAACTGCTAATCTTCTAAACATTTACTGGCAGAGGGGTATAGCCCTGTGTGCTGAAGTCAAGCCTATTGGCAAAAGACTTGCTTTTCTAAGTTGTCTTCAAAACATCACTGAAAGATATGAACTGAAAGTACTTCAAAGACAGCTCTGCTGTTTTTCATCCAGAATTAATGAACCAGCCTTGGAAGTTCATGGGAGTGCCTGTGTGGAAACAGGGAGATGTAAATGGAAGGGCTGTGATACATCTCGGTGTGGCACAGGATAGAAAAGGAGTGGTGACAGTCCCTGGTTTAGGGCGTGTAACCCTGGACAGCAGCCAAACACTGTGCCCTGCCACACAGTGACAGCATGGCATTGCCACAGCTCCCTCCACTCCTGCAGGCTGGGGGACTGCAGCCACCTTGGAAACCCTCTCACCAGTGTTGTAGCTTGCAGGTGCTGGGGAAGGAAGCTGGGAGCTTTACAAGGAGGGTAGAGGACTCCCAACAGAGCTTTGGATTCCTCACTGCTGGGAGAGTTGTCTCTCTCTAGTCACCACTTTATATTCCTTCTCTGGATCCTACATGTAACCATGAGTTTGCCTAAAACTTCACCACCCTCCATGGACCATAGTTTTCTGCTTTCCTATCTTCAGTCTCCTCCATCTTTTCGGAGTAGATGGAAAGCTGGTCTGAATTCAAGTAAATATGAAATCACAGGGCGAGGCAGGTTAAGTCTCCTGCAGTGCAGTGTCTCAGAGCCATCAGCAGGGCTTTAAAGTAGCATCTGGCAGGCTTAGGAGATGGTTTTTTTATCCATTTGTCTAACACATTCTGCTTTGTAACCTGTCATTGCCCATGTGTCATTACAAGTGGACTGTAACTCTGGAGGTGTTCGAAGGTAATCACAGCATCTCCAGTTTTCAAGGTGTTCCCTGATTAAAGGGACCTTCCCAATTGTCCCAAACAATCCTCGTGCACAAGCAGCTTGGGAAATTGGAGGCTTGCTGCAAAATCTGTATCCAGTGTGTTTTGGTGTCTGTTCCCTTTAAAAACATCTGGTAAGGTGTCTTATGTTCCCTCTTACAGCATTCATTCACAGTGAGCCCAAGTGGGATCAGTGGCTCTGTCTAGCACTGGTGAGACACACAGCTCGTTGTTGGGGGTGAGGCATTTGCCGTGACTGAATTTGAATTTTGGGTCCAGTTAGGAAATCTGACTGATGTGCGTGTTTCTCCCAGTTAGCTCATACAGCTCATGTGACTTGTTTCATTCATGTGGCCTCTTGTTATGTATCCATCATCCATTTTTCTTTCCTATCAGAGTGAAATTGGACACAGCCCTCCTCCTGCCTACACCCCTATGTCAGGAGTAAGTATTTCACATTCAGCCTTCATCCTTTAGGCTTTCCTCCTTTCTTCGCCACTTTTCTTCTTTTTCAAACTCCTTTTTCCTGCATAAACGACCCAAAAGCCAACAGGTAATGAAGTGTATACATAAAGAATCAAATAGTTAAAATCTCCAGACTCAGCCTGGATTCGTGTGCAAACTCTAAGGACCCACCCCCAAAATTCTGACAACTTTTCTTGAAAAAGCGTTTAGGTAAAAGGCTTGGATGAATCTGTACATATTTCCTTCCTGTCTGTAGGTCATGGTGTTGAAAGTTCCTTGCATGCCCATGCTGACAAGCAAAATGGTAGGTTGAGTTGAACCATTGAGTTGAGGTGCCAGTACAAACACAGGTCACCAGCCTGAAATGCACTTCCTGATGGAATTACACATGGTGTGGGTGACCCCATGATTCTCACCAGAGGACACAGTAAAAGTATCACCCCAGGAATAAACAGAGATGGTAGCGGTTTCTATACCCAGTCAGGAGGAGATTTCTCAAACATGAGGTTTAAAGGGGTTTGATCAGAAATCAGGGGAGGTTGCCAGAGTAATAGAAGAGGAAATACCACCTTCACCTCTTGCAGCTGTGTGTGTCCACCCTCCACATGCCTAGTAGGAGACAAGTTTTAGTGCCCCATTTCTATCCCCACCAAGCACCACTGGGCAGACAGATGCTTTGTGGGTCCACAGCAAAGCCTGGAAGCACAGGATGGGCAGGGCTTCCCCTGCCCAGCGTGGCAGGGCAGGCACAGGAGGCACAGCCATGACTTGCTGTTGAAGCTTCTCCCCTCGGGAGCCTCCTGTCCCATGCTGTGTTCTTTCTTCCAACAGAACCAGTTTGTATACCGGGATGGTGGCTACGCTGCGGAGGTGCCGATGCCGTACAGGGCTCCGGGCTGTATCATTCCAGAAGCCCCAGCTGCTCAAGGGGCCACAGCAGAGATCTTTGAAGACACTTGCTGCAATGGCACGATGCAGAAACAGGTGGCAACCCTGGCAAAAGAGGACAGCAGCACCCAGAGGTACAGCGCTGACCCCACCGTCTTCATTCCCGAGCGGGTCGTGCGGGGAGAGCTGGATGAGGACGGGTACATGACACCGATGAGAGACAAACCTAAAACAGGTAAAATACTGGCTTTCCAGCGAGGCTCCTGGTCTAGCCTGGCTGCATTTATTCTCTTTGTACATCATCAGCTTTTCACCAAAAATGGCTTTATTTAGTTACCCATCAAGGTTGAAGCATTCTGACTAGGTTAATATTCTTTTGTAGAGGATTTGGTGTTCTCCCATTAATTTCCTCCTTTGAAATGCTCGAATGTGCCAGTATATAAAAGTTGGTAGTTTCCCCTTTTACTTTTTTTTTGAGAAATAACAAGAGGAATGAAAAAAAGCCAAGCCCTCTTCTTATCCAAACACAAATCTTCAGTTATTTCCAAGAAAAGGATCTATCTTTGGCCAGCCATAGTCCCAACTTTGCTTTGTTTATTGATCTTTTTATTCTTGGCATTGTGCTTGGTAAATGTCATGTTGAACCTTCCACAGAACTGATACACGCAGCTGGCATCTTATACCCAAGAGAAGTCTAGGATTGAAAGAACGAGATGTGCTTTAAAGAGAGCATCACTGCAAGGGGAAGATTGCCTAAATCTGTGCCAGCTGAGCATGCTGCACTTCCTAGGTTGCCCTTATTCATTTCTTCCTCTTTAAATAATGATAGCAGTCATTTAAATGTATCATTATTAATTTGCTTCCAAAGCTTTGCATTAGCTTTAAAGAAATTAATAAATGCAAATGTAAATGACAAGTCTCTACTGTGTTTGCCAGGAATTTGGAAGCCACTTGTCCTTTGTGTTACATGATGGAAGAATGGACGGAGCCCTGGGGCTTGACCCACGGCAGTAGCAGTTGTGGGAGTCTCCCTTGCAGTGATTTACTTTGTGTGAGCGCACCTATATGTACCCATATAGGTGCACCCTGGGGATCCTCAGAGTTCTGCAGGAGCCACCTGAGCCCTCGAGGAGGTGGCAGTAGCAGCTCAGGAGAAAGCAGCTCCTTCCTGTCTCCCTGGGCACAGACACAGGGTTGTCACGGTGTGGCCACACACTGTGTGTTCCATGCCAGCTGCAGGGTTCAAATCAAAGATGTCATCACTGAAAAAAAAATGTTCCCACTATTCAGCTCATATTCAGTGTCATCTTAGCTGCGGGTTCAAAGGTGTTCACTGGGTCTTGAACTTTTGCCTTTAATAGTTTTGGCCCCATTCTGGATAAAACCAGATGATCCCATGGCAGCAGGCAAGGCGTTTTCCTTGCACCAGGACTCTGTGTGGAGGTGTGTGCAGAGCCCTTGAGCTGCACCGTGCTGCTGGAAATGGGGTGTTAATCCACAGCAAGTGATTTGAGGCAACCGTAACCTGCTCCAAGTCCCTTTTTGCAGCTGATCTAAGGCTCTCTTGTTCCCTTTCCAGGGCTCATTTGTATAATTTTTTTTTCATAATGCTTCAAGGCCCTTTGTCCTTCAGGGATGGAAGGTTTTTAATCAGGCAAATTGTTCTGTTGGAAATGAAGCTGTCTTAAAAGTTAGCCCTCGGGGATAGGCTTTGTGCGGAGAGGCTTAACTAAGATTCCTATAGAGTTTTGTGGATGGAAGGATTGCAGAGCAGAGGGTTTGCTAACAGGTCCAAGGTTGCAGAGGCAGAAGTCAGTCAGCGTGTTTGGCTCTGTAGATCATACAGTGAGAGGAAGTCCAGGGGAGCACATGGGCTATGGCTCAGTAAGAGCTGTAGTTTAGTTGGCCGGTGTGTTTGATAAGTCAGTCTTCCAAGGTATCTCTTTTAACCCATATTGTCTGTTTAGCTTGTAAATACTTCATTTTTCCCAAGCATGCGTTCAGCATAGTTGGCTCCTGATCCCATCTGGAGTTCTTGGAATGGCTGAGGTGGGTGCTCTAGTCCAAGTGCTGCTTCTGGTCACGTGATGCTACGTGGATGGATTACTACCACTCTTGGCCGACTTATTTTTTTATCTTTCTTTAGATTACCTAAACCCAGTGGAAGAGAACCCATTTGTTTCCCGACGAAAGAATGGAGATCTCCAAGCTGTGGACAACCCAGAGTACCACAACGCTCCCAACGGGCAGCCCAAAGCGGAGGATGAGTATGTGAACGAACCATTGTACCTCAACACTTTCGCCAACACCTTGGAAAACGCCGAGTACCTGAAGAAAAATTTGCCAGAGAAAGCCAAGAAGGCCTTTGACAACCCAGACTACTGGAACCACAGCCTGCCCCCACGGAGCACCCTCCAGCACCCGGACTACCTGCAAGAGTACAGCACAAAATACTTTTACAAACAGAATGGACGGATCCGGCCCATAGTGGCAGAGAATCCTGAATACCTCTCTGAGTTCTCCCTGAAGCCTGGCACTGTGCTGCCCCCGCCGCCCTACAGACACCGGAATACCGTGGTGTAGTGGCTGTGCTCTCACAGAAGTGGAAAGGCAACCCCTTCTAGCTGCCTCACTCTTACTCTCTCGCTCCCCCTTTCTCCCTGCCCTTGCCCATCCTTCCTCCCTCTCTTCCTCTCTCTCTCTCTCCCTCCCTCCCTCTCTTTCTCCCATGAGCTTCCTTTTCTTGCCAGTTCACTCATTTTTGATATTTCTAAGTGAAAGGATGTCTTGAAGTTGGTTGCAGATTGGGTTGGGAACCTGGAAGGAAGGAAGGAAGGAAAGAGACTGAAAGAAGGCGTGTACAACCTGGCCTTTCCCACTTTCGGCAGATGCAGGAGGTTGGATGCCCAGAGAAGCCAGTTGGTACCAGGAAAGGCCAGTGGCAGTGCTGCTGTCGAGCTCGTTCTCAGTGATTCAAACAGACACTGTAGGGAAAGCCACAGAAAGGCTGAATCTTTCAGCAGGAACTGATGAGAGTCTGTACAGCATTCCTGGAAATCTCCATGCAATTTCCATCAGGGTGAAAAATGGACAATTTTTATATCCTGTGTGATAGCGTAGTAATTGAGACTGAGAATCCAATTTCTTTCTCTAACACTTTCTATCCCAGCAACTGAAAATGGCTAAGATAGCTTTTCAAAAACATTCAGATCTTCATTGTGGCTTTCCAAGAAATGATGATGTGACTCCCACGTACAGCTAAACCCTTCTTCTGAGCCACACCGTGATTTTGTGCCAATTCCCAGCCACAGAGACTCCTGCTCAGAACTGGTACCTGACATGACCATTTTTGTATGTGTGCCAACACAACAAACACTTTAAACACAAAATACCTTTCAGAAGAGAGTAACAAAACCACACCTCCAATATGTTCATTTTGAAGCTAAAAAACCGGCCAAGAAATGAAGATTTGTATGCCAAAAGCTTTGTTTTCCTGTTTTATACCTGCTGGCTATAATCACTTCTAAAGATTGTCACTAATTCTTCCTTGTTTTTCTTCTTCATGGTCATGAAGGGAGCTGGGGATGCTGTCAGGCAACACTGAGGACAAGACAGAGAACTGAAGAGTTTGATGGGGGTCACTGATGTTCTGTGGGGTGGGGTGGGAAGGGTCCTTTAAACTGGAAGACAGACACTGGACTGGAGAAAACGCACATAGGGGTTCACTGGAAAGTTAGTTTGCACTTAACCTCTGATTTTATTTGAACTGTTTTCTGGATTTTGAATGAAGCAATATGGAAGTGACCAGCAAAATACAAAATAATAATTTTAAATTAAAAAAGAAATATAAATTATTTGTAAAGGATGACTGTGGAAATGCCAAAATGAAGCAAATCAAGTCTTTGGAACAATGTCTGCCACTTCTGAGAGGCCGATGCAGTGACTGCTTCAGAGAATACGGTGACAGAGCAGCCAGCTCTTCCTGCTGCTGTATGAAGGACAGCACAGCAAGCCCTGGAAAGGATCAGGGGAGGCAAATGTCCTGCTCTGGCTTGCAGCACAGTACAGAATACCATTATTCTAAAAGGAGGATTACTCTGGCACAGAAGACAGTGCATATGAGGTTTGAGAAGTCAAAATGTGCATGATTTGCAGAGCTTTCTGTCAAAAATGTAAATAAGTATGAGTCAGTCTCCTTGCACTTAGTTCTGCTTTTATCAACCTCAGTTTTTAGGTAGACACCCCCTGACCTGCACCTCTTTGGAAATCTCTTTCAAACCAGAGTTCTGGACGTTTTTAGTGACCTGGGGCAGATGGAGCTGGGAAAGGAGGCGTAAGGGCCAGAGACACCAAGGCTTGCTCCCTGGCACGCCAAGACCGTGTGTGTAAGAGCATTTGTGAGCCTACTTCCCACCAAACATCTTAAGGAACTATTAGGTACCTTTGGAGATCTGCCTGTCTCTATCCATCAAGGCTTTTAAAGGGAAGAAAGAACACCTGGTGAATGGCAATCCTGGGTGATGCAAGAGTATTTCAGTTTATGCGCTTCAGTTGTTAAGGTTGAGATCTTTGGGGTGACCTAACCTGGCAACAAAACCAGCAACAACCAGTGGTCTGGAAATGGCATCACCCTTCTCTAAATTCCTGCTATTCCAACAGCTTGCCACCTTTAATCTTAGGGAAGCAGAGGAAGGGAGTAAGAAACAAGCAATGGTTACCTGAAGCTTAGTGGCTGAGGGTCAGCTTGACAAAAGTGTGAAGAGATGTTAAACCTGGGCTGGTTGTTAGCCTTGTAGATGGAAAACAATGATGATCACAAGGCTGGTTCAGCCAGCGAGCTGTTTGTGCATCAGGTGTGTCCAGGCCAGCTGCAGCCAGGTGTACATCGAGTACATAGCTGAAGGTTCTGAAAGCAGCAAGAACAGGTACAGATCTTTGAGCTGCTAAAAGGAGGTCTTGGGTCAAGTGGTACCAAGGTGGTTTGTGATGATACGAACAAATGGCCGGCAGACCACTGTCATGGGATAGATGGATACAATCCTGCACTGAGGGGCCTCTTCTGGTGCCTCTGGTAGCTCCTCACCATCTTAGTGGGACAGGGGCACGCACTGGGCGGGGGCTGGGGCACAGGGTGGCATGAGGCCCTGGATGGCTGCTCCAGGGAAGGTTGCCCACAGCAGTGCTCACAGGGTGTCATCTGATGCACAGGCCGAGGTCTGCCAGGCTGGGACAATGCTGCCGAGCTGCCTGGGGACAGAGGCCAGCACAGGAATGGGGGTGTCCCACTTCAGCACAGCAGCTGCCTGCAGTACCATGAGTAGGTGGAGAAAAGTTGTTTTGTCCCTGAACAAGTCTTGTAACAGAGTAATTCCCAGTGGAGAAAAAACATAAAATAAAATGCTGGCGCAGCTCATGTGTTTGAATTCAGAGATGAACTCAAAGGCTGCTGGGGCAGAGGCAGGCACCCCTCCAGAGCCAGGCACTGGGATGGAGCTGCTCACACAAGGTGAGGCCTGTTTGTTCCTCTGGTAATGGAGTAGTGCTCGTGTTAGAAACAAGCCCATGGAGTAATCCAAATGTAAATACTGGTGGGATTTAACAGTTTAACGTTTTATTTCTTACAAGGCTTGAATTATTTATTAATTTTATTTGTTGACTGTGGGTGTGCTGTAACATATTAAGTAGCATGGAAATGCAGAGGTTCCTGCAAGTGGGGCAGCAGGAAAGCTGGAACAGGAGCTTGGGCTCTGTCTGGCAGCCAAGGATGAGCCGTGGAGAGCCATGCTAGTGGGGTCTGGGATAGCAGAGGACAGGCAGAGGCTTAATGAACACAGTGATTCGGTATGAGGGAGAGCTCCACACACTGCAGCTTCACAATTTTTTTTTTTTTTATAATTTTCTGAGCTCCTGGTTTGAGTTCCAGTTGCCAAAACTGGCCATTGGGTTCCGTGTCGTGCCAGTCACTGACCCTCGCCGAACAGATGGGCCTGTATGGTGCTGAGGCTGCTGGTGAACCAATCCCTTTTCCCTGGTGAGAGCAGCAGTTATCTGAACCCTGCCTCTTTCCTCTGGAAGAGAAGTTCTGAGCTATGCTGGCAGGTTTTGCCTCTTTGCAACAGATGGTTTAATCATGGCTAAAGAAAAAAGGAAAGAGAAACTGAGAGCAGAACTGTTTGGCTGCTTAAATCTGATCGGCAGAAACACCTGTCTGTCCCTAACTCGCATCTTTGCCTTACTGGGTATTGCTGCTGGCTTGGTGAAAGAACTTGTGCGGGTGCACATGGCAAAATCACGGCAAGCATTCAACTGGGATTCATATGGGATGAAAGATGAGGGCCAAGCTCTTTAATGCATAATGACAGGTTTGGGGGAAAAGCACGTATACCCACACACAAACTGCATTTTGTCAGCACAAAGCAGCAGGTGAGCATATGAGCAGAAGTACTTTGGGTGTAATTCACTCTCTAGTGCCGCAGAAGTATCTGTACGCAGCACACTTAGGTTTTGTGGGTTTTAGAATGCAGTCTCCTGTTTATAAATGTTCTCCTTCCTCCTGTCATGGCCTGTGCGATGGGAGAGCAGAGACCAACTTTTCAAGAGCATGTTTTTACCCAAGTGTGGATCAGCTGTTGTCCAAGGCACAAACGTGCTAAAGGAAAGAGAACAATAGCTTATTTTTTCCTGATGTCTTTCAGTGATACTGCTGTTATTATCTACCTGAGGGTTATTGCAAGCAGGCGTGCACGCTGGGGCCGATTGACTCACTGTAACATAATTGGCTGAAACCAACTACTTTTATGTTTACTTCTTCAGATCTTTTCAGATTCTTCTTTTTCTGCAAAACAGCCAGGAGGGATTTTTACATGGCCATTGGCTCAGGTGTAGCAGAGTATTTACAACTATATTTCAAACAGGTTGTCTCTCTCAGGTAGCAAGAGATGGAAATAAATCTGCAATAGGAGCCACCATGTGGATCTGTTTCAGGTACCTTGAAATCCTTTTCTGTGTACAAAGAAATGCTGTGTTACCCCTGGATGTACCACTTACTTGGCAGAAAATGTGCTGCTTGACTGCAAGACTCATATGCAATGATCTGACACCTGTTTCCATTAAAGATCTCACCCTCAAGCCACCACCAGTCCCAGCCCAGAAGGAAGGAAAGTGGCAGCTCTGGAAGAGCAGCTCAGCCCTGACTCTGTGGATCCAGTCTTTCCATAGCTTTAGGTAGAGCTGGGCAGCACAAGGGAGAAGTATGAGCTGTGAGGTGAGTCAGCCTAGAAATACAGCTTGGCTTTGGGGGTGGAAAATCAGATATTAAAGAAAAAATCTTTTTTTGTCTAGTGGTGTGTCTTGTGTAGGTGATGTGCATCATGGTGGCAGCTAACGGAATGATGGGATTGTCTGAGCTGCTTTATTCCATCTGGGAGATGAGGAGACTGGCACAAGACAGAATGAGGTTGTTGGTCGTGTAATATCAAAATATACTGTAACTCCAGTATAACTGGAGGCGTCCCCATGAGCTGTGCTTCCCTGGCAGCCCAGGAACCCTGGGCAGGCACGTCCTTGCAGAAGGGGCAGCGGCCACTGCAGCACCCACGAGCACACACAGGGACACTCACACTCCAGTGTGCCAGCCGTTTAGGGAGGAAGGAATGGGAGCACCAGATGTGCCCAGGGCTGGCAGCTGGGCAGTGCCCATGAGTCAGGGTTGGCTGCTCCCCTCACCCTGCACAGCTGGTGTCTCAGGGCTTCCACCCTGGTTTCCCAAGTGCATTTCAGAACTATGGAGCTCAGATAGGTGTTTACACACTTGGAAGGATGTTTGGTTTGAGGGTGACTGGTGAAACAGAGGCTTTAGAATAATGGGAGCCAGGCCTGCAGTTTTCAGTCACGTCTTTGGCTTTTAGAGGGCACCTCAGAGGGGATGATGTCACCTTGATTTCCCTTTGGTAAGGCTTTTTTAGAAGGTGGTGGCACACGAAGTCTCTGCACCTGCTCATTTCCATCTCTGTCACTTGCTGTAGTCTCACTCCTGTGGATCTTCGACCTCTGCTGCTGACAAAACAGCTCATCTGTTGTTATGTAAAAATCTTGGATTTGGGTTCAGATTGCTTTTGAGAAAGCCAGGGCTGGGTGGGGTAGGGTGGCTGGCTGTAGTGCTTGTGCTCCATCAAGCAGGGAGCTGCAGTTGTTCCACAGAGTAGCCTGGGTGCAGCACCACTGCGTGTGCAGAATTCCCTCTTTTTTATTTTCTGCCTGTTGCTAAGTGTTTGTTATAAAGGTGGAAAAGGTCAGTGTTAAAAATGGGGCTTTCAGACTGGGAATAAATAACAAAAATAAAGCTATGTGGTTAGCAGCACCACTCTAAAATGTCCAAAAATCATGTCTCCATGTTAGTTTTAATGTTATTTTAGCACAATTTTATTTTACCACTGTGTGGAATAGTGGTTTGTTCTGATGGTAGGCTCCTTGCTCTTGAGGAAATCACAGGCAGGCGAGGCTGTTGGTGGTGGTGCTGCAGTGATGGCTGGGATCTGCCTGTAGGTTTGGACAATGCAGAGCACCTTTTAGGGAAATTTGTGAGTGTTCAGGTCTGACTGATGGTGGTGAGACTCAGTGAGGCTTGAATGTAGCCAGTCTCATCTCCTAACAAGAGCCAGAGGGACACCTTCCGCCCAGTTGGGGTCTGGGGCAGCAATACAAGAAAAGGTATGAGGGGGAAGCCCAAGGACATCCCAATAGCAAACAAGAGAAGTCAAAGCTGGGGTTTTTTTTTCCTTTTTTATTATTTAATTTTAGAAGTGAGCTTTGTGGACCTTGGCAAAGAGGGGTTTTAAGGGGCGCTTTGTAAGGCGTTAGGCAGTGTGAGTAGTTATGTCCCAGTTGTTCTCCCCTCACCAATAAAAAAGCCATGAAGTCGTGCTCCAGCGGTGTTGTGGATGAACCCTCCGGGGTGGAGGTGCATCCTGCCCAGCAGCCTCGGGCTGCTGGCTCAGGTGTGACCAGGGCCACAGGTACACGGAGCCATCGGCTGTCACTGAGCGCCGCCTGCCAGCAGTTTGGTCCCCAGCCCAACCTTTGAGCTCTCCTAGGGGGGAAACACTGTATTGTCCACAGCACTCTGAAGACTAAACCCTTTTGGGATAACCACAGTAGGGAACTGTGACTGGTATTTTCTAAGTGTAGATATGTATTCCGTTCTTTCGAGATAAGGTACTCTGACATATGTAGCATAAACTGGTCCTGCTGTTAAATGGGTCGATTATTAACTGAGCAGCTGTGTAGGGGGTAGCTAACTTTGAATGCATGAAACCACTGTTCCTCTGGACATGGGACGGGAGGTGGGTACTAGCTACTTGTGGGGGTACTTATGGTGGGGTGATGCAAGAGGAAAATGCAGGTGAATGAGAAAACTGGTAAATTTTTATAGCATTTTAATGATGGAAATCGGTACCCATTCGATACATTATTCACAATGGTTTTAATCCCTTCTTTTGCCCAGATTTTGCTACTTCCCCAGTATTGTAAGCTGGAATTGCTAAATAGGTATCAGCCCTTGTATAGGGAAGGGAAACTGAGGGGAAAAGAAGTCTCTTTCTAAGAACAGAGATAGCCAAATTGTATTTCCTGACCTGGTGGTCTTGAACCACTGACTTTTCAGATGAGGCTCAAACTCAGGCCCGGGGTATGACATTACTGTCCCCTTGGAATCAAAGACTCCCACCTGGGAGGTGACACTGGGATAGCACTGAGCTCCTGGTGACTCCTGATCACGGTGCCAGCATGGCCCAGCCCAGAGGAACCAGCAGCACAGATGGGCTGGTCTGGGTTTCTGTCAATTCTCTGCGTTCTGAAAGAGCCACAACATGAAACAACAATACTTCTGCCTTATGAAGTACCTTCAGAAGAAGAGAAGTGTCAGCATGTTGGGGAAGACACTCATTTCTTGCAAAGTGATGCATTCAGAGTTAGCTGCCTTTCTGAAACAAAAATAATAAAAAAAATTCAATACCTACTGTATGTTACTTTGAAAATGTGAATAGTATTTTTATAGCTTGTTAAAGACACAGCTAGTTGCATTTGTAAATAAGGATAATGTTGCTTTTATTTTCCTTGTGGACACCATTGTTTGGAACATAATTGTCCTTAGGGTTGATTTGTATATAGGTAATTTGCTTGTGATTTAAGCCGCTCCTCCCCTTTCCTTTCTCTCCCTTCCCACCCTCTGGTTTTGGTTAGAAGTACCATTTTCAGCATTCTGTGTGATTCCGTGTTTTAGCACTATTGTGGTGTGTTCAGACTTTCTGCACTTGCTTACACAGTAGGGTATGCCAATCGTGTGTGGCGTAATGTTACTTTAACCTTTCGTTTCTCATATTTTAGCTGTTGAGAATTATACACTGTTAAAATACTTACTGACCTGGGTTAATATTAGGTACATATTTTAGCATAATTTCCCTTCTTTTCATGGTTTCTCGGGTTTTTTCTTTTTTCCCTTTCCCTTCCCTTTTGTCTTGTTTGGAAGCTGGGAAGAAACCTGTGGATCTTCTCTTTGTGTGGTTCTATTCCCCACTCCCGTGTGCAGCCCGGAGTTTCTCCTCATGGTCCTTGGGGTAGAGCTTTATCTGTTTGTTAAGGCAAATGTAGACTGCGACCCACCTTGCATCAACCCACACTCATCCCAGCTGAACAATTTGAAAACTGTTCTGCCTTTTTGTTACATGAATCTGTCAGAAATATATTTTTAATTTAATATAAATGAAATTCAATAAAATATGAAACAAAATCTCTGTGCACATGTGAAATCTCTCGGAAGGTGGCTTGAGTGCTGCCAGTGCCACAGAGTCCCTATGTCCATGGAAAGCCCTGGCATGGCCCTGACCTGGGGCAGCCACACACACCCTACAGGCACGCAGAACCCAAAACATTTCATACTCCCCGCCCCCCCACACACACAGAACCCCACACACACACACAGAACCTCACACACACCCTACAGACACGCAGGACCCAAAACATTCCACACTCCCCGCCCCCACACACAGACAGAACCCCACACATTGCACACACGCCCTACACACAGGGATCACATCCTACCTGACCCCAGCTGGAGCAGCCAAGTTCCTGTGGAGCAGCTCCTCCAGCAGCACCCCTCTTCCCTGAACATCCCACGCCCCTCCGTGTGTGCCCTACCCCCGCAGTCCCAGGGCTGTGCAGTTCTGAGCTTTTCATTCTTTTTAAAACAAACCACAGCCCATGAAGGTGTCGGTGCCCGTGTCCTGTGCCTTGTGCCCCAGCTCACTCACTGGGTGTCCAGTTGCAGCTCATTCACCCACAGCTGCCCTGGCTCAGCTGGGTTGATTTATCTCCCCAGCTTCCTTGCTGGAGGGGATGGAGGGTGGTGTGGGGGAATGATGCATATGTATTTATGCACATTAATTCAGTGCATACATAAAATCTGTCCCCAAGAACCACACACCCCATTATGCCAACAGGCACCCTCTGGGCGTGCACCCCACACCTACATGCCTTCCTCTCACACCCCAGCACCATAGCTTGGCCAGGGCTGGCTCTGCCTTTGGCAGCTGCACCTTTAAATCGAGTTGGAAAACACAGAGATGCTTCCCATGCTCTCAGAGGGGCTGAATAAGCCCCCTCCAGGTGCTGCCAGGTGCCCTCAGTCCAATGCCCACTCTGTGGCTCATTTAGAACCCATGACTCAGACACAGTCCTGTGAGATTCAACTGAGGCATTCCCTGCCAGTGCCACAGGTTAATTCCCACGGGATCTGGCACACACCCTAACTCAAGCTGGTCCCACTGCCCCCAGTCTGCCTCACTGGCTGGTGAGCATTGCCCCACATTGCCAGGCCTCTGGAAAGCATTTTAAATTTAGCTAGAAACCCATAAAGGTCATTTGGCTCTTTGAGGCGCATTTTAAAACACTCCAGTCTCCCTGGATTGCAACTCTTTGTTTCACGAATGGCCTCAACATTTTATCCCCAGCAGCCTGGAAAGGTCACTGCAGACACACACAGTTCTCAGTGCTGGAATGCTGGAATGCTGGAACATTCCCCACTGCCTTCAGGGAGCAGGAGCACGAGCTGTGTGTAACAACACCACTTGCTCAAAGCAAAGGGTGACCTAATTAAGCATTCACACTTTAGAGCTGTCAGGAATATAAAGTCTACTTTCCATAGGAGGGGAAGGGGAAGTGAAAGAGCCTGCTGCAAGCCCACCCTTCCATGTCCAGCCACACACTACAAAGGCCCTTCCACGGCTGGAGCGCGCCCAGGGACACGCACGCGCTGCAAGGCTGCACCTGGTGGAGCCCCATGCATTGGGAACAGTGCCTGATGCAGGGATTTGGCATCACTGTGATCTTCACAACATAACGGGTCACAACAGAACTTCACCAACACTTCAGAAATGAGCAATACAAGTTTTAAGACACATGCATACACACATGCAAACACACACCCCTTTTCCCCAAGTGGGTTTTACTTAACTGGCCAAAATATGAAGGAAAGAGTAAATCAGCCACCTATTTTCTCCTGAAATATATTAATTTAAAGCCCTCTGCTACTCGTTCAGAGTAGTTTGGCAAAGGCCATGGGGTTCAGGTGTTTAAGGTGCCACTGAAAAGCACAGTTTAGCTTTTGCAAGCAGTTTCATGGCACATTACTAGTGATGAAGTTCTTTGCAGCCCTCTGTCGCTCATGAAGCACATGGGCACACACATATGGAATTATTCAAACCTGATGCCTCATGACTGAAAAAACTTGATCTGGTACTGAAAGAAAAAAATACATACAGGGGTTTCATGAGGAATTTGTTTTGTTTTGTTTTTGTAGTAGTAGTAGGGGTGTCATCCCCACTCACCCCAGGCAGCCCAGGGTATCCTCACACTGCAGTCTGGCCCATGACTGCCCGGTGTTCAGCTTACTGAGGTTTGCAGAGGCAATACTGGCCAGCTGGCACATTTTGTCCCACTGCAACAAGCCTGTGCCCTGAGCACTGGGGAAATTGGTTTTGCTCACTCCAAATGCGAAATAAGCAGCCATTGGTGGCACTGAAACACCTCTGTTAAGGCCTGGGACCTTCCCAGCAGGAGAGGCTGCTTTACCAATTTCAGTAACAGCCCCAGAACTCAGACAAATCTCTTTAAAGCTTGCACTCAGTTTGCAAACCACACATGGACTAGTAAAGGTACTGAATTACACGAAGCAACTGAAGAGGCCAAATGAGCATCTCATTTCAAAGAAGCCCTCCAATGCATTCACGTAAAGTAAAACAGGAAAGTAAAAACCGTCAGCAGGTAAAAATCAGCTCATCTCCACTAATGAGGCTGAGGCTGTTGCTCAGGATCAGGAGCGTTTCCTATATCATCTCTCAAAAACTGGGCCTGCAAACGTTTCGGAAGCTGCTGCCAGAAGCTAGGAAAAGTCAGGAGAGAGAAAACCAAGCTTCCCTTTGGCTCCTTTAACCTGCCTATAACACACTGGTCAGCCTAATTTCTCTGCCAGGCTTACACAGAGCCTGTCATTGTGGTGGGACAGGCTGTACCAAGCACTCACACTGACTGGGCAGAAACACGGGGCTCCAAGAGAGAGCCGAGAACGGTGCTGTGAGGGCAGTGAGTGGGGAGCTTACCTGAAAACCTGGATTTTTATCCCGATCCCTTTGTTTTGGCAAATCCTCTCCTGGCACAGGAAGGCTGAGCCTGAAATATGTCCTCCTGAGGCATTTTAAGACCACATCACTAAATGTCTGCCAGCTGAACAACTGGGAGCATTTTGGCTTCAGTCAACTAAAACATTTGCTTGGTCCTTTTGAAAATTTGGTGGAGGGTGGTGTAGGGGCAGCGGCACTTTTTTTGGTTTGTGCTATTGGGGGAGCTTTCGTTTGGGTTTTTTCTATAGCTCTCTACACAGATTCCCCCCAAGCAGGTTCCTAGGGGCATTTTGGAGTGTTAGTACAGCACCAATGCAATCCCTGCTCCCTCCAGCCTGTTCCAAGTAGATAATCTGCTCTTCTGCAGTCAAAGCTTGCTCCTTCCTGGGGCAAAAATGATTTTAAAAGGTGGCCAGAAAGGAGGCAAAACCATCAAACAACAGCTCGGACCTTTGCTCCTCACTCACCTGGGGTTTTGCTGTTTGAATCCGAGCCCTCTTCAGCCTCCAGGGCAGCCACCAAGGAGATGTCCCAGTCCATGGCCACCACATAACACCCAGACTGCCTCAGCAGCCACAGAGAAAATTGACATGGGACATGGGGCTTATAACACGATGGGGCAGATAAAGGCAAGTTGTGTGGGCAGTCATGGATACCTGTGAAAATAATTTGCCCCTAAAAGAGCCCCTGAGATCACAGGGAGCCTCCACATCCTCCAAGAGATGATACTGCTAGGAACAGCTGGGTGAAGTCCCCCAACATGGCCACAGCCCAACTCAGGGAGCTGGCATGAGTCTATACAGGTGACTATTTAGAAAAAAAATTAAAGTATTATACTTAGAAAACTGTTTCCATGCTGTCTGCAACCCTCCATTCCAGCCCATCTTCCCCATCAGAGCAAGGCATTGCTGGGTTTTTAACCCTGACCACACAAGTCTATTCAAAGCCTTTGCTCAAGGGGACAGCTAGCAATTCCAAAGGGGCAACCACTCCACAGCTCCATCCTGTCATGCCTGCTCACTGCTCCAGAAGGAACAGCTGACAAACAGCCAGCACAACTGCAAAATTCTTCTCCCTATGATAAATCCTCCCTACTACCCCCTGCTTTTTTCACACCAAGAAAAGCCTTTACTATTAAGCAAAGAAAATCTGTATGAGTTGCTTTGTGCAACACACCAGCAAGTCAACAAGACTGTGGCAACAAGGGAAGAAGTCATATTTTCCTTTCAGCCATGACCACAGAAATCTGCTTTGTCCCTGTCACACAGGGCGCTTGTTGCTGTGCCCCCTGCAAGGGCCTTGCACAGAGCTGCACAAAGGAATAACAACAAAGGAAGTATTTTGTTCTCACAGAATATAAATCACCATGATTTTTCAGACCTCTTTGCCAACGCGTGTTCCTGGCAAAGCAAGGACCAGATTAGGGAGGGGATGGGCCCAGGAGAGGGGAAGAGGGATGAACAAATAACTGTACTGAGTGAGAAGCATGTGAACTTTCTCATGCCTTGCTGCTTTGGCACCTGTGTCTTTCTGTCTCTGCCTCTGACCCTGCTGGTCCAGTTGGGGCTGGGGACTGCAGGACTCCCCCTGCTTTCTTCAGCAGCTGAGCCATGAAGGCATCACACGCTGCAGCAGGGCACAGGCAAGCCAGCCTGGAAAGCCAACAGGACACAGCTCCAGCAAAATCCAGCTTGCCAGCAGCAGGACCCAACTACTCAAACACAGGTCAGTCAGCAGTGGGTGGTCCTGCACACCATTGCCTCTGAGAGACACAAAGCAGCACCTGGAGATGGAAACCACCTGCCCTTTGCTCCTCCTTTGCCATGGACGGTAGTAGTTTTCCACAGAGGAGTTGTTTCCTTATTCTATTACCTTCTAACATGGCAGATGGCACATTTGGGTCTCCCAGTTGTGCTGAATGCCACATCATTGCTTTATGTTTCAAAGGAGCTGTGGCACCCCCGAATCCTGCCAAAGCAAGGGAAACAAACCTTAGTCAGGGATACACACCTAATATGACTGAACACTGAGGCCACCCTGCCTGCACTGCTGTCTCTAAGAGGTGATTTACAGATGAGGCGAAACCCAGCAGGAGCCTGTCCCTGTCAGGTGCTGCCTGTCTGCAGGGAGCTGTGTTCTGGACACGCTCCAGCCCCCCAGCAGGGTGATTCCCTCAGCTGAACCAGGTGTTTCTGGAGGCCCTGACTAAATGGACAAAAAAAACAGAGGCAGGGGCACCAGCCCACGACCAAAGCCATTTACCCCAGCACTGCCACGCTGTGCAGTTTGGTCTGAGCGACCTGAACAGAGAGCAGGGAAGCAGGAAAGAGGAATTGTTTGAGAAATATTTTCTTGACTGAATTTGCTGCTTTGCTAAAACCAGTGTTTGGTGGGGCAGTGGTGGCTTCCAACCAGGAGCCAGGAGTTGTGGAAGGAAGTGGGGACCACAAAGCCTCCGAGGACCCCAGCAAATATGACATCAGCCAGACTTAGACAGGAGTCGTTTGTGTATCTGGGGCAGAGAGGTTGTGTGTCGTACCATTAGATGTATTGTCTTGGCCAGAAGAGAAATGAAGCAAGAGCTTTCTTTCTCTGCTGCTTTATCTGCTCTATGCAGAATTGTCAGATTATGCAGAAATACCAAGCATCAGACAGGGAAATGTTTGCTCTGCTTTTGCATTGTTTCCAGAGCAGAGTAAAACAGGCTCATTTTGATTGAAGGTATCTCTAACCTCAAGGGAGAAAATTATTGTGCATGGAAGGCAGGATTAAAGACTGAGTAGTTTTCCAGTGCTGGTCCACAGCACAGTTACCGTGGCCTGAGCTGGTTCCCAAGTCCTCAAGGGCAGCAGAACTATGAGCTGACCCTGCCAGGCCCTGGCTTGTCAGCACCACTGACCTCAGGGAATAGGCACAGACCAGGCAGACACGTCGATATGGCTCACCAAACGTGCTGTGGGTGTGCTCACTAAGGCAGCTTTGGTGAGTGCAAAGCTGTGCACACCAGTGAGGCTGGAGAGATGCATCATTTGTCTGGAAGAGACCTCAGGTGTGCTGCCACTCTCCTCCCCATAGTCCTGTGCTCTCCAGCTGTTTTTAGCCCTGTTTCTGTACCAATGCCATGGTGGCCATGTGACCACTTCAGCACACACAGATATGTGACATGGAAAAATAAATCAGAGTCTGGGACTTTGCTGTTCCTGCTGGTTTTTTGTTCTTTGAGCCATGACCAGTGGCAACCAAAATCTGTGAGCAAGGAGTTTCTGGTGGGTCTGATGTTGCACAAATTTACAAAGACATTTGCAGGTGGATCAAAGCCGGGCGTTTGTAATGTAAATGATTAAGAGCAGCTATTTGTGTCCCAGCACAGAGGCTGAAATACCTGAGGCTGTAAAACCCAGTGCTGCAGGGGTCTGCCTCCTCCCCCTGCCAGGGTAGCAACAGCAAGCTTTCACCTCCTGAATCAGGGCAACACTCACTAGTTT
This sequence comes from Cnemophilus loriae, assembly GCA_013397755.1. Lineage (NCBI taxonomy): Eukaryota > Metazoa > Chordata > Aves > Passeriformes > Corvidae > Cnemophilus > Cnemophilus loriae. The sequence goes on from VZTF01007552.1 coordinate 533,053, forward strand.
GTTCTCAGCAAAATCTCACTGCTCCAAGTTACCTGTATCCACACAGCAGCTTGGCTTTCACCTGTCCACCACCGCTGTGGGAGAGCATCAACAGCTGTCCCTGAACCCTGCAGGTGAGATGGAGAGCTCAGAGAGCACAGCCTGCCACAGTGATGCATGGGAACACATCCCATCCCGAGGGATGCTAGTGCCTTGCTCCCCACCCCTAGGGGCAGCCTCACTGGGCACAGCAGGGCTCAGCAGGTTTAGCTGGCACCACATGGACCTCATGTCTGGTTCTAAGGTTTCCTGGGCAACTTTTTTTTTTTTTAATTACAACTGTTATCCCACCACCCCGGCCAAAGGTGTGATGGAAGTTACTGCAGTCTGGTGGGCAGAAAGATCTCAAAGCATCCAACCACCAAATGTGGGAGAGATGACGGAGACATTAATCTCGTAAATGATGCAGCTGATCGGATTGTGTATTTCCTTGGAATCCACATACTGTTCTGGGTCTCTCTTGGTAAGTGGGGCAAAACCCCACTAAGCTTTAATGGTATGGAAGAACTTTACCAGGTGGCTCTCTGAAACTGCAATAGTTAAATTAAGTTAGGCTCCAAAATTATCAGAGCTCAGAATAGCGAACTATTCAGTGGGTACCTTTGTGCAGGGAAGCTGCTTCACTTCAGTCAAACAGAACGGAGAAACAATGGAGCATGTTTCCTGTCACATTAGAAATATTCTTTAGCTTTTAATAAAGACAAAAAGAGGAGGAGTAGGTGGATATTTTAGAAGCTGTTATTCAATAGTTTCTAATGGTATCTACAGTAATTTGGGAATAATCTTGAGGAATGACATCCGTAACACAAGAGATAGGCTATGTCTCCTGCTGCTCCTTGCAACAAGGGCAACACAAGGAAGATTAGGAAACCTTGGACAGTACAATGGGATCAGCCATCCCAGGCTTCAGTGACTTTCTGAATAACAGATTTAAAATGCTTTTGAACTTATCAGGAGAATGAAGACTTTGGATTAAAGCCGCAAGGCAGGCAAAAGATAGCAGGAGATGCTTTGCGTAATTGCTAGAGCCAACAAATAAACCCTGACCTCCTAATTCCCAGGCCAAGGACCCACTGAGCAGGTGATCACCTTGTATTGCAGCCCGACAGGGGTGCCTGGGGCTGCACAGGAAGCTGGAAGGGGACACAGTTAGGACAGCTGACCCCAACCAACCCAACAGATATCCCAGACCAAGTGCCCAGATCGCATTCAGTATATAAAGCAGGGGGGTAGAATGAGGAACATTCAGAGGGATGGCGTTTTGTCTTCCCAAGTTATTGTTACACGTGAAGGGGCCCTGCTCTCCTAGAGATGGCTGAACTCCTGCCTGCCCATGGGAAGGAGACAATTAATTCTTTGTTTTGCTTTGCCTGTTTGTGGCAGCTTTTGCTTTACCTGTTAAACTGTCTTTGTCTCAACTCACAATTTTCCTCACTATTACTCTTCTTATTCTCTGCCTCATCCCATCGGGCGCAGCTCAGTTTGGGTTAAATTGTGACACACTCCGTTGTGCTTCCACTGCCTATTGTCAGATCTGAAAACTGGGTGAGAAGTTATGTGAGTCTGCCCTGAATTATATTACTTTTTAACTCATTGAAGAGGTGATATCTTTTTGGTTTTCATACCATCCTTTCAAAATCCACCTGCTGTGCCACACTGCTCGGCAAGCTGGCAGTGAGACGCTGGAAGACTGCATTGGGATGGCAGACAGCAAACCCAGACATCAACATGCCACAGATGCCTGTTAAGAGAGGGCTTAGACCTTAACCCCAGCAGAGTTTTATTGTATGCTAGGCTTTGGAGAGAGCAGAGAGGTGCTAATACAGTCCTGCCACATCAGGTGTGGAGACAGGAGGTGGTCATAGCCACAGCCGCTTTGCAAGTCCAGCTGGAGACCAGAGAGGTCCTTTCCTCTCTTGAGGAAAAGGAATCATTTGTTCTTCATGTGTACCACTAATGACAACAGAAACTTTAGATTTACCATACCTTCCTTTAGATTTACCATACCTTCCTTTGGGTGTAGACAGCCTCTGAAAACATCAGAGCAGACAGCTCTTCTTGTGGTTGTGACTGGCACCAGTTTCACCATGTCTGCAAAATACGTCATTGTAAACTCATTTCCTGCCCTGCCTCATTTGTGACAGGAGGCTGAGACTGCTGTGAAGGACTAACACCGGGGCCTCTGAAGATGCTGCCAATCCAGCACAACCAGAGGCTTTCCTTCAAATACCAAGAAATTCACTTTTCAAGAGCATCAGTGTATGGGACATTACCCTAAATGAGAATTTCAGCGAGGTGCAGTGCCTTGTGTACTGGAGGACCTCCAGGGTGAGCTGGAATAAAATCTCTCCCCAGCTGAAAAGCCATAGTGCTTGGATTCAAGCAGCAACAGTGGAAGATATATGCTGTCTGCAGTTTGTCTGCTTGTCCCACATGAGGCTGTTATCCCCAGATGTCACTGCAGGGTACCACAGGGGCTGTGCAGGGTTATTGCACAGACAGGGCATTTCCTGACACTCTGGGCTGGTGCCTTTTCTTTAACAGTTAAACTTTGTATGAGTAGCTGTAACTTTCCCACTTCCTTCTGGAGCTTGACCTGAAGGAAACAGACACATTTAGGATACCTGACATAACACTAGAAACTTTCTGGTCAGATGAGGGCACCGACAGCTCAGTCAGAAGAGGAGACAAGAGAGAAAATGTCCTTGTTCAGAAAGACTTTGTGCCCCCTTGCTATGCTTGTGAGGTCCCACTGTGCCCATATGTATCCCTTTATCAACAGCTACTTTTCCTTTAAAGTAAGTCCAGAATCGCCCTGTCAGGACACTTCCCCACCATGAGGTTAATGAAGAGTCCACCAGATGGGCAAAACAGGGAAAGTCTCGATCTTAAAGTTCGTCACTTAAATATCTCTTCACTGGAAAGCACTGATTTTTGAACAGGAAAAAAAATTGAGTCTTCTGGGAAATAAGGTGCCCTCTATTAAATCAGTTATTCCAGGACACCAGAAGCAAAAGCTAGTTACATTTATATCAGAAAATAAGCAGAGGTCTGTGCCCCACAGAACTGAACCTGAAAAAGAGAGAAGGATGATGACTTTTCAACTTAATTAATAATGCAAAACCTGAGGAAGGGGCGAGCTGCGCAGAACCCCGGAGACAGACTGCAAAGAGATGGATTTGCTGATAGTACACTACTGGCTTCTGCTGTTCCTCTCTTGACACAGCGTCTGCTGCCTACCAGAGCAATCATATCCAAGTGTAATTGTCTAACAATTGTTCCACACTGAGGAAATAGTTCTGATTACAGACATTAACAAGTTTAGGCATTAAGCTTCCTCACTGTAATTACCCTTGAGCTTAGTCTCACAAATGAATTAATGTGCTGATCGCTTGGACTAATAGAACAAGCAAAAGGGTGATGAATTGCTTCCAAATCAGTTAAAATCAAGCGTGACATCATTTAATTAATTTCAGAGCTTGAGGGGAGGAGAAAGGGGGTCAGTACAATGCTGAAAATAAAGGTCTCTCTCCCTTAGTGATTTCTTCGGAGACAGAAATATGCAAACGGGGGAGGATGGGGCTGGAGAAAGGGAAGAGGTGCACCAGGTGAGAAGGAGGATGCTGAAGATGGAACTGTACAATTTTTGTGTTTGAGCAGTCAGGCCCAGGTGGCTGCAGCTGTGTGACCAGTTCAGTACAGCTGACAAAGGTGCAGTGCATGGATATTTTCTGGATATGAACAGATGCATTTTTCACCTCACTTTGAATTTTAGTCATTCCTGAATTCATACACAAACCCTGTTTCTCCCCCAAGCAGAGAGCCCACTCCTGGCCTTCCCAGGGGTCACAGTTCCTCCGTGAGTGCTGAGTGTCTGACGACAACATTGTCAAAACCCCTCACCTTGGTCAGGTATTCTGGCAGCGGATCATTTGCCGGGCTGTCAGCACAAGGCTTGGCTGGCCACTGCTACCAAGAACAGATAGACTGTTACCCTCCCTGACTTCTCCTCCCAGTCAGGTTTTTTTCACAAGGGAACAAAAGGGGTCAGTGGAAAGGACATGGCAGGGCTTTGGACTGCTGTGAAGTACAGACTCTTTTAGATTAAAGTTCACCTCGCATGGCTGCCCACCTGTAAAATAAAATGGCATGGCACAAGGAGCTTGTACCTGACAGAGTTCCATGTGGAGTTTCTCCTTGCAGCCCAATAGACAATGAACCATCACCAACTTAGATTTTGTATCACATGGATATCCTACACAAACAGCCACCAGTGGAGAAGGTTTTGTAAATCAAAGGTCTCCATTGCAGCTCACATCTAGAACAGGGTTCTGCAGTGGAGAGCAGACCAGTGGGGGATACTTTGCAAGCACAATTGTGGCCTGACGACAGCTTAAACACATGTTAGCAGCACACACAGACATACCTGTTCACAGACACTCCAGGATTTGCTGCCTGGAGACAAACAGGTGCTCATCTCTCCTAAGTGTACATATGTGATATAAAATACACCTTCAGTGACACACAGAAACAGACAAGAAGGCACAAAAAAATTGTATACCCAAACACAGGATTTCATGTCATTTAAATGACAAGGACTTTTGTCATTGCTGATTTCAGTGGGAGCTGCATAAGGCCCACAGTTCTTTTACTGCAAGCTTGATCTACACTTTGTTTCCATGAATTCTGGAGCAGTGAAGGGAAGGAGGTGATGAGACATGTGAAAGCTAAATTTGAAGATAATTCATTCTCATAAGTGTGGAGAGCCATCATGCTTTATGGCAGAGCCTGGCTGCCCCTTTATTAGAAAATGGACAAACTCCCCTCTGTTACTCAGAACGGTAGTTTGGGAGTCTCTCTGTGACAAGACTGTTTCATGGGATTTGCCAGAGACCACAAGTCCAGCAGCCCAATATCAACACCCTCTGGCAGCATTCATCATTGTCTTGGCTACTTTAATCCATCCTGTCACCCTGGTGACAGTACAGCTTATGAGTCCATTTGTTTGATACAGACCTACAATAAATCCAGTTAGTGGGGCAGAATGCTGGTGACAGTCATTGTGATATAGAGCAGATTCCTTATTCCCAGAACACGATCTTGCAAGGCATCAGGCATCTCTTGAGATGCCCATAGCTCTGTTTGCTCTGTTTTTAAATGACAACCAGCAAACAACAGCAAAGAGCACCAGCAGTAACGTTCACACATGCAAAAACTTCGAAGGTCTTGGATTTCCTTTCCTAGTGGTGACCTGACAAATCCTCTGCAGCCTCACCAGTGGCACCTTCACGGGTAGTCAGAGATCTTGAAGAAGACCCACCTGTCCCTGCCTTGTTCATCCAGCTTATCACAGAGATGCTGGTTCTGCTCTGACAGCTCTGGCTGCTCTGAGCTATGAGTCTCACTCTGCTCTGCTTTGCTCCTAAGGAGGAATAGCTCATCTCACTTGTTCTTTCATCAAACTGACACATGGTGCCCGTGCTAGGGACCAGTTTGGCCCAGTAAAAAAAAAACGGAACACTGCAACCAAATGGTGGCAGAGGTTCAAATAATTGGCACTGATGCCTTTTGGAAATCTGGCCATGCATTGCTGGAGACCCAGCTCTGCTCTTGGTGGGCAAGCCACCTTTAGGGCTCTAGAGAACTGGAAGGGAAAGCAAAAATCTGGTCTGGTTGAGAACTGATTTTTAAGGGTAACTAAACTTCCAGCACAACCCTCCTGTCAGACACTTCCTGAAAGTCGGGTGAGATGAACTCAGAGGGAATTATTCACCTGAGCATCATAGGGGATCTGGGTCTTTTTTTGTACTTCAGTTCTCCACGTGTAAAGAGGTAGAAATAAAAAAACCCACTCATCTCCAAGGGATGAAATGTTTACAAAATGCTCACAAACTGTGCTGCAGGGGGGTTGCTCTCCTAAGCATCTTGCAGGGACTTCTTGGCAGCATGACAATGCCATGGCATTCTAATGGCAAGAGAGGGATTTGCTTTTACAATATGACATTTCCCAGACAATTAAGGTGAAGAGCTGTGTGCTATAAACATTTTTTAGTATTAAATACACACAGTAAAAATAAATGTTTAAAGGCACTTTTTTTTTAATATAGGACATGGTGCTTTGCACATTATTGAAAGAATCCTTACTGCTACCATAAGCTTCAGTTCAAACTGTGTAATTATTACATTATTAAGGCACTTTTTTTTCCTCCCATTATATATTAACTGTACCTAAGAGATCCAGAAATGAAAGAATCTGAGCTTTCCTAACTTAATGGTTGGAGAATTTGCTCTGAGAGACTGAAACAGATAAAAATGTGTTATGCACTTTTTGTCCAGTGTCATAGAAACCTCATGAAATACAGGGAGAGACAGGAAATCATATAATGATTCACAAGTTTTTTCAATTTCCACAGGACTCCTTTCATCACTTCCCAGACTGGAAGGATGTAAGGTTTTGGAGGTAGCCTCTACTGTCATCCTTCAGCTCACAAACATCAAATAGGAGGCATCCGGGAAGATGCCACGGCAGCAAAACCAGACACAGAGGCCCTTCCTTCCTATACTCAGAGGGTGTTATTGTATTCATATTAATTTTTTAGATCACCCCAATGCCAACAAGATCGCAGACAGGATGTTTCCTGTACTTGCTTTTTTCAAGAATATAAAACCAAAATGTTTGAGGCCCCAGTCCTGAACCCAAAGTCAAAACCTCACCTGGTCTCCTATAAAAACTAGCTTCCCAAGACAAGGCCTACTGGGAGCACAGGCTTTGGCACTACCACCAGAACTGTAGGGGCTGAGATGCTGGACCTACCATGCAAGAATTACGTGACTTGGACGTGGTCTTCGGCTCAAATCATATGGGAGGCTGGTAATCTGGATTTCTAGTTAATCTGGACCTGGAGTCACGTCCCACTGTGCAAACCCTGCCTTAGGAGGTTTAGAAGGAAATGCCCCCAAACAAAAGAAAGCCCTCGGGGCTGAAGTCACGTGGAACGCAGGGTCCTATCCTAGCAACCATCACCACAGTGTTTGCATTTCTACATTAATATTCATGGATATGTGAGCAAACGTCCTCTAACTGCAACTTCAGCCTGGTCAAGGTGACTGACCTTCTTCATTAAGTGCTTCCAAATTTCCAATCTAGCCACGGATGTGAAAAATCTGTGCTAATTATAGGCTTGTCGGGAGGTCAGAAGTGCAGAGGGGAGATGAGGGGGTTTCTGATAGTTATTTAAAGGCACAGCATAACTTCAACAGGGTTTTGGGCTTGCACTAATACACTGTCCTGGTCTCTGTTATTCAGGCTGGGTTATCCAAAAGTAGTGCTAAAAATCTGGGAGGGCTTCAGATACTGGGACATGCCATTGATTCAGATGACCGAGGTGAAGCTCCTCAATAGTAAAGGAGACACCCTCTCTGTGCCTCCCCCTGATTTTTGTCCCAGTCCATTCTAAATTCTGAACATCTGGTACCCTCGTGGAGGCCATAATATTATCCCAAACTGTGTGTGCACAACACTTACAAACACTGCTTAAAACATAATGGCTTGTTAATATAACATATGTCATCAGAGAAGTGATACGAGCCCTTTCCCTTTTATATCCTTTTCAGTAAAGCACATTTTGAAACTCACTGACCTTTATTCTTTCCTGCTTTTTTTTTAAGTTCCCTGGCATTATGTAGAAAAAAACGTCCGTGTGAAGAGGAATATAATGCAGCTTATTACCACTAACAAGGGAATGGCCCATAACTCTAGAGAGACAGGGCCTCAAGTGAGCTATGAAGGTCATCACATTGCATCCAGAAGGAAAATGCAATACTGACTGTCATGCTTCCCATTTCAGACACATTGCAGTCTGCTTTCAGTTTTGTTGCAATAAATAGTAAAAAAAAAAAGGTTTTTCTTTCAGATAGAATTTCACACAGTAGGTCCTCCCCACTTTGGGGGGATTGAAGGTAAATATCTGTCTGGATTTTCCAGCACTATTTATATTCCTCTGAATTTGCTGGTTAGTTTGTTCACGAATCTTTAGGACCTGACTTCATATCCAGCCACAGCTTCTCCCTGCTGGAAATACTCAAACCTCTCAGTGGGTAAAGGCACAAACAGCAAACTTACAGGCTTGACCAGGGTTACCTCCAGAGCTCTCCAATAATACACTGTTTAGTTCTTGGAAATCAGTCTTTCCTGTGATCCCCCTGTGCTGCTTCACGCAGCCACGAGACTTAGAGCAATGTTAAAAGATGACAATGCTGTGCTAAAGCCAGTGTGGTGTGAACAGATCACTGAGGGGACCAAGCTGTAGATTATGTACTGGACAAATACACAAGGCTGAGGAAGACATTTTAAGCCTTAGGTTATAAATTAACATAAACAGCAGTATCCCTTCCCAGCCATTACTGCATCAGGGATGTGCCAGAGCCCTGCAGTGGGCAAGCACTGGGAAAAAGCATTGCTGCCCTCTAAGAATGGAGGTTTTCTTTTTGTCCTTAGCACAAACACATCAGTGTAGTGCTGCAGCTCTCAGGTCACTGGTAACTGGGGTGTAACTGGGATAAAATACATTTTTCCATATCCCCATTCCCCGGTCCACCTTTCTACAGCCCTCAGAGAGCCTGAGGGAGGGAAGCTGAGTTGTACCTTCCTCCTTTGTCTCAGTGCTGAGAATCTGATATTTTGGCCTTGCTAAATGGCTCAGAGTTTGTGCTCTACAGCTGTAGCAGTATTTTCTTTGAGTTTGTTTCAAAAGGAATATCTTCTTTGGGTGGGATGATGTAGAAAAGTAAAAGCTAGTATTTTCCTTCACATCACTACCTCCTTTCCAGTTGCAAATGGTGCTGTGTAAAAAGGTGTCAGGAAGTGTTGTGGCACTACCTGAACTTCATTTTCAAAATGATGACAATGAAACATTGTTGATTAAGAAGATCCTGATCCCACTGTTTCATTTCGTAAAAGAAGGGGCACATGCAAATCCATGGTCATGTTCAGGCTTGAAAGAGAAAAGAATACAGCAAAAAAAACCTGGGCCATGCTGGACCACATACCTGAACATCAACTCCTTATCACTAATTAGTTCCTCGCTAATTGATGAACAGTGAGCAGCTTGCCAAACATTTGACCCTTCAAGTAGGAAAGACAAATTGCAATGTTGCATAAACAACAAAACCCAGGGAGCATCTTCAAGGCTGATTTAATGACACAAAAAGCCAAAGAAGCCAGAAGAGAAACTGTGGTGGAGCAGCATTTCTGTCTATTCCCAGAAGGCCTGATCCAAGACTTGAGCTAATTCTTCTTGTGAGAGGACTGGCAAGCGGCAAAACACCGCTCCAGCCTCCGAACAACAGCCCTGCATGTCCCAGCTTGCCAGCCTAGAGCCACAAAACTGTTTTTGGCTGAGGAGGATAATGTTGCCAGTGGTACTAATTATACAGCAGCTTGGACAAAAGCTAGTCCTACTGAAGGCAGCGGCTCTGCTCGAGAAAGGTGAGCAGCAGAAAGCTCTGCCAAATCCAAAACTTTGGTCATTCTTCCTATTTGGCCACATCCCTCACTCACACCATGCTTAGCCCAGGCTGGTCTGAAAAGTGACAAAAGGAGATGGCTAGACAAACTGCTTCAGTTTTTTAAATAACAAGCAACACTGTCGATGAGCAAAAAAATGTAATTGTGTTTCTGGTGTATGTAGGTACTCTCTCCTTTCAAAAAACCACTATGCCTTCCTAGGTTCTCTCCAGACGTCAGCGTTCCGTGCCAGTCCAGGCAAGGATGAAGCCTTGCAACAATATAATAGAGAAGAAAATGCTTTTTAGTCTCTATTAAATGGATAGATGAATTAAATCTGTTAAGATGGGGTCTAACCTGCCACCACTCTGAGACAGACGCAAGAAACATTTCCAGTACAAACTAACAACACCAGCACTAACTCTACTGACTTGTTAAAGGTGTGTATTTCATATGCTTAGTTTCATATGCTCAGTTTCACATGCTGATAGATGTACTAATTTTTTATACTTATCTATACTCACATCTATATCTGCCTGAAGTATGGATCCTTTACAGAAAATCTGTGCTTTTGCTCTCAGTTTTCCTTCTTCCTTAGTCAGAAACGGAACTGATGGCCTCTGGGGATCAGAGGGACATCTAAGCTACAAACCTGAAGGGAAAAGGCAACAGTTACTGCCCCTGCTTCACACACAGCTAGCCCTGCAAATGCTCCCATGCCAACTGCTTCGGCCTCCTGCTGCTTTTCATTTTAATTCTTTTAAATTACAGCTAAGCAACCGTGCAAATGGTCTGATGCCACGTCGCTCCCTTTCCTCCTAGAGAAGCCAGCGCAATTTTCACTGGTGCAGTTCTCAAAGGAGAGCAGGAATGGGGTATCACACTAAGCACTGAATGCTCCCTGGTTCACATTCCCTTAGAGCAAAAGAGGCAGCCAAAAAAATCCAGAGAGCATCTGTATTTGGATTTCTGCACACCTAAGCTGTTTGCAGAGGAAAGAGCCATTCAGCTTCCTCATCACCCTTTTAGACTTGCCCGCCCTCTCCTTTCCGCAGATGTGAGCTGCTCCTATTGGAGGTGTGTGGAATCCACCTCCTTTTGCTGGCGCTGCAGTGGCCCAGCTCTGGCACCATCCTGGCCAGGGTGCAGTGCCAGCCCCGGGCTGCCTGCCACCGGCACAGGAACTGCGCCCTGGGATCCTGCACCAGGCTCCAGAGGTGCTTGGGACTTTGGGCATGCGTGGCACAAGTCGAGGTGAACACGCAGAGCAAGTCTCAGCAGGGGCTCCTGGGCTTGGCCTTCAGTTATGCTGCACTTCCCTGAAGACTTTGTCTAAGACATCCCCAGCTGTCTAATATTCATTTTATGCACAATTAGAATTTTTTTTAATTGAATCTTGTTGGAAGTTTTGCAGCCATGTAGGATTCTGCACCCAAATATAGACTTTGCTCTGTTATCAAGGGAAATGTCCCATATCCAAACAGCAAAAGAGACCAGTGAGTAACTTAAATGCAGGAAAGTAAACACTGAAACATGCAGAAAATCCCCATGTGGGTGCAGACAGCATGCCAGTGTGGATGGGAGCAGGGACAGGGACACAAGGCATGGATGGAGGATGGGGAGATGAAGAGATGGGTCTGAAGTGTGTTCAGCACTAGAGTTACTTCCCAGTAGAGCAGGACAGGAACACTGCGTGCTGTGGTCTCCCCACTGGCCATCACGTCCCTCTGCTCCCCTTGAGCAGCCCAGAGGGCACTGAGGGGGCTCTGGGTGCCTTTCCTGCCCTACCTGCAATGGCTGCAAGGGTTTTTTTGGTGATTGAAGGTTTGGGGTTTGCTTTTTTCTTTCTCCCTAGCTCTTAAGAAATCATCTGTGAAATGCAGAGCAGCTTTTATTTAAATATGTAACAGCACCCCATTTTTGTGTTAGAGGTCTGAGAAAGGGGCCCAGATGCTATAAATCCAGCTTTATTTGCTTACACATGGCATTTCCCTGACTACTACCATTCTGAACCACCCAAATCCGTCAGTCTAATGGAGATATATGGACAGTAAAAACACGCACTGGAAAACTACTGGCACATTGTACAAAATGATCAGATTTAATCAGCTGATAAATTATTCACTTCAATGGAGAGTCAAACCTATGACTTGAATCTATTTATGGATGTCTGATTAGTGCAAGTAATTTTCCATTGCTTTATTATGTTTTCTAATACATTATGAAAACCATGTTGTGCTAGCACTCTTGCTTAAGTCATTTTGTTGCATGAGCACATACCAGAAAGCTCGTTCCAGCCAAGGCCGGGGACATGTTCCAGTGGGCACCACTTAGTTACACCACTAACTTAGCACCACTGTGCTATTTCCAGGGGCTTCTGCAGAGCCAAGTTGCCAAGAGAGTGGGAATTTCATTTAAGGAAAGCTATTACACTGCCAGGCTCTCTCAGTGGCACTGCTCTCTTTTCAGACCCAGCTGCCACTGTGACAAAGTGCAGGAGGAGGGCTGTCCCGGCTGCCCCCCAGGCCATGATGGATGTCTCTGGTGCCTAGAGGAGGAACACAGCAGTAAATTGCATCACACTATTGAGTATTTGTGTAGTGGCACAAGGACACAAGAAGCAGCAGCAACTGATGCAGCACCAGCCCTGATGCAACAGAGCTTGGCAAATCAAGTGCTTGAGGCTGCAGGCAGACCTGGGAGCAAAGGAGTCTTGTGGACTGTCACGTCTAACTCCCATATGAGACTGGCCTGAGCATTTCATCCCATTAGCCTGTACTGAGGTCATCCTTTTACAGCTGCTTGCAGACACAAGAAAGGAACAGGCACAAGGCAGCATGATGGAGAAAAGCCTTGACTCCATCACTTCTCTACTGCTCCGGACACACCACACATCCAGAAGCAAGGCTTGCACCCCAGAAGGCCTCAAGTAAGTTCTCCTGGCTTTGGGATGGATTGAAAGGAATGCAGTAGCACATGTCACACCCGCAGAGCCCCAGGCACTCTGCCCGGGGCAGTGATGCACTTTTGAAAGAGACCGAGAAGGAAAGAAGCCAGAACTGAAGAAGAGCTGGATGGCACAGGCCTGCTGGCCAGGTCTGCCACCAAGCCCATCCTGGGGCATGGTTTTGGAGAATGTTCATCTCAACAAGCCATGTCAAAAGGCCATAGCACCAGGATGCCCTGCCACCAGCCTGACTCTTCCCTGCCCTTCTGTCCCCTTCCCCATGGCACAGAGCTCCCAGCTCCAGTCCCCTCATACCACTGTCCTTTTATTTTACACAAGGTGTTGGTTTCCCTCTCCTGCAGCCCATTGAAAGCACTGGTTGCTGAAACTGCAAGAATTGCGCTTGAAAGAACCAGGTAATTGTTATAAATGAGAGCAACCAGAGTAAGCAGAAGATGGGGAGCCCGAGTTGAGCAGGCTCCTAGGTCAGTCTCACGGCAATTCCCTCTCTGCCATAGGACAGGGAAAATTCTGCTGAACAGGCAAGGTAGAGTTTACCTGTTTTTCATCTCTCTTCTATAAAAGCCAAGCACGTCAAACCATCCAAGGCTTAACCTTGCAGTGACACCACAGCACTGAGAAGCCCCATGCAAGACTGGGCTGACACCTGAGCAGGAAAAGGCCGTGAGGTTCACATCCCAGAGCCAGCTGCAGGCACTGGCATGGCAGGGACCTGAACATTCTCAAATTCCTAGACTGTTTTTGGCGTTTTTTAATTTTTAGCAGTTTTTCCCTATTCTCCGTACTTTTTGACTTGTGGAAGTGTGCTAAAGCAGAGGGATCCAGCTGTGCCAGGACCCAGGATGGGGCTGTACAGCTGTGCTGTCATCCACAGGGCAATTGTGGCTGGCAGTACCTCGGGTATGTACTGCTCCCCTTTTCCACACACACCACTGCTACAGGGCTGTGTTTAGTAACCTGGCTTAGGTTTAGCAACTGAAAGGTGCCAGACTGACTCTCACCCTTTTCAGACACAGGGAAGCCCTGATCCCACACACTCTTCATCCACCAGGAACCAACCTGCTAAAGGTGTGAGGTAGCTCAGCTCTCGTGTGAGAAATGAGGCAAAAGCACGGGTACAGTCTATAGCTAATGGAGGTTAACTTCACACTCAGCAAGCACATTGCCTCCAGCAACACCTTCCAGCTGCAAAAAACCCGGGCTCCCTGGAAACGTGATCTCCCAGCTGCCACGCTGCCCTCTGGGGCACAGATCCCTCTCTTAACACCGTGCAAATGACATTAGAGGGAGGCAGTCGGGAGTGAGGAGGCAGGGGGGAGCCTTTTGTTGAGACTGCGGAAATTTTCAGTGAAATGAAAACAAATTGCTCTAAGTAAACCATTTGTCACAGTCTGATTACTCTGCTGCCACTCTGGGAACACCAATTTGTCATGCTAGATCAGGATAACAGCAGGCTGACTGTACGAGATGGCATCCTGCCTTCTGGCTTTCCCTCTTGCAACACGTGAGAGCAGCAGGGATCTCCTGGTAGCTCCTTCCCAGTGCCCATCCCTCCCGATGGAGCAGGCACACGCTGGGCTCCCTGCAGCCACATCCACACTGAGGACAGACCCATCCTCCCAGCAGCCTCTTCCATCTCCTGGTGCTGCAACCTGAGACCTGTCCAGTATGCTGCTTTTACCTATTTAGCCCGGCGTGTTGACCTGGACTACAAGGTGCCCGCGGCATGGATTGCTTCTGGCACCAGTGGTTGGCATAAAATTGCTCTGAACTGAACTTTGGCCCTGAAGTGTCCTAGCAATACACCTATTGGTCATCATTTCTCTTGAAAAGCCCATGTCTCCTGTTAGCTACACCTTCGGGAATGCTGCAGCTGAGCCTGCAGCGCTTGCCCGGCCCAGTCCTGATCCACACTTCCCTTGGTGATACCTTAGGAGCTTCAACATTCTGTAGATGGGACAATTTTAAAAGAACAAATAAACAGAGAAAAAAAACCCCTGAACTAACAAAATGCTGCCAGGTTCACATTTAAAGAAGTGCTTAAAGAAAAAGGATTCATGTAAGCAAGCAGCAAAATTCATAAAGCGTGGAAAAACAGCATAAAAAAATCCCAAGTCCAAGAATTGATTACCTTAGCTTCACTGTCCATAGCTAATAAACAATAATTTGAGTCTCCCCTGTTTGTGTCACCCTGAAATGATGCAGCAGTTTGTAATGCTGAAACAAAACAATTAACTCCACTCCAAGTAAAAATATCTTTCAGCCAATAAAAAGAAGGACAAAAACCCTCAAAATGTAATTTTTGGGTAAATGCTCCATTCATTCCAAAACAAAATCCTTCATCTCAGATTATTGATCCTTTTTCTAAACCTCTTCTCCTTTTAAAATAGTAGGTCAATATTTAAATAAAGAAATGCCTTTTTGAAAGAAAAGCTAAACAAGTTTTGTTTGCAAACCACAGGAATGAACTAACTGGGAATTTCCTTTTATCTTCTTCTCCATTTAGGGACTGTTAGGGTTTGCCAGGTCCCCACTGAGGCAGCAAATTATGTCTTTTCCCTTCTTTCTTCTTTACTGATATATTCACTCTATGTCCTCAGCTTTCCCCACTGCTTCTCCAGCTAGTCTCTGGCCAGCAGCAGATGGGAATGCCTGGACCTGTCACCCACCCACAGTCCTGGTCCAGCTCCTTCTCTGAAAGCCGCAAAATCTGGGAGGAAGAGGAGAGGAGAGATTCTAGAACACATCACCTCCACAGAACAGCAGAAATCAAAGCATTCAGTACTCACTGGAAGAACTATGGGGTATTTTAAGAGCGTAGGAATATTCCATGGCAAGGAAAGACAAAATGTTCCCAAATTATACAAAGGCCTCGTTGTTCTCAGTCACTGCACCCAGGGCCCCAGGAATGGCCCTGAACCTGTAACCACAGCAATCTGCTGTGCCACATGGGTGCCCGGAAGCAGAGCTGTCAGTGTGAAGTGAAGCGTTTAATGGAAACTTGCTCAACACAGACACTGGTGGCACTGGTTACAGTGCCACTGCTGGCCATTCTCCTTTCTTCCCTTTGATTTTAGAAACTGTAACATACCTTCAATATTAACAATTTCTGTTTTAACTGAAGGGAGAGGCCTTTAAAAATAACATCTCCCTTAAAAAAAAAAAACAACAAAACAACAACAACAAAAACCCCAAAAAGATGTCACAAAAACTGCAGAAACACACAAAGCAAGAGAGCTGTACTCAAAATGTACCCTGTACCCAGACCCCAGAGCTGCACCCTGACCAGCTCAACTCTGGGTATGCTCCAACCCCAGAGCACCAGAAACATTATCTTGAGTACTTAGCACAAGGTGAGAAGTCTGAGGCCGAACAGAGAGCAGAGATGAGGTAGAATTCCCTCAGAGACCTGGTGATGTTCTGGGGCTTTCATGTCAAGTGAAAGCTCTTTTGACACGTGCAGGCAGACATTTATACACAGAGATACAGAGCTAATTAGACACGCAACAGGTCTCTGCTGCAGCTGATAGTGTTGTGCAGCTTGTGATTCCTGCCAGAACATTTTGGATTCAAGGCAGGCAATATGGACACAGTACATTTATCTAAGGGCTTCCAAGGGTTGTAAACATCAGCATTATCTTTAGTAAGGATGGCAGTAAGATGCAAATTTTTAACTTGTCCAAGGAAAAAACCTGACAGCAGCTCTACAGTGTAAGGTGTTCTCTCCAGCAAGTGAAAGGCATGTGAGGAGGGCAAGAGGAAGAATTCAGCCCATTTTGCTGCTTCGGAAGGAGCCTGAGGCACAATTCAGGATTCATACATCTGCTTTCCCCACGTTTTAATATGGTTGAGTCTGGTTACATCCTAAAGAATAGAGCAACAAAATATCAGCTACTCTGGAAAGTTAGAGTAGTAACTGTGCTTTTGCTTAATCGCTCTCTAAGTAGTTTGGTTTACTAGCAGAGAAAAATACTGATGGAGCGGCAAATACAGACTGGGACTTACATATCTGAAAAACATTTAACAGAAATTGACAGATCTGTTTGTGTGAGTTTCAGCTAAATATTTTATAGCAGTAATGATAATAAAGTACTGCGTCCTTATTATGGCAGTTATATAAAATGTGTTTCCATGCATGGGCAAACAATTTCTGGGATCACTTCTAAGGACAAGAAGTGGAGGAGTTCTAAGGACACTTCTAACACACCAGAAGTAAGAAAGGAAAGAAAGGGCATACATTCTCTACAGCAGTCAATATCCTTGCCATTTCCAGATGGGTCCACATTTCATATTAGATCCAATGTTCAGGGCTCAACAAGAAATAAACCCTTACTGATTTAAGCATTGATATTACTGCCTGTAAGGTAATAATACCTACAAGGAGATCATCATTTCTTAACTATTAATATTTGTCTTAATCTACTTGTATAAAGCTGCTTCCCAGGGATGAACATGAGTGGTTACTGCAGCTGAGAGAAAAAGTTTTATGGGGAGGAAGCTGCCTGATTATCAGTAGTATTTTAGGTCCTAATAGAACAGCAAGAGCTGGTGCTATCGTCCCATCTTTGCGTCAGTTCCAGACGACCACACATTCAAACCGACACGAGTGAAACGGGAGATCGAAGTACAAAGGGGATTTCTTCTCCCCGCAGAGACCACGGGCTCTGTCCCGTCACTCACCAGGCTAAGTCCCCAGTTCGCCTTCAGCAGACTGGTCACAAGCACCCGCGAATGGTGAGCACACCAAAGTAAGGCAGAGTAGTACTCGGAATTCAAAAGGCAGGTTAAGATGTGCTTCTCTAGTTCAAAGAGCACAGAGAGTTTCCTTTTTACTGTGGCCCTGCAGATTTCAATTGATCCAAAACTAACTTGCATTTTCTAAATGTTTTTGCTGAGGTTGAACTTCGAGAGAAATCCAGTTGCTAGAAATGAAAGTTGCCAATTAAAAATCGGTCTATTTATGTGGCTTAGGGGAGATGAGAAGGAGAAAGGGAGAGAAAGGAAAAGCCAAATAACTCATTAAGTGATCTATATTGTGCCAGTACAGTTGGCAATTATAATTATCTTAATAAGACTTTCCCACTTATATAAGTCCTTCCATTCAGGGATCTCAAAACACTTTGCAACCATTAATGATGTTGGATTCATAACATTCCTGACCTCATTTACAGGAGAGGGAATTGAGGAAAAGAGAGTAAACACCATTTTCTGTAACAGAGAGCTTTCATTTTGTAACTGCCTGTAAAGTTTACACTTGAAACTATTTAATCACTCTTAAAAATCAGAGTCTGTTCTGAGCTCTTGAGCAGGCAGAAGTCCTAGACTCACAATGTGAGTGCAAAAAAACCTCCCGAAAAAATAATGAGAATTGTGTGAACTGGGACAGGCTGCCTGCAAACCTTCTTCAAAGAGCCTTTGGTCACCAACATTTGTCATCCTGGACCAATGTAGAGAACTTCTTTCTGCCTCTGCTCCACACACAGAAGCATCCCTGCCCCTACCTGAAAGAGCAGTCACGTGTAGGATGGGTGATATCCGTGTTCACGTCTGCACAGCCTTGGGTTTGGCTCCTCTGAAAGGAAAAATGAAACAGAAGTAAAGTGAAATCCTGGGAAAAGAAAAAAACAAAGTGGAACAATGTCTTGGTTTGAAAGACAGGTGTCTGCCAAGGAAGGCAGGAACCTCCATTAGAATGGAAAATGTGACCCCCTTCCCTCCAAATTATTATAACTTTGAAATTATAGGGCTTTCATAAAAGGGAAAGGAAAGATATGGGAAAAGGAATAACAGTTCTTTACTAGAATATATATATATTCAACAAGGCAAACAAACAACCACAACAGCAGCAACAACAAACAAACCCAGAAGCCCAGTGACAGCCCTCTCTCGGCTGTCAGCCACTTTCCCCTTCGGTGTGGTTCTGGTCAATCGGGTGCGATGATTCCAGGACCCATTGCTCCTTGTGCCTGTGGGGTAGAGGAAGCCACCCTCTGCTCTCTTCAGCAGGGAAAAGGTGAGGCACAACATTCAGGCTCTGCATTTCCAGAAAATCAGATGCCACGAGGGGAGGGTTTAGATTGGAGCACTGAACAGAATCAGAGATCCAGAAAACAAAATTTCTGTGGAGAAACACTGAAAGAATTTGAATAACCTGAAAGAAGAAAACTGAGACAGGAAAGAAGGGCATCCTTCAGCTATGGTAAAAATTCTGTTTTCTACTTCTGTGATAGCCAGGATAAGACCTGTCAGAGGAGGATTCAGGAGGACAGGAGAGGCTCTTGCCCTGGACTAACGCAGTAACTATTACCCCAACAATTCCCCCTGGGGAGGAGCCTCTCTCTGTGGGCCATACAGGACTCTCCCAGTGAGATTAGCCTTTTAAAGATAAAGTTGGCCCTTAGAAATAATTCATCTGTATTATATCTACAAACATGTTTGTGCTTGCCACAGGTTGGAGGGTAAATGCTGTCAGGCTTGTGCAGTAGTTTGGGACCAGAAAAGGCTCAAAATTAAGGGAGAATTGCAGAATTGCAGCTTCCACATGGGGGCTGCAAACTGCTGCCAGCACCATTCACTCCAGGGCTCTGAGAGTCTACAAAAACATGCTTACACTGGCAGCCCACATTTTAGAGTTTTACAGAATAAGGATGTTACTTTTAAGGCAGGGAGGAGCTTCTAAAACTATATTCTGCAAAAAGAAAAGAATTTTACTTATTGCAGACCACTCACAAATCTGCTAGAGGGAAGAGTCATCTTATAAATTCTCCTTTGTGTGGCTCTTCTCCACCCAGTAATATTAATCTAAAAATGAAATTAACTTTCTTTCTCCCATCACTGAAATTCCCTGTCCAAACAGATAGCCAAATAATGTTAATACTGATTTTAATTCTGAAAAGTACATAAAAAAAGGAAAATTTTCTCATTATTAATGGAAGAAAAGCCCTATTTAGCATATCTAAATGTAAAGTGTAAGATATTGATAACCCATACAATAGCAATCATGAAAAAGTTACAAGATGGAATTATTCTCTCAGGGCTTTTATCAAGGTACTTACCTTAAGTTAAATGTGAAATTCACACAAAAATCATTCAGAGAATTCTGCATTCACATACTTCTCTACTCTAAATAATTCCCTATGCAACAGTAAAATTCTCTCTTTATGACTACATAATTCTGGTTTTGTCAGCAATTAGCACAGGAAGTTTTAGGAGTGTTCTACATTTTTTAAGAGTTAGAGGAAAGTGTGCATTGCAGGCAGCCAGGATGCTCTGGGTATGCTGGATTTGCTGGCTCCTGGCTGATGGACACACAGAGAAAGGGGATGTGGACCACCACATCCACCCAAAGCTCTTCCTCTTCTACAGGAGAGTTCCAACTGAAGGCATGAAGGTGCTTCCCACACTGAAAACACTGCTGGAGAATTGAACACTTCAGGAGACTTGAAATGAAGAGTTCCCTGTGCCAGATTAAAGTCTGTCCCAGGGTAACACCTTTGTCAGAGGAAGATGAGAAGCATCAGGCCCTTTATTCTCTCTGTTGCAAAAGTTCCCCTAATTAGGTATTACCATGTGTTTTCCATTGTGGAGAAGCTGTTTTAGTTACTCCTGACAGGCACTGGAGGGAATTCCTGCTGTGCAGAGAGCAGAGCAGCATTCTCCTGCCTCATACCCATGACAGGAAAAATGCAGTGTGCCATGTGGCTAAAAGTACATTGTGGTATGTATCAGCTGGTCTTCGGCAAGTAAAAGAAGGCCCACGTAAGGTCCTCCAGGGAAGAAAATTTGTCCTTTTAGCTCTCGATAAATAAGTATTTTCTGGAGGCAACAATCAGCATTAAAAGACAGGAGCAAATCTTCATTTGTTTCTCTTCCTCTCTCTGCCTCTCATTCGTAGCAATTTTGTTGCACTCCCGGACTCTGGATCTGCGCAGGGAACATGCTGGACAATGAGGTGAGCAATTGTGTGTGATTTAAATTTTTTCTGACCTCTCCACGTCCAGCACCAAGCTATATTTCCTAAGACATGAATTTTGAAGGCCATATATTTTTGTGTGCCCAAATTTTAATCTATCTGGCCATTTTAAAATCGCAGAAGTGGAGGGAGGAAAAAAAGCACTTTTAAAATGGCACACTGGAAACCATATGAAAAACAAGCCTCCACAAACACAAGCTCAAGCCTCATCTCAATGGAGCCAGAGGTAAAACCCAGACTATAAGAATATCTGGACAGGATAGACTTGAGTGCTAACTCCAAAGGTGATACCACAGCCAGGGACCATCCTTCAAAGTCCATTTACTGCATTAGCAGATGATACAATGTGAGTGTAGTAGGAGAGATGCTCTAATACCCTTGGACAGATTTGTGGGGTGCTGACGATGCCAACCACCTCTAATATTCAGCTTTGCTCTATAGGACAGACAGAAGCTGTTCCAATCTTTTAATGCCATAAATTTACCAAAGAAGCCGGAAGAGTGGAAAATGGAAGAGTGTGTCAGGCAAGATAATGCACAACTATACTTTTTTTGGAAAAAGTTTCCAAGTCTGACATCAGAAGTCCCCATTAAATACATGTGTTTCTTTCCATATTCATCAACACAACTGCTATTATCATCACACTAATGCTATGAATTCATTACTACTGCACAATGTCTGTACATATTCTTATGGACTCATTTTATGCATTGTGTCAAGGTTTCTTTGCATAGGCAGATGAGGTTTTTTTCATTTTCCTTAGCCTTTGTTGTTCAAAATTTTTGCTAGTTTTCTTTCTATTTTAATTGTTTCTGGGCAGGTTAGTTGGAGCCATTCGGAGAAAGACACTTTAAAGAAATCTCACTAAGGGGATGAAAAAGGTTGTTTCTTTCTTCTTACACTTCTAAGCCATACTTCAATAGAGGAACACGGGGCACTCACCGTGCTGGTTTGGAGTCAGAAGAATGAAAACTCTCTGCACACAACCAAAACACTGAATATTTGAGTCACCTGTGACAATGTTTCCACAGGATTGTGGCAGCTGTAGGAAGAGCTGTTCTGGACTCTTATGAGGACCATATAGTGGCCTTTTAGAAGAGAAAACTTATCCCCATTTTTGTAGTGTGCTCCAGAGGTCACAGTAAAGAAAATCCCATTTGGATTCAGAGAGTAAAATTAAATTTATCACAGAGATAGTCTCCTTAGGCTGCTTCTTCTATATTATTTTTGATGGGTTTTTATTTTATTTTATTTCATTTTTAGCTGGATGAATGGGCCAAGAGCAACAGTAAGATGTTCAACAAGGCCAAGTGGCAGGCTCTGGAACTGGGGCAAAACAACCCCAGGCAGTGATACAGGCTGGGGAGGGAGAGGCTGCCCAGGGAAAGGCCCTGGGGGTGCAGATTACAGCAGCTGAACATGAGGCTTGGGTTTAGGTCACCTTAATATAAGCATCAAAACACTGCATTTGAAAATGTTTCGGTGTCTGTTGTCACTGTGGCAACTTTAATGTGGTCACCTGGGGGGCAGTGAGAACTCCCTTCAGCCCTCTGCTAACCCCACACAATTGAGAACACAATTCCAAATTACAAGTGGCATGAAAATTTTTCAAAATTGTCTAAATATATCTCTAACCCACAAGATGTTAATTGCAGCGTCAAGTCTCAACTCTCTATGAGAATAAATTTCCCCCCTCAAAAGAGGAAAGGCAGAACAAACACTAATACGTACCAAAAGAAAAAAAAAAAGAAGAAAAAACCACACACACAAAATGAAATAAAAATATCCTTTCCCAGAACTTTGTTATAGCTCAGGTACCTGTGTAGCCTTGAAGTCCAGGGAGTGAGGACTTGGAAACTTTTTGGCTATTTGTGAGCTTCAAGCTGGACTCAAATTTGAGACTACACATACAAAATAAATACATATGTATATTAAATATATACATAAATATAGACGCGCGTGTAGATTTCTATCTTTATTTTGAATTAACAGTTATTCAGATTAATAACACCTTGTTGCTTTCTTCAATTCAGCCATCTGCCTGCACCTACCATGTTTTATACTTCAACATTGAGCTTGTGTAGGCAAAACCAAGCTTTCAGCCTCTCCCAGCCTTCCTGCCAGCATCCTGGAGATGGGTTTCCACACCAAACCACACCATCCCAAAGAATAACCTCAAACCAGCAGCCTCGACCTGCAAGATGCCAGACTGCCCAGGGGTTTGAGTGGGTGCAATGTGTGGAATGTATCCAATCTCTCACCTTGGATCAGGCACTGGCAGTTCAGCACGTCACAACCTCAGCCTGCAAAAGAACTGCATAAGAAAGTTGCTCTTCAACTCCTTCCTTCTCGAGATATTTGCTAAAATCCCATCTAAAACTCTTGGAAGAACACAGCTGAGTGTACTGGGCACCAAATGCATTTCACTATTGTGCATTTGTGACTGTGCCCTGCCACGTGGATCAACACCAGGGGAAGATCAGATGTATTTCAGTGTCCATGTGGATGACGATTTCCCCCCTAAATTAATTAACTCTCATTAGATAAATCAGCATTTCTCTCACGAAGAAGAAAAGAGAGCTAAAATGTATACTGTGCAGAAAATACAGTACAAATGTATTGAATAGTCCAAAGATAATGATATGTCCAGAGACTGCAGTCATTTAAAAGCCCTCAAATGTAATTTTGAAAATTGCTTTACCAAGCTAATAAAAAGGGAACGAATGTAAAACCCCAGAAAGATACATATTTATTAATGTTTTTTCTCCATTTTTCACAATTACTGAAGGTTAGAATTATTTCTTATTTGCCAATAAAAGATTTTCTAGGACTCTTCAGGTGCACATTACAGAGCAGTTACCCAAATGATCATAGCCAAATGAGACAACTTGGAAATAAACTGGCTGTATGTGGAACTAATACATTTAGCATTCTATGTAAGTTTCCAGCTTTTCAAAAAACAGCTAAAAGAGTTATCCATCCAAACATAAAAAATATTTACTCCTCCAGAAAGACTGGCTGAGACCATATATGCTGATAGATGTGGAGTCTTGACAAACCAGAGCCTCACCTATGCTTCTCCTGGAGAAGGCACAGAGCAAAACAACTCAGGACAAAGTGTCCCCAGGTACCCCACACCGGGGACAATGGAAAGCTTTGCTCTGGGGAAGCGCTCCTTGGAGTTACCAGCTCACGGAGTGGCCAGCAGGGCTGCTGAGTCCTTGTCCTTCAGACTTGTCTTCGGCCCCAAAAAGCCACTTGTAAGAGCTCTGCACTCAGAAAAGCCACAAGGTGATTTCCAGCTCTGTGGAGAAAGTACAAACATAAATAAGTTTTCTTTCCTTGTTGCTCCAGCCTTCATCAC
The DNA here is from genome assembly GCA_013397755.1 of Cnemophilus loriae. Lineage (NCBI taxonomy): Eukaryota > Metazoa > Chordata > Aves > Passeriformes > Corvidae > Cnemophilus > Cnemophilus loriae. The sequence continues at coordinate 556,901 of VZTF01007552.1, forward strand.
CTTAGAGGAGGGACTTCATTTCACACAAGTGTGATTTTACAAAATCCTGGCCATTCTCAAAATCAAAAGAACACCAATAATATTATCCAGTATAACATCCAACCTCTATAGAAAACCAACTGCAGAAGCTACACAAAGTCACAGACATGTTTAGATGCCTTGCTCATGTGTTGTTGGAACAGTCCTTGCAAATTGCCATTAAAATACGTAAAATCAGAAGAAAGGAACATTTTTTATTAAGACTGCATACGCATTCAGCACTTCTGTAACACTTAAATGAGCTACATTGTAGGGCTAACAGGATTTTCCAAGTGTAATAGGAAAGGAGGCAAAATTGCAGGTTTACACTGGGGTGAGAAGCTCACCTCAGGACAGACTGTGTGTTGTGTGTTTCCCTCTGACAGTGAGGGTCCCACTGCCTGGCACGACCCCAGCCCGCCTCCAGAAAGAGGAGGGGACATTACCTTCTACAGAGCCTGGGAAGTCTCATGCAGCAGGAAGCAGAAATGCAGGTCCTGTGGCATGCGGTTTTTCACCGTGGGGGATCAAAAGCCTTCAGGGTACACACACCATGGCAGCAGAGAGCCCTGAGCCAGGCAGATCCCAGCCCCAGGTTTTGGCAGCAGTGTCCTGCCACCGAGGGCTCTTTCAGGCACGGGCTCTATTCGACATATTTTGTCTCTCAACTCCTTACTCAGATTTCTCCCCTTGCAGGCATTTTGCAGAGCTCTTTGACCCTTGCCAGCCAGTGTAGTGCAGCGTTTTTGACAGGATATTGCTGGCAGGCTCTGGTGCACTGCCTGCCTCCATCCTTAGGAACTTCTCTGGCTCCGAGGGATGGCAAAGACCGTGCTGAGAGCTCTGGACTCAGACTATACATTTCTGGGTGCCACACGCACTGCATAGTGTTGCCAGTCTCGTACACATCACAGCTGTCCCTGGAGTTTTCTTTCTCCAAGGGATTTATTCCTCCCCTTCCCTGGAACAGCAGCCCCCCTGAATGAGTCTGTATATGCTTTAACTTCTGCAAAACTCAATCATCAACTAAACTCCCTAGGGAGTCTTTTCCAAAGTGGAAACTGTTGTCATTTCCTTCAGAAACAGGGCATAACATTACCTATACAAGTTTTCTTTGAAATGACAAGCCGTAATGCTACCGAGCTCCAGCAGCTCCCACTGCAAATGACTACCAGGTGTGAGAGGTCCAGAGATCCCAGGCTTTGTCCCCAGTTCACCCTGTCCATCTTCTCTGTAGTTCTTGCAGTGCCGCAGCCTGACAAATCTGCTGCTGCTGCTCAGTTACTGCTATTTTTTAATGCTCTCATTTCCCTCCAGCATGTATTGATGCTACTCTGCTGTAATCGCAGGAGTTAAAGCAGGGTGAACTCAGGGGAGGGGGTTTTGGATTTGATTATTGATGTTGTTTTTGTAATCTACTGCCAACACAGACGTGTTACTACCTCTAGGCTTTAAAGCCTAGCTGGAATGGCAGCACAGCTCTCTCTCACAGAGACCCTGCTACCTACCCTGGGGTAGGAGTTACTGAGCCACACTGCCCATGTAAATAATCCAAGAGTCAATTGATAATCTGCAGTCCTAATAACAAATGACTCCTGATTCCAGCCATGCCATGCCACTAAATGTTTGTGGTTTTCGTTCTCTGGCACAAGCCAGAGCATCTTCGCAGTGACTCCTGATAACATCTTCCCCACCTACACATTTTTTGGGTGCTGTGTGCTCCTTCTTACCTTCATCACAGTGCCAAGGCTGACAGGGCACTCAGAGCTTACTTGTTTGTATGTCACTTCAGGGCTCCTCCATGACAGAGCAATCCCCTCCAGCCTGTTTAAGAGAGACCCAGGACAGACACCTGCAATCTGAGCCCTGTGTCTCATTTCGAGAGTACGGCTCGGCATTTTGGGGTCCAGTGTTTCTCGTTCTTCGTGTGCCTTAGCTGCCCAGCCTACAGAGATCCCAGAAAGTCTGAAGCACAACACCGTTTCCCTGGAAGCTTTTACCTCTTTTTACCTCTCTAACTGTGTTTGTTTTTCTCAAAAGCCCTCTGTCTCAGTTAGATGGCAGGTCAGAAAACAGCAGGGGACTCGTGAGACTTGCGAAAAAGCATTTGCTCCTAGAAAACCTTTTGCTCTAAATCCAGCAGAATCAGAAAAAAGCTGCTCTCCTGATTGCTCCTTTTGGAAACCAAATCAACCCAAATCAACAGAGCTCGTGTAACTCTCACTCCTCTAACACAGCTCTCTGGGCACAGCAGAAACAGTAGAGGATCACTCTCCTGAGTGCTTTCTGCCACAAAACCGTGCTCCAGTGCTCCCTGTGATCACTGCTGGGCAGGAACCCATAGCCAGTCAAGCATTGAACCAAATCTGAGGCCACTTGCTCCTACCAAACACCATTCTTCTTCTTAACCTCAGAATAATCAGTCGGAAACTGCATGCCTCATTGCTTTCTTTTTAAATCCCTGGCAACACACCACACATAGGTAAGAACTGCCTACACAAAACAGTTATAGAAAGGTATTTGCCTCTATCAGGACTGTTCTGTAAACAGCACCATGCATGGGTGAAAACTGTTCTGCGCATTGCTTTCCTTAAAAAAACTGGTAATACCTCTATCTAGACCAGTGGAATATTTATTTGGCCTTATAAGAGTATGTTGTAAACAATGTGATCTGCTTTCATTCCAACTCCAACCCCAGGAAAACCTACGTCTGGTTTGGCAGTACCTCTACATAAATATACGAGAAGTCATTCACTTCCGTATTTTTCACATTATCTTTATTGCCAGCACAAGCATCACTGGAAACAATCTTTGTGTCTTTCTAGAGGGTAAACTCTACCCTTAATCCTCACCTCCAAATACACCGTGATGACCAGTCTCTGACTCAATAGCCAGAATGGTCCTTCTCATTGCAATTATAAAGAGTTAATGTATACCTATAAATGTGTATTTATATAGGTTTGAAATACATGTTTTTATATATACATGAGCTTCCCCATGGAGATACCTGCAGATGTGTATATATTTATGGAGAAAAAGACCTTCTTTCTTTTTGAAATCCTATCTCTAACCCTTACCACCAGGTAAATGCCATTTCCCAGCTTAGCTTTTAAGGAAGGTCAGCAAAAAATTATTGAAAAATCGTTGTCCAATTACTTTCTTTCACAAAGCCTAGCTTTACCACGGTGGACATTCAACAGTCAACAATATGGGAGACTGGTGTCTGCTGTAACTCTAGAAAAAGCTTGTCTCTCCTTACTGCTCATGAAATATCCAGAAGAGAACCATTCTCTTCACTCCTTATCTTCTGAAATCCTAAATTTACCATGCCTAATCTGGTGTACCTTGACAATCTATTTTCAAGATTGCAATCTATTGCAACACTGATCTTGAAAGATTTTCCCTTGCAGGAATTCAGCCCTATTTTATGTTGCTAGACCTATACAATACAGTGGGAACTTCTTCCTGAAACCCGGCTTGAATGGAGAGTAAACCGTTCCAGCCAAGTGCTACACCTCCACCAAAACTGGCCCCAAAGCTATTCCTTTAATCCTTTCCCGAGTATTCCTCAACCTTTCTCATCTCCTGGCAGTGATCGAGATGCAACCACTATGAACACTTCACAATTAATATAATTTCAGTTTCTGCTGGTACATTAAATGTGAGCCAACCACCGGCTGACTCCTGCCCAGTGCAGTTTGGCTCAGAGACACCTGGTGAAGACTGGAAACTCACACCCAGGGTTTGCCGTCAGGAGGAGACAGCCAGAAACCCTCCTAGGAAAGCACCTGGGAAATCTTAGACGCTCCAATCTTATCAGAGGTTTCCTAAGTGCTAGAACTGCTGTGCCTGTTAAAACAGCTCTTCCCTTGATTTCCATACCTCAAGTGAGATTAAGAAAAATTAGTTTCCTGCATGAGTTCCAAGGCCTTTGTGAATATAAACTCAGGTGAATTCCTGTTGCATGTAAGTAATTTATGGGATTCGAACATCCTGACAACTCCAAAAATTGAATTAAATAATCAAGATTTTTTTATTTGCTTGGGGTTTCTTTCTTTTTCTCTGAAGAGGAGTAAAACGCTCTGAGAGATCACATTCTTTGTTCTCTTCCTCCAAATTAATTAGAATAAAATAGAAAAAACACAGAAAAAATAGAAAACTAAACCCATAATTCTTCACTCAATTATTTCACTTTTTTTCAGGACTGCAATCTGGTTGCAATCACTCTTTCATGCTCTGTGAATCAGGGGTCAAGTGTGTGTTTGAAGAAAGGGTTTGAGCATGTAAGTTAATTTTTAAAGGTAACAGGGTTGTATCCCACCACAGGAAATCCTGTTTGCTAGTCCCAGGTAAGAGAAAATCTTATACTAAAAGCCTAAAGATACTATGGGTCCATGTTCTGTGATTAGATTTTTGAAACCTAAGAAGAAAAATGCTCTCTCCTGAGCTTTTACTTATGGTTCCAAACTCCTGGATGGCTATGAGGAAGAGTGCACTGCAACCTTTTTATTTGTAGTGTAATAGTTTTACACTCTTTCTACTTTATCCAGCTGTTTATATTCACTGTGTTTGTGGAAATACTATATTTTGAGACTTCTGGTGCCTTGGGAAAGGTTAGAATGAATAGCTTCAAAAGTTACTGTGGAAAAAATGACAGACTATCCCCTCCAGAGACAAATTTTATATCTCAAGCCGGGCTAAAAGAGCAGGAAGAGATTTGGTATGGATTCGCATAAAACTTGAAAGCAGAGTTAGGGAATCTGACTTCAAGACCCTCCCTGAATCCCTACGAAATCTGGATCTAGCAGTTCAAAGTTGGCCCCATCTGAATACAGAAAGCCCCAAACCAGGGATCATCCTAGTCCAATTTTCATTCGGGACATTTCTGTTTAGGAATCTTCTTTTTTGTGTGCTGCTTCACTGGAGCTTGATGAAAATCAGACACAAAACAGTTACACTTAACTAAAGACTAAGCAAAAAGGCAGCAGAATGTACTGACTGCACAGTCAATTAATATATGAATATTAAATGTGTTTCCTCTCTTCAGCCCTCTTATTTTCACATGAGTTCGCCAAGGGGCATTGGGCTTTGGATATTCAGATATTTCTCAATACTGTAATGGTTTTCTAGTTGAAGTCATGCATAAAGGGATGGAAAACAGAGCACACTTTACTGAAATCAGACCCTGTGAGCACTGATGAGCTATTTTTAATATTCCTAACACATGAAGCCTCTGCTCCATGGCATTTATGTAACTCTTCTTTGTTTAGTACTACCTCCATCATAACATAAGTATTTGAAGCTCGCTGAAAGCAGATCTCTTTAAAAGCATAAGCTACCTCAAACACATTAAATCTGTAAAAACTTAGCAGTTTTATAAAGAAATAATTGAGTGATAGGGCCTTATTTGAAACAAATTGAAAAACTACCTCAGTGTAAATTATTTGCCTTTATCTGAATTTAACTTCTTCAGCTCCTCCTCAATAAATTCCTTGGCGTTTATTACAGCTGCCTGTGCTAGAATGTTGCTATCTGAGACTGGCAGACCTTGTTAGACACCCAGAATAGTTAGTTTAATTTTTTCTTATATTAGCAAGCAGGTAGAAATCTTTTTTTAACTTATTCAATGCAATGAAACAGGTACTAGGCAGGGACTTTGGTCAGAGTGTCATCTAAAAAGACTTCATCTGGGACAGGGAACCTGCTTATTTGGTCCTGTGTACCACAGATCTTGGGGCCACAGCTGTGGGTGAACTCATGGTCTGTCGAGTTTCTAGGAAGCCTAAAACCAGCCTGGGATGGACTGTGCAGAACTCTGTTGCAGAAATCACATTAATACTCACACCCTACCTCAGACTGATAAATTGAACATTTAACATGTAAAGTTAGGATGCAATCTGGCGGCATTTCAGTGCCCATCACCCTCCACCCCTGGCAAAGGCTGGAGTGGCCACATACCTGTTTTATTAGCAGGGAAGTGAGATATAAAACCATTTCATCCAGGAAACAAGAGGTGCAGAGTACTGAACCCCTTTGGGCAGCACAAGCTTCCCTATCGCTTTCAAGCTCTTTGTGAGGGCTTGTTTTGCACGTGCTGAAATCAACAGCGATTTACACCCAACACCTTCATGCCAGTGTTTTACGAAGGAAGTGCTGGCATGGGAGGTGTCCAGCAGCAGCCCAGCTCTGCTCTTATGATAGTCGAGGTACTTTGCTGCTGACAGAATCACCTCTGCTCACTCCTTTGGAAATGCTTCTTTAGAAATTCTCCTTGTCAGGCAATGACAGATAAAGCCTCCCCTGGCTGATGGGCTGTAGATCGGATTACCACAGAGGGAATTTCACAATCACGCTGGATTCCAATATTTTTTTCTCTCTTTATTCTGGCTAAGAATTCAATTTTCTTTTATATGAAAAAATATGGCCAGCATATTTTTCTCATCTAAGCTGAAGGTAACCTCACTTAGAATAGCTTTGCTAGAAGCACTTCTCCTAAATGTAGTGCTCTTTGCAATGAACTTTGCAGCTTCTTTCTAAGTTGCAGAATGCCCTTCATTTTCACTGGCTTGTCCTGATTAGACCTTTATACTTCTGACTGATTTCCTCTGTGGTTCAAGTCCATGCCAGGAAATAAGGTGGAAATTTTAATAACACAGTTTTGGGTGCAATGTTATTCACAGGTCTGCATCAACTTCTATGGCTACACTCCTGAAATTACCCTCTTCAGTTATATCTATTAATTTCCCATGAAGTTTAAGAGTTCTCCATATGTCATGCCCCTAACCTGGAACCACATCACATTGGTTTTCTAAGCAGCTTCTACTTCATTTTATCTCTAGAATGAGATGAAAATTCAAACAAAATATTTCTTACAATGTATTTTACTTTTCAAGTTTTTCATGCTGGGATCATGGTCAGGCAGCAGTTTAATTTTTTTTAGAGGCAGTGTTCTCTTGCAAGTAGAGTCAGACTTATGCAAGCAGTACAAGGAAATCTTTTCATGAGACTGATCTGAATTTTGATTCTCTAATAAAACTTGGAACAGGAGACAAAATTGGTGTGATTTAATTTATAATCTCAACCATGCCACAAATGTAGCCCTCCTTCTCTGCTTTCAAACCAGTTCCAATTTATTCCTGTGTATTATTTACACAGATACATTTACTGAATAGTTTATTAAGATATTTTCGGGTTGGTCTTGCTGCTTGGAGTTATTTTACATAAATTGAGGAACAACTACTGGTTTGTTAGCCTGTTTAGTACACATGCAGCAAAGAGGAAGATCATCTAAAACACACAGTATTGTCTCTGCTCCATCAGGGCCTCACAGAAGACACTTGTACTGTCTGAAGAAAAACGTAGAGCAAGCAAAGAAATCCCAGAAGATAATCAAGGAGTCATAGCTGAGCTTGTGAAGCTCACCTTAGCTGCCCATGCCCAGCAAATTTCATATTGTGAGCTAGGAAAGAAGACTGAAATCAAAATCAAGACTAAGGGTGTTAGGCACTGTGAAGGAGCAGTCTGTTCATCTGAGGAATTCAGCACCTCGGTTTGCAAAACGCTGGACATGGACATGCAGGCATGTGGGACAACCTGCTTTCTGAAGGTGAGCCGGGTACCAGGAGAGGCCAAGCCCCTCTCAGCACCCACAGTCGTGGTGACTTGGCAGTAAAGCACTGCTAAATTCCAGAATGTACCAACCAGCCCAAGGATCAAGAGCGGGCAGAGGTCACTTTACAGAACACTTCCAGCTCCAAGACAGCCCACAGAGATCTCCAGAAAGGAAAGGCACAACTCTTCTGAGAGCTGTTAACCTAAGGACACTATTTTAATTACGCAAATTGCAATAAATATTACAGGTAAAATACAGCAGAGGTGACTCAAAAATATCCAGTTACGATTCTGGGATATGCAGTAGGAACATTACCATAATAAGCTCTGAGGAAATACAATGAAAACTATTACAGCTCCAGGAAAGACACATAAAATGAGCATAACAATATACCTGCCTGACAGAGAAAAAGGAAGAAAGGTACATAATTTAGAGTACTGCTGTTACTGCCTTTAAGACAGATATAAAATGAAGAGTATTGCAGTTACCTAATTCTGGTGGAGACACAGTGGAAATCATTAGTTATCTAGCTGTAAGGAGGATGTGTAATATGGAGTATTATTGTTACCTGTCCCTAAAAGACAGCAAGAAACAGGGGGAGAGAGAGGTGATGGAAACCTGGACTGTTACCTGGCTCCTGAAGGCAGAAATTATAGGAAGATTTGCTGCTGCCCACAGCTGTGCTTTACAGCTACTAATTCATGGAAGGAGGGCTGGGGAAAATGGAATGGTCTGAATTATACCATGGCTGGCTGGTACAAGGCCAGACTTCCAGCTGGGTGCAGCTGATAAAACTTACTCACTTTACTGTGCCGACTTTGGGTGTGTGGAGAACGAGAGGATGGGGAGGTAGGAGCACCACAGTCACTGCTGATCTCTGGGCATAGGTCCTGCAGGAATATGAGGAATCATTGACATTTCATAGGGAAGGGAACAATGGGTTTGTGTACTCTTAAAGATTGTACCTTTTTAGCTCCATAGCTTGAGAGACTGCTAAAGGTTGTGGTTTCCCCTAACCACTTCTCCACTTCTTTGGCTCCAAAAAGTTATAAAAATTTGTTGGTTCCATGCAAAATATTTGATTGCAAGGGAAGAAAAATCCCACCAGTTTCTCTCCAGTTCACACCAGCAAGAACTACAATCCCCTGTACTGATCAAGCAATTATCTGTTCACTTGTACACAGGGGAAAGGAAAGAAAAAAGGGGAGCTGAATGACCATGTAGAAGAAGGGAAAACAAAGAAATTCAGGTAACTTTTGAATGAAATATAAGAACAACCTTAGCTCTGGAGGCAGTTGAGTTAATTCATACCTAAATGTTCCTTTTGCATCTTTGTTTTCATGTATTTCCTGCTTGGTCCCAGCAACAGCAATACTGAAAAGTAGTGCATGACAACACAATTAGATGAGATATTTGTTGCAATAGCTAATTTGTTTTCAGTAAATCACCCTTACAAATGCTATGAGCCCTTCTTCCTGCTTTACTGATGCTTTTTTTTTCCTTTGAGAGTACAGTGAGTCCTACAGCCAAAGAAAATCCCCAGTTCCTTTCCTCCTGCTGTGATTGCCTTGCCTGAAGCCGCAGCAATCCCCACATGGGCAGAGCCAGCAAGGAAAGCCACGGGTTTATTGTTCTGCAGTTTTCCCAAGGGTGCCTGGTACTTCTTAGCAAAGCCTGTTCCAGAGTTTGCAAGAGGAGGATTTTGGCTCTATGAGTCCAAAACATAAAAGGTGATGAACTTGTTTTCAGGTTGCTTTGACAGAGACATGACCAGAACATGTTATATTCACATACTCGGCCTTTGCCCAGGCACAAATAGGGAGATAATGAGACACAGGTTTGTGCCACAGGGGATGCCCTGGTGTGTAGCAGATTTTGAGGCAGGGGACCTGAACATAGGAAGGCTGGGCAAGGAACTCCAGGTGAAACAAATCCCACATGACTGCTCCTATTTGGAGCCTAACTCAGGAACAGCACTAATCTTCCCTTCGAAAAGTCTTTGAAATCATTTGAAAGAAAGCGACAAAAGGCAAACTCCTGAAAAAATAAGCTATGTGATTTTCTGCACCCCACAGCTCCTTCAGTGTGGGTTTAACTATCAGTTTAATTACTTCTGCTTCCATTTTTTTTTTTTCATTTTTATATTGGTTGCACTGGAAATTCATGCAAATTATGAATGCTTCCCTCAGCGAGCTACCTGAATAAAGATTCAAATAATAATACCTCAAACCTGTGAACATTTCACTGCTAACCTCATCACAAATCACACGCTGCACTCCAACAACTTAGATTGCTATTGACTTAAAACCAGAATCCTTTGGATTTCAGCTGTACTTTTGTCAAAGAAATTCAATGAGAAAAAGAGAAATAAAGTCAAAGTGTAAGTTCAAGAATGAACCCCTGTGTAAGTTCAAGAATGAACCCCTGTGTAAATTCACACACTTGCATGTACAACAAACCCAGCTTTACAGTGACAAGGGTTAATGAAGATCTGATTAAGACTGACCCAGTCCCCACTCTTGCCCAGAGGAGTGGGGGTGACTCCTGACAGCCCAGTCCATGCAGGGGGAGGATGCACAAGCCGTGACAGGTTTGGCCATACTCACCCCTGGCACAGCCTGGGTGAGCAGTGAGCTGAGCTGTTCTGTGCCTGCAGAGATATGCACGGCCCCGGCAGCACAGCCCGAGGGTTTGCCCTCCCACCAACAGTCATTCCAAGCAGAACCATGAAGGGAATTCCTTGGAATGCTCTAGAGAATGCATGCCTGTTCCCTTGCACTTCAGATCTCGCTTACCCCTACCCTTTGCATGAAAATGTTGAAGAAAACTTGCTCACAGTAAAGCAGAAGGGACTAGCTCCTTTTTTCTTTTTTTTTTTTTTTGCCATTTTGTTGGTTTTTTTAACTTTGCTTGACTGACTCAGTTATAACACCAGCACAGATTTCTGGGTGGGTAAAGAGACTCTTCTACATTATAGCAATTATTTCAAACAATAGGTCTGAACTCACTCTAGTCACTGCTAGAGATTAAGACAAAATTCCAGGGGAGCAGGTGACATATTTTACCTTGTATCCTTAAATTTACCTCCCTCTGCAGCTGCCCCTGGGGTGGTATGACAGCAAAGACCTCAGCCCAGCTGGTACCACTGTGCTCCCATGCAAAAGGAGCACCCCTGCATGGACAGGGAGAGCACCTGGTGGTGTTCCACTGTCCCTCCGAAAACAGTGAAGGTTGGAGATTGCCCCTGGGAATCTGGGAGACGTGCAGGGAGAGTTTTTTTTTCCTTGGAGAAGGCGGTCATCACCAAGAAGGAGGAAAGGGTAGGAAAGGGAAAGAGGTTAAGGGACCAGCAGGCTGGCAGGTGCCAGGATTTCGTCTAGGAGGGACTGAGTATTCTTATCCCTGAACCACACACAGTGCTGTCAGATGGGCAGAAAACCTTGGTTTGGGGGGTATTTTGCCCATTTCTATGCAAATGTCCACCATAAGTAAAACCACAGAGGACCTGTCACTCAGTATTTTGTTGTTAGTCACGAGTGAGCTCTAACGAGTGCAAACACTTGAAACCAACCTGCTCTTTGCTGCCAGCAAAAGCAGAGAACTCCCAGAGGCAGAAGACGTGGGCAGGGTGTTCCTGGTTCCATCAGGATCCAGAGCTCATGGCTTACGCCATGCTGGCATTGGGTCTGCATCTTTCAAGCAGTGGTGATCAGTGCTCATAGAGAGCCCATTACCTCCTTGTTCCTCCTTGTGGAGAACTCTGGGGTTTGACTCTTCCTTGGTGTCTCATTCAAACGTCCACAATTTTTGTTCTCAGATTTCTGTTTCAAGGGCATCACTGCTTCTCATCAAGTTTTGCCAGTGGATATTTCAAAGGTTCCTATACAAGATGAAGTGACCTGCAGTTAAAAGCACAACAAAAATACCGTATTTCACTAACGCAAGGTAGAAATGCAGCATACATCACCAATAAAAAAAAAAAAGAATTTGATTTGCTAGTCCCTTTTAGCCCTTTAAAATACACCGCAGCCCAAAGGATTATTTCATGCATTGCACACATCTGCTGTGTACAACGAAACAAGAACTGAAGGCCCCTTTCACGGAAGATGAATCAAGAGGCAGTTAGCTGCAGACATGTATTCCTTGAACCACCCTGTTCTCCAACCAGAGTCATCTGAAGTGGGAAAACCCACTGGGGGTTCCCACTTGGGGAAAACCCCAAGAAAGCTGTATGGGGCTATAATATAATAAGACTTTTTGTTGTCTGTGCATCTTTAAATCCCAAAGAAATGTCCTGGAGTACATGGGTAGCAGCTGTAGCACAGTTCCACACTGCTCAGGCAGTCCCTTAATAAATGGTTTTGGATGTAGTAATGCATGTTTCATAGATGTTTTAGTAAATGCTTAATCCATTTTTTTAGACCAGAAGATTGCTTAAACCTCTTTCATTCTCAGATCTGTTGAATAGAGGGTGAGAAAGAACAGTGCATTAGAAATACCGGTTTTCAGTGACAATTTCACAGCGGCAAATTCAGCGCAGTCAGTGTCTCCCCACCCAATTTATGCTGTCTTTGGAAGCTCAGAGGAACACTGAAACCCTGATCCACTTTATGCATGCTGGTCTTAGTGGTCCTGAGGGTGCCATCCTTGTTTTATATATAAAGTGGAGAGCATTGGTCTTGGGCCTGTTTATGGTATTATTTCACTTTGGCTAAGTAGTTCCTTCTCAATTCTGTGGCCAGTTTTGTCCATCAATCCCCACAAGAGGTTTACAGGACAGCCTGTATCATGGAAAACAAATTCATTCCCTCCCTGATATTTGGCTTTTTTTTTAACCCTGTTCATGCTGAACTGAAGTTTCCTGATAAAGACATGGGTATCTTGCAGGCCATGCAAACACAAACCCGAGGCAGGATCCGTAGTCAGAAAAGACAATGCCATTGTTTGTGTCGTTTTCCACTGGACATATGGGAAATTCCAGGCTGACTGGAAGGAAATGCAGCAATGAACCCACCCACAGCTCAGTGTGGCAAGCACAGAATGCCAGAAGGTTGCAGAGAAGGACTTGTACTGAGTATACAGCATGGGCTATATATTTGAACATCTCACAAATCCCCTTCACATGTTAAAACTGCAGGTCAACATTGCATCTCCCGTCTCAGCATTTTTTGTAAATCTTCACATCTTAACTTTTTTGCTTCATACTCCTGCCACTCTTGCGCAGTGTATTCCTCCTGTCCAGCCTGCTGATGTGGTGTGAATGCCTTCAGGAGGAAGCTGCATTGCTGTGCCAGCAGAGGTTCAGCACATGCCAATTTGTGAGAGAGCTCAGTAAAACCACCCCTCCTGTGCTTTGAAATTTAATTCTAGTTTGCAACAAATGATGATCTTTTGTGCTGGAGCTTCCCTTTTCCTGATCCCTGCTAATGCACTTAATCTGTTTCTTGTTGCTGGTATCTGGAGGTCTTAATGTCTTTAATACATTTATTTTTTAAGCACTCCACAGAGGTGGGAGCACAGCTATCTTACAGGGACGAGTGGGGTTACATAATGTCCAGATCACTGCTGCCTGTGTATCTCTGACTGTCTGGGCCCACAATGACGTGCCCCAGGTCAAAGAGGAGGTTTGTGCTTGTGACAAGAATATCATCTGGTCACCCGAGTCAGGCTCTAATACCCAAATCACTAATGGCCTGTTATCTTCTTAGCCCAGGCTTTCTAGTCTAAGTCTTTGAACTCCTCGTGGCAGAGATTTCTCTTACGCCAGGAAAGCATTTCAGCTTCTCCCACAACAAACCCTGTGCTTGTAAAACAGCTGTAGTACTAGAGCTCAGAGAATCTGACAGAGAAGTTCTGGAGAAGGTTGAGTTTGGCAAAGAACAAAGGCCTGAAGGAGGAAAGGAAATAGGGTGAAAAATATGAAGGACATGAAAAATTTTTGAGAAAATCACCCTAGTTCCTGGGAAATTGCCCGTTATTTGGATATTTAGAAATAAAGTAGCTTGTAAGCACACATTACACGAGTCAAATAGTGTCAGTTCAAAACTAAGGTTCTCATTTCTCCTGCCAACGGATGCAACATATTTCATTAGCAAGACTCCTCAGTTTCCAGCACAGAAATTCAAAGCGGCCAGCAGGAATCTCTCTCCCACTCTGCCAGTTCCCTTTAAAATGAACAGAACATGGCCATCTGAGCTTGCCTTTGAGGCAGCACTTTACAGTGTCCCAGAGAGATAATTTCCCAGTCCTAAAGCAGTGGAGAATTTTTGCAGCAGCTCTGGTCCCAGGACTAAGCGGCAACACCCGCTCCAGCAGAGGAAGAACAGCTCTGGCAGGAGGTGGAACAAGTGGGGACACTGGTGTGGGCCCTGGGGAGCAGCTCCCTGGGAGCACTGCCCACACGCCAGCTCCCCAGTGGGGGCATTTGCAGGAGCTCATGGGGCAGCTGGATGAGGTTTTATCACAGCTTGGCCAGGAGTATGGGCTGAATTGCTACGGACTAAGGACAGATGGACAGACAAAGGGCTTTCCTCAAATACCTACTCTAATGAAGAGGCTTGCTTTGAGAATTGAAATAGTTTTGCCACCATGGAATAGGTAAACAAAGAAAACAAAAAGACAGAGACATATTAGTCTAAATTACCTTATATGTAGAAACTAAATTCAGATATTCCACAAAGGATTATATAAATCCTGCTAATTGTCATGGGAACTTCCAGCATTTCACCAGACACCTTTAGCCAGCATAACATCTTTAATGCAAATTCACATAGGGAATAAAAGTGATCTTTCCTTTGACTGTCTGCCATTTGCAGTCTGTCAGTAGCTCCTGCTAGATGAGCATCTCTGTCAGAATATTTTTATTCCAGCATCAAACATTTTGACTGAAGTTCCCCATCAAACCAAGCTGTAACATGGGGGCAACCTGCATCACCCTATGCAGCGCAAGAATGTCAGAGGTGTTGTGACTCAGTATCTCCTGCCTTTAGCCCCAGGATTTTTGGCAGGCAGCCTGAGCCTCCCCATCACACTGTGGGGACCGACCAAAAAGACATTTTGTGCCAACAGCACTTGCTGATGTAAAGAAGGAAACAAGAACATTGGTCTGATTGGACCCTCTGTGTGCAACAAGAGAGGAATGATAACCCTGAACCAAGCATGTTTATATTGCTAGAACTCTGCCCATGGGTTTTTTTTATTACAAACATCTGGCTGAGCACTTTGCACCTGTAGAGAGGTTTGTAAGCTAAAGCAATGTCCTCCCTAAAACCTCTGGTGGGAACTCTGTCTACCTTCACTGAGGCTGAGTTCAGCTTTTTTCAAATCCTGAAAAAGTATTTGAACACATAAATCTGTAGGAACTATGAGAACCGCTATAAACCAGCATGGAATTGAATGGGATTGATCTGGGGCAGCCTGTAAGCTCATCTCGACTGCTACCCATAGTGTTCAATTCCAAATTGCAGTTAACCCTGTTGTGCTGGAGCTGTTTTAATTACTGACCAAAATACGGCATTTCAAGGGAGCACACACTGTAAGTAACACACCTTGTAAGTAGTTTGTAGTCCCAAGCCTGCAGCCCCTTGTTTTCAGTTGACGAGAGGTACTCATAAGTAGTAACAGTGAAAGTGATGATTTTCAGCATCCAGGGAGCGAAACCAGAGGTAGGAATAAGTCATTTCCAAGAGTGCCACACACTGCTTCTGCCCCACCTTCCCCTGGCACCTGTCAGCTCCTGGCAGAGCTCACTCCCTGTTCAGTTTGTATCCGGACCTGCAATTTCCATCAGAAGCAGAATCAAGTCCTGTGCAGCACAACTCCTGTGCCTGTGAGGAATGTCAAGTGTGGCATTAAGCATCATCGCTTGTCCAGGGTAGTTTGCTAAAAAAGAAGGGGCCAGGACTGCTTAAGTGTGACCTGGATCCACACACACGTTGACGTTTAGGCTCCACCAGAGTGTTTGGCATGCAAGTCTTAGCATATGATCGGCACAATTCAGCAATGACCCTTGTCCACAGAGCTGTACAACTGGAGGGAAATATGGAGGGGTTTTTTACAGGAGAAAAACACGCTTACCAGTAGAGAAGGCAGAATGATCTCCACAAAGCTGGCACCAACCTGTGAGTGGCGGGCTAATTGATAAGAAAAATCTCACTGCACACCAGAAACTTCAGAGCTTATTGCTTCTGCCACATCAAGCCTGTGCTGTCCTTGATAAGGTTTCTAACACAAAATCCTTGCTTTTGACGTCTGTTACTATCACCCAACAGATCAGATGACAGAGGAATGAAGAATACTAACCATTACTAGATAAAGCAATCAAGAAAATGTCTGTATATGCAGGCAATGGAAATGCAAACAGGACTGGAAACATTCTCTCTTACTTCTTGGCAGAACAGTGCACACTTCAAGCTTGATTCCATAAATAAAGGCTACCAGACTCTGCAAAGGCCTTTTCCTCAGCTGCATGCTTTCCATGGACAATGATTTTTTTCCTCCAGACTTCTCAGTCTGCTATATTGCAACAGACAGAGCAAATCTGGACTCTATTTCCTGCAGGTGCAGCTCCCCTACACAGGGGAGTGCAGAAGGCGCTGGGCCATGGCACAGAACAATGTGTGGTCCTTGGAGATTATTCCTCACCTATTCTTCATTTGCTTAACAACTGAATCTTTTACACTGCTTAAAGACTTCACTAATTGAATCTTTTTTAAAAGTTGTGCTGAAGCAGTACCATTATGGCTAAATGACATAAGGATCTTTAAGAAACAAAAAGGTAAAAGCAGAAGGAGCCTGTGGGCTTTCATGAATGGTATTTAATCTGTTAAACAGCTTAAACATGCCCTACATTTTACCTACAATGTGCTAGATCCGAATCCAAGCATTTTTGTTCTTTTCCTTTTATCACTTAGAGAGATGGAAACTTTGCACTTCACAATGGGTTACAGATTTCCAGCAAAATGGTGTTTGAGAGGTGTATTTGTGAATGTTGTATTCGAAACTCAAATACATGTGACTGTCACTATATTTGTTAGAGACGCCAGATTTTTAGTAGCATTTCTGCATGTTTCCTATCCCAGTAACAGACTTAAAACTCTGACAACTAGGTGGTGGTGACAACATTTATTGAGTGGAAAGATGAATTAATTTTTCAATCCACAAAAGAGAGAACTGACATATGCTGTTCTGAAGTGGTGTTATTGTGCACAACAGTCCAAAGAGCTACGAACTGCACTCATCAGCAGTTACTGAGTCTGGAGAACCAGAGGTAAACCAGAGCACTGACTGTAATACCACTGACATTTGGAGTTGCTTAAAATGACCAAAACATATCTGAGAATCTTACTACTTTGCTTTTTCAGATGTTCTGAGACCCTCACTTTAGAAGCTTTTAAAATAGTAGAGCTGAGAGGACAGAGGGAGGGCATTTTTGACAATTTAGGCCACTGATTACAGCACTCAGAAAGTAGGGCACCAACAGAGCTTCTTAGCAAAATCATAGGCCTAAAGACCCTAAAATACTCCAAGTATTGCTTTTAGTTCCTATCTGAGTTTATAGGCTAGGACTCATCTCGATTTAAGCCAGTCTCCTATCTTGTTATCATTACTCTCTCTCTTGCAGCTCGTAGAGGACGTAACTCCTAGAACAGATACAGCAGGAGAGCCTCCAAGCACACATGAAGGTGTTACATGACTAAGCTAACCCACGGTCTCAACCATATGCAAGGAAACCTTTCTTTGAAGAAAATTCAACCACACCAGTTCTTGGTTCACCTGGGGATAACTTCATCTTAAAAACAAACTACAATCAGAACAGAAAGAGCACCTGCTGATCACAGAGGCCCCTCTCTCTCAAAGTTTCAAACCAGAGCCAACCCAGCAAATTTTCCCAAGAGTCACACCTTGCTCATACACTCAGAAAACCAAATTTAAAACCAAAACATAAACATCAGTTCGTGATGCACACCCAGACAGCATCAATCCTCCTATGCCACACAGTACAAATGTTTGGAAGCTACTCCACATTTTGGCTTGCTGCTCGTAGAATTAATTTTTTTCTTCCCAAAATGTCATTTTGAGTACGAGAGGATGGTCTAAGTGAGTAAGAGCGGAGAGATGTTGCTGCAGGGCTGGACAACTCTCCTCAAGGGAAGGGCTGTTCAGGGTTAGAGATCAGAACCCAGGTACCTCCCACCCTTTGTGTCCACCCCACCATGCTCATGTCTCACTAAACTCTGTCATTCTCAGTTACTGACTGTCAGACCTTTACTCATTTTTACCCTTGCCTGTAGCATTCTCTAAAAGGCACAGTATTTTTTTCGAGTCACTATTCACACCCCAGGTGGGTGAAGCATCACTCAGACCGTGCAGCCTGCAGCACAAAAAACGACTTTGCACTGCAGTCCCTCTCATGACTTTCCACAAAGTCCCCTTTCCAGCGTTCCCCCAGCTCCAGCCCCAGAGAACTGCAGCCCGGACAGGTACCTTCGCTCTGCCCCAGTCCACCTGACATCACATTCTCTCAATTTTCGTGCCTGCAATATCTGAGCCAGGAGGTCCTGTAGCTCAGCTTAGCTCCAAGCATTTTAAATCCACTGAATCGAGAGAAAACTATTTGGCTTTTTAATTAGCTGATCTCAGGGAGATAGAGACAAAAGCTTTCAGGCCTGGAGCTCGGCGGAACGTCAACACCATTTGGGATGTCCATGAGTTCTCACAGAGCCCTCAGGCTGTATGTCTGTTCTTAACATTATGGATCCTGCTACATCAGAAAATCCCAAAAACTCCTATAGGTGACCTCATGAATTTTGAGTTTCCAGTCCATATAGGAAAAAAAACCATCTAATTTCACTCATCTCCAAATGTTTTCTGCAAGATGCTGTTAAATGACTTCCATTTTTTTCAGTGATACTGGTCTTTGACTCACAACTGCAAGAAGGAATAAAATCAGAAAAGATTTTATTAAAAACACATACACACAAGCAAGCACGTATTTAGCCAAGACTTTTTTACTGAGTCAGATCTAGGGTCAAGAATTGAATAGATGCTTCCCTCTCTTTTTACCAAACTATGTTCTTCTGCACATTACTCTGAGGTACTCACCACTGCTTCTTTTTTTATCTTTGGGTGTGCACTGAACTTCCATTCTCCGCTGGTTTTCATCTCATAGGAACAGATTATTTGATTTTATGACAGTTTTAATGTTATGAGAAAGGAATAAAAAACGAGGGTATTAATCTCCATGTAAAATGGAACTACTAATGGTAGCTTCCCTTTCCTAAATCCACTCGTTATCTCTGCCTGGACTTGGCATCAGCGGCTGCTCCCCAAGAGGCAGCCCAACTCTTCACCATTCGGATTTAACACTTCCACCTCTGCTTTTTTTCCTTTTCAAACAACAGTGTAGGGGCTCCAGAAGCTGAGGTGTTCTCATTAGCTGTATTTTGCTGAGGAAAGCCTAAGCAATATCTTCTGTGGTTTTATTCTCCATGGATTACCTTGCTACCACAGAATTTTAAAAGGGCTTGTTCTTTCATGTTTCTAAACATGACCACTTGTTTCAAATGTTCTTTCAGAGTTGGATCCTATGGTCTGGGTTTGGTTTTCTTCTTAAATGTTTAAGTATGTTGTGGAAAACATTTCATTACTCTTTTTAACGAAACACATTGATTAGACTAGAAATTAAAATTAAAACATAGAACAGCAATAGAATCTTTCAGAAAGTTAATCTGCTTTCTTACTGTGTTTTGTAATCACAGAAGAGCACAGATCCCTCAAAATCCCATAGAGAGACAATTCCCTGAAACCTTTTCACAGTTCTCATAAGCAATTGAATTTTCTCAGGGGGGAGACTCCTCTTTCTTCATTATTGATTATTTTTGCCATTTCCCTTTTTAATGGAGGTCTTAAAGACCATCTGAGGAAGCCTAGTTTTGAGAGGCTTCTTTAAAAACAGTTATTTAGGTAAAATTAAAATCATAGCCTTTGACTTATAAGGGATTAAATATCTGATTAATGTTGAGCAAATTAATTTCCATATGGCAGGAGCAAGATTGCCTACCTGCAAAGTGAACCACCTGTCTTCTAAACAACAGGACAGATGATATATGGAGTGCATAAGTCAGGAATACTCTTGCTCCCCTTTCCCAGATTGCAAACTGAGGTTTGGGGAAAGCTTCACACCAACCCCCTTCCCGGACCTGGGTTACACAGGGACATCATCTTGAGGCAGAAAGCTGGAAGCAGCTGCTCTTTAGCTAATGCTAAATTTTTGTATAGAATTGGCCTCTGGGACTTAGTGCAATTGGAGCCAAATTTTACAGCAGAGGTGAAGGAAATGCAAGTATTGAACTGTAGGAGACTGGGAAAAAGTCAGGGGTAAAGGGGAAAGACAGCACCACAAAGCCTGAGGCATTCCTGATTTTAAAGGTCTGAGAGAATCTGTACATCAGTTACAAGGGGCTAAGAGCATTAAACGGAGTTCAGAATTTTCACTGGCCAAGGCACTGTATAAAAAGAGCTATAAATGCATTCTTGTTGCTGTTGCCCTCTGCCACTTGTTTAGGTAAGTCTCCAAACCACAACCCTTACCACTCCAAATCAAATTAATATGGCAGAGAGGGAAGTGCAGAGAAATAAGTCATTCCCTCATCTGCTGTGAGTTGACACGCTCTGCTGAGGTCAGGCATCCTTACAGAGCCCTACAGGATCAAAATCTGACCTTCAAACCTTTGGTTTTTTTTAATATATGCTGCTACTGCCACAGCCCATGGAAGTGCTGGTGGTGGAGCAGGTCTGTGCAGCGCTGGGGGCTGTGACAACACAGTCCCACTCCCTTGCAGGAGGTCTGAACATTGGACAGGCAAAGTATGATAAACTCTAAAGCTTCAAACAGCTCCTTTTTTTCCCCACTACCTTGACAGCTTTACTTAGCAGGAAGAAAAAGCTTTAAAAAAGAAGGTGAATGAAACTCTAGCTCGATCATATTGAGACAGAATGCCTCAGAGAGTGGTTTCTGGGAAGGAAAAGTGTGATGCTTAAGTTCCTGCCCCGCCTGCTATCAGTGACAATAAATAGGATATTGGTTTTGTGAACGTGATGCAAAACGTTGGCTTTTTCCCCACCTCAAAGAAAGAACAGTTACAGTGTTACAGTATTCCAGTATTCATTTTGGCAGACCTACAAACTCACGTTCAGAGGTATTTACATCATTTTGATTCTGTTTACCAATGAAGACACATTATTTCTTGTGTCTCTTTTCTACGGTCATTTGAGTTTAAGAAAATCAAACATTTCTTTTTCCATTAGTTCATACATCTGCCCTAGAAAGAACAAACAGTGGGAAAAAATGAATTCTCCTTGCTAGCAGATGTCCATTTAGTTCTCTGTGTAGACACAAGCATCAAGTGGAAACATATTAATGCCCAATAATTTCTGATTTTAATTTTTCTTTTCTTTAAATAGAAAAGGGCTGGAAGAAGGCACCAATGTTAAGGACATAAAATGACAAGATCCTGGAGAAGAAGAGCAAAAAGTGGCCCGACCGTTTTGGCAGCTGCAGCTGCCAGAACAAATCCACTGGCAACATTATAAGTGAGGGGTTGGATCCTCCTTTGGATAGAGCAATGGGTCGATTTTTAAAACTATGCTTCTTGCTGATGCCATATTTTAGGAGTTTATCTGTAATGTCTATATCCCAAAATGAGTTTAAACAACCTTTCTCAGTCATTTGTATTGTGGTCACCTATACTGTAAGTCATGTCTAGACCTGACTAGGGGAAACTAAACAGCTTTGTTGTAGGGAAAGTACATGCTCAGGTCTCACTTTAGGATTCAGACTGACTCCAGAATAAAGATCTGCAAAATAACTTCTCCTCAAGTTAGCACACTGCATGCCATCCATGCCCCTAGGTCACATACTCATGGAGTTACTATATTGTGGGTTATTATATTTGCCATCCTACACTGCCTTGAAGCATCTTCAACAGCTGTTGCAAAAGATGATCCCAGGATGATGCTCACTCTTTCTTCAGCTGTTTTTTCTGCAATTTGATACCAACACCGTGAACACCAATTTAGGACCAGAGATTAACTATGGAGCAGCCAACTACAGAGGAGAAAAAACACACAAGATAAGAGAGGAATGACAAGCAACTAACTTTGAATCCATAGCATTTATAGGGTCTTGATGGACCCACTTTTGTTGTCCCTGAGAAACACCAGAGATGGATTATATTTGCTACTGTCATCCTGCAGTCCTGTGACCTTAAGTCTTCCTGAAAATACAGAGGGTAGGGAGGGAGGCATAGATAAGGAAGAAGCGGCAGAGAAGATATAAATGAACTTTCCCACAAAACTCCAACAGAATTAGAACAAGGTTGGTTTTTTTTTTTTGGAAAGCAGTGAGAATAGAAGAGAATGTCCTTCTTGCAAGGGCCACAGGAGAGGGAAGAGGGAGCAGAGGCTGATTCACTGGAGTGGCATTGCAGAATTCCTCACTGCTGAGGAGGAAGGCAGCAAAGGGGCCTTGAAAAGGACATCTGAGAAGTTCCTTGGTACAAGCAGTGACAGGAAAATCCTCCACAAGTGATTGAAAGAAAAGCCTCAGTTCTGAAGGACACAGAAACAGCTAGAAAAGGATGGCTTTATTAAGAGGTATAAAATACACATATTCAACCAAAAAAAAAAAAAACAATAAAAAGGTTACTCCATTTACCACAACCTGAAGGCTATAGTTACTTAAGTAACAGAATTTAGTACACAGAATTTACCAAGATAATTTCATTGATACAGTACTTGATCAGTAATTCAATTAGTATGCACATGCCTACACCAAACAGCTACACATTCAGGAGATTTCTTTGGCATCCTCCCCAAAAGTGAACCTTCATGCATCTTTCATATGGCCAGTGTAATCAAATTTGCGTGTATGTGTAGCAGAACAAGCACTTTAAGTAATAGGACATAATCCTAACACCAGTTTTTTCTT
Source organism: Cnemophilus loriae (assembly GCA_013397755.1). Taxonomy (NCBI): domain Eukaryota; kingdom Metazoa; phylum Chordata; class Aves; order Passeriformes; family Corvidae; genus Cnemophilus; species Cnemophilus loriae. The sequence continues at coordinate 579,520 of VZTF01007552.1, forward strand.
TTTAAAAAAATAAGAGGAAAAACCACCCCACTCCATGATAAAAAAAGAAAGCATGGAAGGAGAGAAGAAAATACAGGAGTGAGAACATACAATGGCCTGATAATAATGAGGACTGAGCCAAAGCCTGCAATGGAGTGTGGATATCCTTACACTGCTCTGGCATAAGTTTTTCTAGCCCACCAACAAGTCTATGAGAACCAAACGCCCTGTGTCCCCCTGTGACTCTCCCAGGTCCCGGCAGATCTGTAAAACAGCTTTGCCCTGCAGCCTGGCTCGGCTTAGCCTCACCCTCCCCTGCTCCCAGGCATGTTCCAGCCATGCACATGCTGTGACATGGCTCCTAAGGACAATGGCCAAATCATGAAAAAGGAGCACAGAAGTGTAAATTCAAGGTTCCAGTTACCAGTTCCATCCTCATAATGTCAGTGCAACATATTTCAACAGCACTATATCTCACGTTCTTAACTGAGTTAAATTCTGCCAAGAAAACCATTTGATTTCCATCTAGCTGTAGTGAATAGTGATTTATTTCATACATATTTTATTTTAGCAATGCTGCATTTAGGCAGTTAGAATTTAATGGGACTATCCTCCTTTGAATTCTTCCCATCTGGATTATATAATCTTTACTACCAGGCTTTAGTCTGCCAATCTGTAGACCTGAAAGTGATTTCACTACTTTCATCCAATGAACTAAATCTTCTCTTCCCTTTTCTTTAGTGTTCATTTTCTGTCTTTTCCCCCTGCATAAGGCAAAGGGTGAGCAGAGAGTTAATAATAATGAAATTCTGCATTTAATACCAATAACAACCCTTGATTTTAAAGGCCACACTGGATAAAATTTATAAGAGCTAAAGTGCTCATAAATTTTACAGCCTACTACACACTCACAGATTTATGTACATAGAAAGGAGCCAGTCATCCACAGAGCTGTAGCAGTTTCAGATGTGCAGTCCCCATTGAGCAGATGACTTGTTCAGTGCTGGCTGCGACTATGGGAGATGTCTATAGTCATATTTGTTTCCACGTAATTACGTGTGCTAAGACAGTCATGGACCTGAAGCACTAAGTGCTCCTTTTCCTCTGTCCTGATTGCAAGGAGTTTCTTCACTAACCACAGTGAAGGAGAAAGGACTGGGCTATGAGTAAGGATTGTGCTGATCTTCCATGCTGAGAGGTAACAGCCCCTTTCCTGGGATGCCATGGCTGTTCCTGTCTGAATACAGCTGCCTGAAGGGAAAAATCAATAGCTACACTAGGACTTTTAAACTGCCCATCCAGCTCCAGCATCCTGGCTGTCCAAAGCAACCGCTGGTCAAGGACTCTGCATTTATCAGGGACAGACTAGATGCACTATTCCTTCTGTTTTTATTTTGCAGAGGTCTTCGACAATATAAAATGCAGAATTTGGGGGTCACATTTCAGTGTATGCCATACAGTGCTCTCCTCCAGGCAAGTCTCTCATGGGCTATAAGGACAACCACCCAAGGCTTTGAAAGTGAGCACAACTGAGACTTCAAACAAAAGCTGATGGGGCAAGTACACACCAGCTTCTCCAGAGCAAAGCAAAAGAAGTGCTCCAGAGAAAGATTCCTCAAGGAAGTTTTCTTCCTTACAAAAGAACTCTCTTCCTTTGCCAAATTGTTCTGTTGCCTAAACCATGAAGGCTGTCCCTCCAAATCTCCCTGGGCCCTCCCATTTTCTCTATTAAGCATTTTCTTACTCATACGAAAAATTTTAAAAAGCTGATTATTCTTCTTACCTTGCTATGCACTTGCTATGCCAAGATATCTGATGGCCCTGAGTTCTGCCAGGTAACACTGAGATGGCATATAATATTTACATATCAAGAATAAATTGCAAGACAATTATTGCAAAATTTATATTCTACCACCCCTGTTAAAACTCTGCTTTAAGGGGATTTTTGTCCCTGAGAAGAAAGCGACTTCAGGAAGCACATAACACCCGGAAGTGGCAAATCACACATTTGAGCCCATTTCTCCACAGACATGGAGGGATGACATCACAGGCTGACATCACAGGCTGACATCACTGATTGCAAGAGCATAAGAAGATCCAGCACATGCTCAGACCAAAGATTTGCTCCCAAGCCCCTTTCTTCAGCAGAGGCCACAGAATCTCAAGCAGGGAAAAAATAAATAACCCTGTCACAACACTCTCCATCCTCCATCAAATGTTTTCTTCGGGTGGTAGCTCCACCTTACGTGGATGGTGCTGACCATGAGGGCTGCAGCAGCCTGTGCTCTCCATCCTCACCTATAGCATGTCATGCAGCAAGACTGCCCCAAAGTGCTCATGCAGATGTGCCATAAAAAGGCAGGGAAGAAATATCCCTCCACACGGACACAAAGAGCCGAGGAAAAGTAGGGTGTGCTATTTGCATTTTACTGCAGCCTTTGTACTTTTGCACCCCAGCTTGGTCTGCAGTGTGGTGTCACACGTGCTTGTGACAGCGAACCTGAGCTCACTGTGGCAAAGGTGATGGAAATGGAGAGGGAGCCAGCAGGAATTCTCCAGGTTAATATGGTCCCTGTACATTCTGAATTATGCAATTAAAGCCCTCTTTCTTCTTCGGCAAATAAAATGGATGACATGGTAGGAGGAGCCTGACAACAGCGAGATAAATGAGAGGACACACAGTCTACAGCAGGGATAACTGCACCTGCCAGATCCGCACCACAGCAACTAAATATTGCCTGTGCTCCTGAAAGCTGCTGGTAGCGCAAATGGTGTCACCTGATAAGAAGTCCCAGACATGGGAGCTGATAGCTTACCTCCTGTCAATGTTACCTCCTCTCCCTCAAAAAGGCAGCATACCTTTCAAGGAAATCAACCCAACAATTGTAAAAAGAAAGGAAATCTTCTCTCCTGGGATATTTTTAAAGGGTTTACTGCAATGTGACTCAGATTTAATCCAAAATGTCTAGCTGATACTTAATTTCAGGCTTCCTCTGAGAGCTCCTCACCTCCCTCACTGTGGCAGCTGCTGCACATGGATTTGCAGCACAGTGTTAAGCTTTTTGTTGTACTCCAGCTTATACTTGCCTGGAAAAGGTCATGTGACATGAAAACTTTGCTCAGCAGCCCTCACAGCAGGTCCATGCTGCAGGACACGCTCCCAGGATGACAGCACCAAGCCTCCTCACATGAACGGGGCATTGCTGACCCTTATTACATCTCCCAGCTTGAAGACTCTCCCAGACCAGGACCCAAGAAAGTGCCACTTCTGCACAAATAACAAATAACCCCTCAATCTTTCCCTCTTAACAAGGCAAAAACAAAACCCCACCAAACTAAAGCTGCCTTCTCCTGCCGGGCCCTGCATCTCTGCATCATGTATCACACTGGGACTCAGGACCTCTCTTGCACCCTGAAAAAAAAAAAGAAGGAAAAGCATAACGAGTGCCACTGGAGGGAATGTGCTGGAATCAGCCTTTGAAAACAGGCTGCAGAGAGACAGCCATGCCAGCCACAAGACAGCCACCCAGCTGCACTGCTTGCTGACCTTTCCAGGTAAACCAGGGACTGCAGTTTGCACAACTAGCTGCGTAGCTTTCAGCATACGCCTCCTCCGTGACACTGAGCCCCACTGTGCTCTATAATCATTCCATTTTCAGGAGGGCAAACCTCAGCTAGCTATCAGTTTGCACATTATTTTCAGAGTTGATGCTGTGACAGTACCCGTCTCTAGGACCGTTAACTGAGTGGCCAGATTCCCAGTGAGGTGAATATGCTCCAGCGAAGCCTTAAAGCAAGTCTTAAAGCAAGAGGCTGCTCCATAGGTTGCTCAGCAAATCATGTGATGTTATACTAGCATCCTTCCCAGCTACCACCCCCGTTAGCTGTTTTTCCTTTGCTGAAGGCGCAGAAAGAGTGAGTCACCTTATTTCCTCAAGGTGCACACGGGTGTGAGGCCTCTCGCTCAGCACCACAGCCACACCTGGAGGACAAGCATGGGGCCAACAGCTTCATGACTCTATAATTCCAACTTTTGCTGAGCAATAAGTGCTTCTGCAATAAGCGAGGAGCAGGTAAGAGGGAGAAACAATGCAGAGAGTCCCACGAGTCTGGGAGGCAGCGTGATCACACTGATGTTGTGGGTACCGCCAGAGGCAGGGGAGCCAGGCAAGGAAAGCAACCGCAGCTCACAAGGCAATTTCTTTTTATTTAGAAATAAATACTGAAGACTAATTTAGGGATGAGCAGGAACTTAAATAAGTAGGTTGTTTTCCTTGGGATTGGATCTAATACTACATTGTTTTTTGCAGGTATCTAAACTAATGATGCTTGAAAAACCCACTTCACAGGGCATCCCATTGCAATGCATAGCAGTGCCTGGGAAGCCACCCTGCCGACCACAGCTCTGCCTCTCTGAGCCCACCACTAAATTAGCAGTCCCGTGAGCACCCAGATTTGCATAAAAGAAGCAGTTATCAGCAATTAGGCTTGCCAAGGCAAAATTCTTCAAGGCTGCTTTGCAACTAGTGACAGATGCAACATTCCCAAGTTTAGGCTATAATTTATTCTTAGACTGGGCAGGAATATAAGGAAAACACATTGTGCATTTTGCAAAGCCTCTCATTTAGGCATCTGAAAAATAATAGACAAAGGGGAAAGAGGGAAGATGAATAGTGACTAAAAGATAGAATAAACAGCAGGCACAGGGCCAGAATTTAATATTCGACAGTGGTAAGAAATATGCAGACAATTTTGCTCCTGAATAGATCTACTTACCTGTTGTTCACATCAGAAAATTTCATATTTCCCTGCTGTCCTGCTCCTTCAGGGTTTAATCACAGGTAACAACCACCGTGCACAGGCCTTAACCCAGCTGAATTACAAATATGAGACCAAAGGCCTGAGAGGAGCAGGAAGAAGAGATTGTAGTAAAGAGCAAACCCACTCCCAACTAGGACATTGGAGCAGTGGTGTCTTCCCGTGGTTCCCCCAACTCTGCACTGGAAGGAAGCACAGGCTGAAGAACAGCCACAGTTTGCAAGATATTCCTGTGGCTCTGGGTGCCAGGACATCCAGGACCTGGTGACAGTCCCTTATACCTTGCCTGAAATTCCAGCTCTCCTCAGTACAATTCCATCTCTGTATGCAAAACCTGTGGCAGAAAAGGTGAGTGAACTGTGACAGAAATTTCTGAAGCAGCTGGCGCATGGAGTAATCATAGGATAATTAAGTCTGGAAGGGACCCGAGGAGGTCTTTAGTGCAAGTACTGCACAAGCAGGTCAGCAACAACTTGCAATGAGCTTCCTCAGCTCAGCTCAGCTCAGCTCGTCCATGCTGCATGCTTTCCAGGAAGTAATTAACTCTCTCTTTCCTCACAAGACGAAACAAAGCTGGGATGACTTTTGTCTCATCATCCCTCTTTGGAGAAACGGGGACCCTTGATGGCTGCCCATCTAGCCACAATGTGGGATAGAAAATCCTCTGGGGCAAAGTCTTCCTCCTGGTCTCCAGAGCCGGGGGAAGAAAAGTGTCCTTAAATCTTGGTGTCAAAGAAAGGAGAGGAGCTATGAGAGGGGTAAGTACCTCTCCTCACAGGGCATCAGGCAGTGATCCTCCTCCTTGCTCCATAGCAACTTCTCAATATATGCCCTGGATTATGATTTGAATATTCCTGCTTTAGGGAGGGTTTCCAGACTCAGAAATGGTGAGGCCACTGCTCAATTCAACCAGCCAATCTGGAACGACCAGACATCAGCCGTGTGCACGCAGCAGGAAATGACAAACTCATCCCAGCGCAGGCGCGTGGCACTTGGGACACAGCACAGGGGCGATGGAAAGGTCAGTCAGTGTTAACAAGCAAACGAATAATGGATGGAAGCAAGAAGACAGAGAATCTGGCCACTTTTCTGAAGTCTTTAAAAGCAAGCAATATATGCTCAGGACCTTTTCTGGGGACTCAGAAGCCATTCTGATCTGATCGTACGCCAAGGTAACAGAGATGGGTTCACTCGTTTCTGCAGGATTTGGACATCTATAATTCAAAATAAACTGCATATTTCAAATTGTTTTTCTCTTTGATACAAAGGAATCCTTCTTCAAGTGAAACATTTTTCCGAAGCCGTTGTAGACAGTCCCTTTCCGAGCACCAGCTGTTTTAAAAAGGAACCTCAGCACCATCGATGAAGTTCTCACTCCAGCATAACTCTGTGCACAAGCTCCAAATCTTGGTAAATGTCATTATGGGTACTGTAGCATCACATTCACAGAACACCAGCAGTACAGCTTCATTTTTATGACCTTCCCATCCAGTCTGCATTTGAACATGACTGGCCCCCTGCCAGCCCTGTGCAAACACAAGGAGGATGCACAAATAAATGCAAACTCACACAGTAATAAAAGTGTGAGCAGAAAGCTGCAGCAATCTCAAACTTGCACCCGTCAGTCACTGCTAGAGGATAGGATAGAGAGGAATGACACGTGCTCTAAGACTTTCAACTTATTGGAGGTTTTTCCATCATAAAATCAGCAAGTCTCTCCATCACGTACAAACCTTTTCCCTCAAACACCTCATCAACCTTAGTGTAACTTGGCAGAGCAGAAAGCCATGTGTTGAATGCAACAGCCACTACCTCTCAAACACCTGAGGAAAAGTTTTTCAGAGTTTTTAGCACTTACAGATCAAAGCAGCATTCTCTATTTCTTGTTTTCAAAAAACAGGTGAACGGACTTGGCTAAAATAGTAGCAATCTTACAATATCAGCCTTACAGCTGTGTTTGTACAGAAGATGAACCCAAGCAACTAAAGATGTAAAAAATTATCAGCAATTAAATACAGCCTTGCAATTTCCAGGAAACCAAGGTAAAGAAAGCTCTATCTGACACATTTGTTGTAATCCACACACAGGTTTTCACAGTGTTCTTCATATCCTGGATAAATACCAAAGCTATTTTTGCTCACAGGTTTTGTTACCTAGCTGTGGCGGTCTCATTTTGCAATGAAAACAAGAAAACAACGTCCTTACACACAAGATCTCCCAGAGCTTAATATACATAGCTTGTAAATGCAATTTTTCCTGACACAAGGACAGTTATATAGCTTTACAATGGGAAAAAGCATTCCTTAAATGTTGGTGTCAAAGGAAGGAGAAGAGCTATGAAAGCGGCAGTACCTCTCTGCACAGGGCAGCAGGCAGTGATCCTCCTCCTCGCTCCATAGCAACTTCCCAACATATTCCCTGGCACCTACAGCTTCCCAGGTTACACCACTGCCTAAGCAACAGCCTCATCTTTCCTCTCCCTCATTGCAAGGCTTTTTCTTACTGCCTTTATCTGTACCCTTCAGAAAAAGCAGGAGCCAAGTCCCTAATGAGTTTACTGCAGCCCTGATCCTCTCTTACAGTGTCAAGCCCTGCACAGGATCAAAGCTGTTTAACTTGTCTCTGCAAGTGGAAGGCAGGAGTCTTGGGAATCAGCTGTGGGACTAAGAGGTCACTTCATACGGGGAGATCTTCTCCAGGGGGATGGCTCTGCGCCCTCCTCTCATGGTGCAATCGGATCCCATTTCAATAAATTTTCTTTTTCCCTGATATCTATTTTTCTGCTCCTATTTCCTGCTGATATGCTGATAACACACACTTGTAACTGAAACAGGCACATCTAACAAGGCCTTCAGAGCCACCTCTCCTCCTCTTGGACTTATACCACCTGCAGTTTTCCCACTAAGCTTGTCTATTCAAATTTCACCTCCCTTTCCATCTGGCGGTATTAGGGCTCGATTATGCTAACACAGTAAATACACTGTTATATAGAGGCATAGACACTTAATAGGAAGGAAAACATGATTCCAAAATACTTTGTTACATACATAAATACACGCGTGCGTGACTTCATACACCCAATACATGAATTGTGTGTAGATGGCAGATTCGTGGCTTGCTGCAGGGTGAAACCACTGAGAGCTCTTGCAAGCAATGAGAGGTCAGGACTGCCCTTCAAGTCCTGCTTACAAGAGTTTGACCAGTGCAGGCCATGGGACATGAAATATTTCTCGGTCTATAAGACCCACAAGGAGATGTGTGGCTCTGCTTTCTGGCTTCATACAATCTCAAAAAGTATTTGTCCTTCAGAAAGAGAAGACCATTAAGGGGCTATGAATTATAATGGCAAACTACAAACAAAAGAAGCAGCAAAGGATGATGTGCTTTCAGTGGGAATTTAGAGAGAGGAATAATGGCTGAGACACAGCAACCATGGTCCAGCAGAAGGTGATCCAGTAAAACCAGGGAAACAGGGAGGTACACAGTCACTCCTCTTGAGTAAGGAGGTTGAGGCAAGCCATTCAGAAGAGCTGTGTTTTTAGTATCCATTTGCAACCACCCCTGTCCTGATGTTCTTGTTTTGCACATGATGAGTGACACATTGCAGTATCATCTTCTGCTTGATTACATACACTGGATCAGTAAGGAGGAGGCGGCTGACTTCAAACCTACCACAAAACCAGGAAAATTGGATTATCATTTCAGTTAGAAAACTGGTCAAAGTAATGATTTGGGAGGATATTTTGGGGTAACAGCTAATCCCTCCTCCTGCAATGATCAGGTATTTATTTGGGAAGCTGAAATGAGATTTCATTCCCAAAACACTAATTACTCATCTCTGAAACTCCTAAGCAGTAGTCTTTTTCTCTCAGTCCTTGAAGAAATGCAACAAAACCTCAGCCCACCCTCAACCTGTGTAGCTTATTCCTCGGTATTCTCTCTGTATCTATGGCTTGTAAAGTGAAAATAGACTGCACCTCAGTGAACATGATACTGATGTTTCTGACTTCTAAGCTCTTCAACCACACTCACACACAGAAAAAAATCCCACAGTCAAGCATCTGCCAGAATAAGGGTCTCCAGTCAAGAGGGAGGAAGGAGGGCAAGAAGGTTCCATCTGTCACCAGTTAGTGGAACACCTCATTTAATCCTTCCAACAAAGTTGTCCATCAAACCTCTGATGCTGCCAATTAGGCATCTCTCCCTTTAAAAAGGGAGGGATTTGCATGGATTTTCAACAAAGTCCCTAAAATAAAAAACTTCTTTCCCCACTTTAGCCAATTCTAATGCTGAAAATTGGGCTGGAATTGAGTCAGGGAAAACAGAGGATAAACATCAGGAAAGCCATTGTGCAACTCACATCTCCCAGGGCTATTGCAGTGCCTCTCAAATGGAGCAGGAAAAGCCCTGCTTTGTGTCTTAAACACTACAGCAAAAAATATTTGTCTGCAATGGAAAAATAAATCTAGCCAGCTTAGACTGGCATGGTTTCAAAACCCTCCCAGCCACACACTGAAAAGTTCCTAGCACCAATTTCCACTCTGAAGCCAGGAACCGTGCTGAGATACACCCTCACCATGTGCCAGTGTCACCAGAACAGAACAGTTTGCTTTTTCCCCATTGTACATGCCCAATTACATGTTCAGGCACAAATAAAAGTACTCCTTTTCTGAAAAAAAATTTGTGGATTCACTCTGACTTGTTTTTTTTTTTTAACTTCCGCCAAGATTCTGGATCTGCTGCCAAGCTTCTGTTACACTGCTAATACAGACTTTGCTTATTGATCTTGGTACAAGAAGGAATGAATCTGTAAACCTAAGCTCCAACTACCAAGCTGCTGGAGTGCTGCACTTTTTAATATGGGGATCTAGTATTTGTCACGTGTTCCAAACCACAGTTATCATGAAAAGCTACTTTCTGTGTCTAACACGTGCACACGTACCGACGTAATTCATCTACAGCTAAAGGTGGCAAATGTAGGTGAGTGTACTGAGCTTTGTGCTGCTGGCAAATTCCCAGCCCCAGCACAGGTTTCTGCATATGATATGTAGTTGTTGGACAAGGCTGGGACCGGACTTGCACGTGACCAAAAGGGTTAATTTACCACACAAAGGTTTTCAGAAGACACCTTGTTCTTTACAATACTCTCTGTAGCTCTTATGTGCTCCCCTGACCAAAAACACTGTTGAGTGATTCCCTACTAAAACTGGGAGAAAGGCTGCATGCCATAAAGGGGAGTGACAAACCATATCTTCAAAGCAAGCTATGAATTCGGAAAGATTTACACAAATCTGTGTTCTTATTTCCTCCAGGAGGCAATTCCTGCCCAAAGCAAGCTCACTGTGAGAATGCATGCCTGACAGTACCAATAGTCTTTGATGTCACATGTTAACGTCCCTGTGCAAGTTATGAGGCAATTTCCAAAATTCACACTTAATCCCGGTGTCTGCTGTTGTTGAACAACTCAGCCTTCTGTCAGCAGCTGTCTGTGCTCAGCCACTTAATGGCTCCTAGTCGGCACAGAAAAGTCATTATTTATAGCCCAGCACATTTTTGGGACAGCCTCTTCACATTCCTTTCGATAAACAATTGCAAGCAGAGCCCAGAGAGGAGAGGTGATCAGAGCCTGAACACACACCCACAGTATGCTTAGAACCACTTCCAGCAGGGTGGGCCTCTTCAGGCTGGTACGGGGTGCAAGTTTCCCGACAGAACCTTCCAAACCCTGATTTTGGTGGTGCAGAAAAAGGCTGAATGCCCCTCTCCCACCCAGGCATGTGCACAGCCCAACATGAACATATCATCTGGGGAAAAAACGATCCCTTGGAATGTAGCCCAACAGAGCAGCTTAGCTGTGCTGGCATTTTCCCTTCCACCCCACCTGACCACAGTGAGAAGGCTGAGAAGGATCTCTTCTCCTTCAAGCAACTGTGAAGCTGCTGGGATTTCTCAGAAGGTGTCCCCACATATACAATCATGTGTAGCACAAATGCACAGAAAAAGAATCAGTTTTAGATAAAAAGTATGCCAAAGATCTTCTTTAATTTAGTCTTTTCAAGTACTTCAGTAACTGGAGCACAGAGGAGAGTTCAAGGGCAGTAAGGACCTGGATGCATATAAAGAAAAGTTACAGTTTCTGCTATTTTCAACCAAATAAAGGAGGCCAGCATGCTGGAAAGGGAGGTCTTTCCCTCTGGACTAAGTGGTTTCTGCAACTCAGATGTGGTGCTACCCCCTTTTAGGGTGAGCTGTTCTTTATATTCTCCAAGTTGCAAACTAATGTGACAAAATGCTACTACATATCACAATACTGGAAAATAATACTGGCAGGTGCAGTCCCAAGACTTTTCTTCATTTTAAGGAAGAAGTAACTTTGGTTGTAATCCAAAAGAACAACAGAGATATAGGGGAAGTTCCTTGATAGCTTCTAGCCCCATTCAAGCAGGTTAATTCATGATCCCACCACCCTGCATTTCCTTGCCAGCACGTGGAAAAGCAGAGCCACAAAAGACTTCTCTGGCTGGGAAACCAGCAAAGCTCCCCTGGCCATGAACGAAGTACTGCCCAGCAGTGACCCCAAGCCTTTCTCCAGGAGGAGTATGAGGTTATTCCTCTGCCCAGCTGACTGTGAGGACACTTTTGGCAGAGGGAGGGCAAGTGACATCTCTTCTAATTGAACGGGACTGCTGATGGATCACATGGGCTGGTCAGAGAGGTTGTACCAGTGAAAGCACACACCTCTGTCACCTCTGTCACCAAGGGACCCTTGGTGTTTAGAAGAGCTGCTTTAAGGGGACAGGTTATTGATCCTTAGATTTTCCATCCCTTGCACAGGTATTTTTGCATCAGGCTTTTCTAGTTTTTCAAAGCAAAATGGCTTCAATCAGTGCAAAATCCTGGGGTGACACTGGGGATCTTCACAGGCCGACCCTGTGCTTGGTTTCGGACCCCACTTTCCCAGGCTCCCTCTTACAAAAGCTGGTGATTTCAATTTCTTTAGAAAGTTACAGCCCCCACTGTATCAGCCATTGGCCATAGCCTTCCAAGTTAAAGCAAAGCATGTGGAAAGCATGGTTAATGCCGGATTTCCTCAGAGACCAGGAATGTTTTAGAAAGGCCACTGAATCTCATAAGTCACATACACAATGGCAATGCACATCTCCACACAAACAGCAAGCATTCTTCTTCTGGGTATGGAAAAATAACCCCCCAAGTCCAAGTCTCAGTGAATGTATGTGCACCTCAAGTCTCAAGAATAGTCTCACATCTTATGAGTCATGTACAGTCAGCCCTTATGAGTCAACCCTATTATCTGGAAGCATCATTCTTATGCTTTTTCATTTGTCTATAAAAAGAGAAGAAAGATAACACTGCTGCCTCTCTAGATGATGTTATCGAGCTTTCTTTTCCAAAAAAAGAAAGGTGGGGTTTGACTTTGGTCACTATGAGCGAAATCTGTTTCCCAAATGTATACTCTGGGGCCTCAATCAGGCTAAAGATGAGCTTTTAAAAGCAATTTGTTTTAATAAGAATTTAACGTGACGCATCTTCGGTACCTCTGTTGCCAGATCTGTGCCTCTGCCTGCTCCTTTCAGAGGCAGGATCTGGTGGTGGGACTTGTGCTGAGTAGACCAGAGAGGGTCTCATCTGCTTGATGGGTACCATGAATGTTTAATACCAGCCATGGAGCTCCAGTCAAGGGGGAGACTAAAGTACAAGGAGACCAGGAGGTGACTGAGAAGCAGCAAAAGGAGCAAGCGCAGCCCAGAATCCTTGACATGCAGGAGGATGCCAGAACGTTGGTGAGGATTTGGCTCTGTGGCCATGGGAGAAGGACAACCCTGCTCTGAATCCCAGTCTGTCCCTAAGACCTGGGACTGCCCATCCACGAGACCTCTCAAGCTGGCTGCCCTCCCTCTAGGTTACAGACTACCTACAAATCCTGTTTGGTCACTTGCACAGACTATGAAGAAAACATACATTTTATTTTCATTTGAATTACAGGAGCCCCACTGCCCTCTGAATGATTTCCTGCATGTGACTAATGAAAAAGCTCCAAACAAGTGCTTCTCTGAGTCATGTATCTTCCCTCCTTTATATGCTAGCTACCTGTCAGATTACCATGACAGCTCCATTAGTTTGGGATTCTTTTGGACGAAAGAGGAACAAATGCCTTGAGCAGCAGAAAACTCCAGTGGTCTGCATGCAGTGAGGGTGATCTTTTATTGCAATCTACTTCACGCAAAGCTGTACACCACATACATCTTTTGATATAGGCGGAGTAAACTACAGCCATTTATGCTCAAAATATCATGTAGCCTTTCCAAAAACCAATTCTGCAGTTTACACTAAAAATAATCCCATGTGACCTTTGCAGACCTACCTTACTAAGAATCTCTAGTCATTCATGCACTCAGTTATTAGGGCTTTAAATGAGGCTGATCATAATTTACATACTGAGAATGTCTCTTACATCACCTCAACCTACTAAAATGACACATTTTCCCCTAGAAAGTGGCATGTTATGTAGGCCAAGTCATTTAGGAGATGATCGTGCTGCAGCCAGCATCAGGAATTACATTAGCAAAGAAAATGCACATAGGCAAAGAGCAGGGTTTGGCTTTTCTAATGGCTCAAATTTTGGTTTCACTATAAAATATGACATTTTAAGTTTATTAGCAAGTACTCCCTTCTCTCCTTCTTATAGCACATAATACAGACTTTTTATTATTTCCACGTGTCTCGCCTTTACCTGCATTAAAAACCCTCTCTCCTCTCCCTGGACTTAAAGAGTTATTAGGCTGCAAAATCAGTTTTATGCATAGGTGTGACTTTGAATGCCTACACTGCAGATGTGACCTCAGGGTAAAATGGAAATGCAATGTCATCTGCTGGGACATAGGCAAAGATGAGAGCTGCTGAGCAGTGAAGAGGTATCTGAAACACAGACGTGACTAAAGCCTTTTCTGCTCTGTTTGTTTTTACCAGGCCGTTTTTAAAAAGCAGTCTCCTGCCTTTACATTCAGAGCACACTGGCCAAATTTACAGACACCTCACACTACAGGTACCGATTCCATTTGACAGTCCTGGATTTTGAGATGTCCCTCAGCACTGACACTGCAGGTTTTTATTGCCTGGACAATTTATGCATGCAGCCTCTAGTGAGTGCCTTATGAACCCATGTTAATACAGCATCTGCAATTTGCAACTTTTTTATTTCCAGGTGGGGATTTCTGCAAGATACTTACCTCATTAATGTGTTACAGATCACCATGCCATGGTCCCCGGTTGTAGCCTAATTGTCCCTAGGTTTATCAGCACAGTCCCTCTGGAGCTAAGGGCACGGGGATCCCAGCATTGACAGTGGGGACTTGGATCCTGGCGGAGTAACAGATGTACTGAACGCCTCATGGCCTGGGAAGCAGCAACATATGCTGCAGTCATTAGGGATGGCTGAGCAACGAGGGAGTCTGACACGTCGGATTTGCTTTACCTTCGGCAGCAAGAGCAATCGTGGCTCTTCATAAGACACGGAGCAATGTGCTCAACCAAAACAGCTGGAATAAATGGCATAATAAAACTGCAAACCCCCACTGCTTCTCCTTCTCAGCCACACAGATCCATTGTTCAGAGCAGAAAGCAAAAGGCAAGAGCCAGCAGGGAAACATCTTGGAGGCACTATAAAAAACGCACAAAATAAAGAGCAATACACCTGTGACCCCTGCCAGGGTTGTCACATCCTGACATGAGGCCAGCTGCAATCTGTGTCCAGTGCCAGCTGGAAGGCCCTGCTATCAGCCAAGTTTCTTTCAGCTCTGTTGCAATGTGTGCTGTGTGTGACCTGTATCTCAGGTACGGGGCTGCATTCTCCCAGAGGTCACACTCTGCAAAAGAGCACAAAAACAGTGGTGTCCCACTGCACTCCCATGATAAACGTTCCTTACATAAAACAGAAGATTACGCCCCTGTAAATGACAAACCGCGTTAGGAGAAACTGCTTCCGTTCCCTTAACTTCATCTCTCCATACCCAATGTACCTCTCCTTAATTTCAGCTCTCTGGCAGTGACACCAACATTCTAGTTTAGAGAAAACAGAGAATGGACACTGAAAACTGAAAATGGACGGCTTTTCTCTTCTTTTGGCTTTGCTGACAATTAGCAGAGCTGAAAGCCAGTGTACTTTGAGCAGTATAAATGAACTTGGGGATTTGATGGTTGTTTCTTCCTGAATGAACATGAAAACATATCAGAGGGCTGAACTTTTGTTTTGCAATGTGACACTATCATATTTCTTCTTAGCTTTATTTCATATTTTTCCTACCTCTGGTTGACTTTAATGCTCTTAAAAGCACAAAAGAAGAGAGTGAAAAAGAAAAAAAATATTTTGTGCAACTTTATGACATATTTAATATTTCTTTTTTCTTCTTCCTTTCCAGATATTTAATGTCAAGCAGAGAGTGCTCCAAAAGTGCAATATTTACAGAATAAAACTCACATCGTTTTTTCTGTTATGATCGCAGAGGTGCTCAGACTTGACACCCCAAATGCTCTCTTCTAAACTAAGCCCTTAATACTTACGATCACAGTGTACTTACAAAAATATGAAAAAAAAAAGAAGAAAATTACCATAGAAAATGAAGCTATCAGGGGGCTTTGGATGAGTCCAATTGTGGTTAAAATCAAGGATTAAGTGAAATGTCCATCTTGTACAGGTGGATAGCTCATGTAGAACCACTTTAATAAGCATCTGTCCAGAAGGAGAGGGGGCTTTACATCGTCAAGAAAGCCCAGCTGAATTCCTGGTCTGCAAGAGGTGTTTCCCCACTGAACTTGAAACAAATGTGTTTGCTTTGCTAAGCCTCAGCTTCCAGCTATCATGATCTGCATACAGCCCCGTGCTCCTCATCTGCCATGGCCATTTGTGACACAATTCTTCAGGGCCAGAAAACCCGTGCATCCCACACGTGCTTGTCCCGTACCAAGTAGAACTGTGATCAACCCTCACAGCGGGAGGCTTGAATCCCTGCTAGAAACAACACTGACAGCTTTCCAGCCCCCGTGTTTTGCACTTCTACACGAGTTAATTCCTTGTGGTGCTCTCAACATGGACATGATATCCTGGCCGTGTCGCATCTCAGCTTGGATCAGACACTGTCCCCTGCCAGGCACTTGGTTTGTGGCACTTGGACTCTGGCAACAAAGCAAGGTACACAGCTCTGTGTGTTTGTGTCCACACACACCCACCCCCCATCTTCTCCTACATTTTTATCAGTGTTCAACAGAGAATCATTTGGCTTTGCACTCTTTATGGACAAACAATTAACATCTAAGTTCATTTTGTAGACAAAAGGATTTTGGATTCATTTTGTTGACAAACTGTCTTGAAATCATGGAGGAGACTCTGTTTGACAGTCCCGGCACATACTTGATTCAGTGGAGAAAATGCATTCAGCTAACTGTCCAATCAGTTATGCAGACAAAATGAATTTCATCATAATTCTGTCAACAAAATGCTAACTTGCTTACATTATTCTCTCAATAAAATAAATTAACTTAAAATCCTTTTGTCCACAAAACAGATTTAAGTGTTTAGTGAAGCCTTGTAAATACCAAAGTCTGTTAGCTTAGCATGTGCAACTCAAACATTTGGCTCAGCGGAGTCAGCAGGCCTTGTCTTATCAGGCAGGGCTGGTCTTGACTCTCTCAGCTCCTCCGTTCTCTGTGAGGTCAGTTCAGTAAAACCACCAGTCACCTGGGCTGTAACACATGGAGTCAACCAGAACCCCGAGAGGGACTCTTTTCCTTTTTTTAATTTAATCACTAGCAACTAGCAGGAAGAATTTGACATTAAGTATAGCAAGCCTAAACAAATCAGTCTGTTCCTCAAAAGAGAGGCTTCATCCTTAGAGCTGAAGTTGACGTGGAGTTTCCATGACAAACCTCCTGATAAAATAGCAACTTAATGAGGGACTGCAGCTGAGATACCTCAGTAGATTTCACATTGTGACCATGAAACTGTAATTACTGTGCTTTAGATATCATGTGTCTAAAGTCTATTATGCCTATAGAAAATTTCCTTCTGCCTTTTCTGTGTTACTTCAAATTCAAGTGTAAGTTCACATATTCACATGCTGCTCAGAACCTAACTCAGAGACTGGAAAGCAATCAGAGCACAGGCTTTGCTGCAGGGAGCCAAGTGCACCAAGTTCTGCCCAAGACAGTGTAAGTGCAAAAGGAACTGCACCAGAACCAGAGGCAACCACCTGCCCTTGAGTTCACAGCACCATCAGAAAGGATATTTCTGGTGTGCCTTCATGGCACCAGCCACAGCAGGGGACTCTGTGTTGTCATCTCACATCTCATGTCCCCCCAAACAAATACATGTCCCAGCCTGCAGAAATATCAGGGATGACACCTTGCAGCTCAAGTCAAAAATTTCACTGTCATTTGGATTCACCTCTGAACAATGAAAACCCCTAAGATAAGTCTTTTTAAGCTGTTTTTAATAAGTTCCTTCTCCAGGCTTTACCAGCCACTGCCTCCCCTATTGTTCAGCTGCATTTTAACAACAAAGAAACATAGAGAGAATCATGCCTATATTTTTAGTGATGCCAGTCAAGGAATTTTTCAGTCTGGTGGAAAAATGAAACTCTCCCATAAGCTTTTGCAATATTCTTTCACTAGTATAAACAGGGTTTTGTCCTTTGTTGGGGGTTATTTTGATTACAATGGAGTTAAATTCCAGGAGTCTGGAAGGTGTACAGTAACACAAGGAAAATACCATATTAATACAACACTTTTTATGAGTATGAGAATGATAAAATCCATTCAAATGCAAATGCAGCCTGCAAGAATGGATAAAGTTCTGTGTTTTTCCAGCCATGTCTTCATTTTGCTAAAGACCAACTTAGTCTCGAGCGAGATGAGTGACTGTGTGTGTGCAGGTCCAGACCTTGGAAAGTCTGCCTCTGGCCAAAGTCTTATTCAGTATTTGAGCCACTTCTGCAGTACCCTGTTTCAGTACTCACTGAAGTACAGTGGGTTTATTAATCCCTTCAGAACCACATGTTGTAGCCCCAAAGGGAAGAAGCCTGCTGCAGTGTCTATCCTGCCTTATGAGCATTTAACAGAATAGCTAAAACTGTGAGATTGTTCCCTACAGCTCTTATGGGCAACATTTTTTTTCTGTTACATGCTCTGAATATACCAAGCATAGCAAAAGGTCTAGCAGAGGATTTTCAATGAAATTTCTATGTGTGAGACAACCAGGTCCTCCTGGATTTCTGTAGATCTGGGTCTCTAACCCCCACAAAGCTCTTTTGACATTTCCATCCTAAATGAATGCATTCTGCCTACTACATTTCAAGAAAAAATAACAGTGACCAACTGGGGAAGCTTGTAAATGAATCCCTGAAAAAAAACCCCAGAAAATAAGCACAAGTATCAGCCTAGTTAGAGGATTCCCTGGCAAACAGTAGGAGAGCTTTTGGGAGCATGTGGCAGGGAGATCAGGTGTTCTTTTACTGGTGTCACTTCTGACTGCCAGGAAAGAGCTCTTGACCCACCCCATCTGATAGAGCACAGCACTGGCCAAGGCCACACCACCGAATCAGCTCGAGCACTTCTCAGGTAATTTGAGACCAATTTCTTCCCTTGTAATGGCTCTGCATCATGTGTGTCACTACCTTGTCTCCCAAATGAGTCCAGAAGGAGCAATGCATTAGGGTGAAAGAAATAACCCCGCAGGTAAAGCCAGGCATCATGATTGCCAAGTCTCTTTTTATAGACAGAATCAGAGAATATTCTGAGTTGGAAGCAACCCACAAGAATCATCAAACCCAACTCTTAAGTGAATGGCCCGTTCAACACCTGAAGGCAGCTCATACACAGGAGTTAATTTAATACAAGCAAAACCTAAGAATATGGAGTAGAGAAAGATTTTAAGACTCATAACGCTGCTGTCCTGGGGGTCGCCCCCAAGCTTCTCTCACCAGGACAACCTGCAGACTCTGCAGACAACACTTCTGACTCTGCACTAGTCCTTTTTGAACCATGCACTGTAAGCAAAGGGGTCAAGGACCTTGGCTTGCCTTAGCCTGTGCTCAGATTTGGGCAAGTCTCCTCATCCAAACCTTCAGTACATTTACATCCAAACCAGAAACACAACTGCAAGGGAGTCACAGACAGAGATGGCTCTGACAAGGAGACCAAGCATGGGGAGAGCAAGGAAATGTGGGAGTGGAGAGCTGAAAGGCACATGTCTCTGTTTATTTGTCTGTTCTTTAACTCAGGTATCTCAAACTCTCCAACACCATAACTTGGAATTCCCCTTTGTGAAGGAGAACTTCGGAGGACAGAAATGGAAATTTATATGGAAATAAACACCCAAATATACATGAGGAAGGGAGGAGAGGGAAAGGAGTGATTCATTATTATGGCTTACATATCATTACACATTCAAAAACTCCAAGGTAATATATTTTTCTTCATTGCTTGGATAATAAATCATCATTCGATTACAAAAGGGGAGTACCTGGATGGAACAGCAGCATTTCTGAAAAATACTCCTGGCAGATGAATGACAGGAAAATTTATGGATAATTCAGTTGCCTGACTGTCCTGCCTCCAGGAGAGAAGTCTATGCCAATATCTAAACCTTTCCTGACAATTCACACAGCAGACACTGTACTTGATGGAGTGGGGTTTTTAGACCTCCCTTGGCTTGATTTCTGTTATTCCTCCTTTGGCAGCTTGCAAAATATGTCAGAGCAGTGCAAAAGGGTTAGGAAAAAGCTCTCAAAGAGGCTATGGAGCCTGTACTAGCAGGACTGTCTCTAGGAACTATGAAAAATATACTGCTCTGTTCCCCACTTAGCTGGAGTTGTCCAATCAATCAGAGATCTTTCAAGGGTCGCTGGTATTTGTAAGAGTTTTCAAGTACAAAAAATGACCATCCAGTCTACCGACAGCTTGCTGTTTTCTAGTTTATTTTAATTTCATCTCCCAGGTTTTTTTCAGACCAACTCTTAATATTTTTCCCCTGCATAAGCGGAGTTATTTCACTATTCTTTTCAGCTGGTGCCTTTGAGTCATTCTTCGTTTTTCTCCCAGCTAGGGGTAGGTCTGAAAATCTGGCAAAATGTTGCAGGAGAGGGGTGAGGCAGCTGAAGGAAAAGGTATGGCAAAAGGCAGCCACATGCAGAGGCAATCCTTACTGCAATAAGGGCAGACAGGCAGGAGTGAAGCCCCACCTTTTCTTTTCACACTTGCTTCTGAAAGGAAATTGCTGTCTTCTTTTATGAGCAGCCAAAAGGAACCCACATCTCACCAGGCCTGGGGTCCGACCTGGGAAAAGGGTAACTCACCCCTTGCAGAGTCCACTGCTGCTGGTGGAAGAGCATCAACAAGCACTTCTTCCAATAGGAGCATGCCTTGGAAACATATAGGTTTTCATCTGGGAATTGCCTAAGTTGGAGGACAAATTACATCTCTGCACCAGGCTTTGTGTTTTTGCACTGCTCAGCTGCCAAAAACCGCAGACAGAGTTTGACTCAGAAAAAGACTTTTTCTTTAGGAGGGCCGACTAAGACGATCAGGGGAAGCAGCTGAACATATGGGCTAGGTTCTCTGTCAGCGAAAATTAGACACCTGCTTCTGAAGCAGACATGAAGAGCCTCCCTTCGCAGGTGGCAGAGTGAAGCAGTGCATCTCACCTCCTCCTGGTGTCAGCGTGTGAAACACCTCACATGAATCATGCTCTAGGAATGCCGGCTCCTTAGCAGTGATTATGAGGAGAGCCTGGACAAGTAGCTCATCTGCTGCCATCTGAAGTAGAAGGAAGTGGATTCATTACTTTGAAAGCAGAAATAGAAGGCTTTATTTCCTGCTGGTTTCCTGTTTCTGGTGGCAGTACAGGAAGAACAAAGCCAGTAAAGCCAGCATGGTCTCTGAATTTCTCTCTGGGAGATGTTTTATCTCCTACACCAGTGCCCAGATCTCAAGGGTTACACAAGATACAATGCTGTGAAAAATCAAACTCAAGCTTCCTTCCAAACTGCATTCCTATTGGGCACTAGCCAGTACTATACATCCAAAACATTAAAGACCCCCAAAGACTCCCTACACAAAGGAATGTGAAGTGTTTTCCAAAGGAATCATCCAAGAATACCAATAGCTGTAAACCAGTTTGTCTTTTGTTAAAAGGGAAGACTTTTTGGCAATAAATGCGATAGACTAACCTCATCAATAACACGATCACAACATTCTGATGGGTCACATTATTCTGAGAAAAATCTCAGTCTTCCAGACATATTGCCATATGCAGACATGTTCTCCAGGGCTATTTTGCTCACTAACTCTTCCAGTACCCTCTCCAAATATTTAATAGCCATAATTACACTGGGACATGAAAGGATTTATGCCGGCTTGAACATCTCTTATCAAGCCCTTCATCACTGAGATGCATTTGGTGTTCTTGAAATCTCTGGACTGTTTTCATCACTGAGACTAGCAGGCCTGGGAAGAAATCGGGGTCTTAGACTTTACCACCCTGTACTGTGTTTGGACCCTAAAATCTGCATTCCCTGGGTGCCAAACAGCATATTTACAGCCACTTTGGCCTTACTGCAATTGCCTGTAGCTTAAGGATATATATTTCCCTTGCCCTCATCCCCAGCTGAAATATCTTCTGTGGAATAAACAAGCATTTTACACATCTCTCCATTACCGTGTCCTCTGGCAGGATTAGGATGTGAAGGTGTTTCACACCTGATGCAGAAAAGTATCTGCTTTGAGTTCTCAGCCAGGCATGATCTGTCAGTGGATAGAAATCTCATCTCTGAAGCCCTGGGGCCTCAGCCTAAGCAAGCTAATGTAAAAGATTTTATTAGCAGTTTCAGAAAGGTAATCTAACACTAGATTAGCATTAAATGGTCCAGCAAAGTCGACACATGAAGGCGTCTGTAAACATCATCCATGCCCTTGATTGCATGAATATCTGTTTTTTAGGCAAAGAGGCAGTATTTTATTTAGATGCTTCGAGGTGCCGATTTGCTTCGTATACAAACTACTGAGTGCTTAATGTCTTGGTAAGCTCTTTCCCTCATCAAAGCAAAAATGACTTGATATATCATATGACTTGCTAATAGATGACTAGATAAAGCTAAATTGTAAAATGATCGCTGCTGGTCTCATGGCTTCCCTAATATGAGAAATGTGATCAGAAAATAATCTGCTACTGAGAAGGCAATCCGAATCCCCTTCAGGGAACAGGCTGCAAGAATACAGCACTGAGGATGATATATTAGCATTTCAAGAAGAGCCTGGAATCAGTACAGAGGGTGCCGCAGAGGAATAGCTGAAATTTCTCTATCTTTATCTGCTAATATTTCTGGGAAAATTGCAATATTGGGAAATTGCAAAAAGACCAAACACCTTGCTTAAACTGAATTGGACCTGCAACTGTGCATGACCTGTTCAAAGCCTACAGGATATCATTTTCTCAAATTAGAAGTAGAAATTTCAGCCCTGGATAAGGTTCCTTTGATAAATTTCAGGGTAAAGATTAATACTGAGGTCAGTATTTTCAGAAGTGGACATTATGTCTGAGTGACCCACTAGAGACACCTTAGAGTGGTTTAATTTACTACAGATGGGGCTTCCATCACTTACCCATCATATCTTGGAGGGCTTGAATAGCCTCAGAAACTTTGTCGAAAGATGCCACAACGTTTTTTGGTTCGGTGTTTCTGTTGCTGTTTTTCTAATGTGCAAAATATATCCTTCATGTAATAGCTCAAAAGTTTCTTCCATGAAAACACACCAAGCAATTACAGGGATCTGCACCTGTTTTTCATAATAATAAGGAGTTGTAGGGATTTTATACATAGAATGAAATACTGCATAATAGAGGATTTTAGGATAGTAAACAAAGGAGCTTAGGCAACTTTCTAACGAGCCTGAATGATTTATAGCTTCTTGGGCTCTAGAGACATACTTGAAACTCCAATGACTTTCTGCCGTAGGCACAGTTAATAAAACTTGAATTTCTAATCTTGCATTTTCCCCAAATGAAAGTTTTAACTAATCAAAACATCCAGCTGATATACCAAAGCAAGTACTATTGAGTGCTCCAAGTGCCCACAAAATAACAGACAGCTCAGGTTACACAGAGCCATCTGAAAAACACATCAAAAGCATGTACCAAACTGTTCCCATTTCCCTTCTGAGTTCTAGTCATCTGGCATATGAGTAAGTCTCTTGGATGCTATATGATAAAGCAAATTATCAAATACACACTTAGTATCTTTTAAAGAGAAAAGAACATTAAGAAATAATTACTTTGGGGGAAGAAAAAGAAAGCTTGCCAATACTTTTTAAAGGTATTGGCTGTGTTTTCTACCACAACACTGCTTTATGTCCTCATGCAAACCACCGAGTGAGCTTTGGCATTTGCATGTGGTGAGATGTGATCCCTGGAACAGGCTCCCAGCTGAAGAGACAAGACAGAGGCTGACTTCATGTGGAGTTCCTGACCCATTCTGGGGCACCACCACGGAATGCACGTTGGTAGAGCCGCAGCCTGGTGCTCCCTACACCCCATCCTTGGCTCGCAGCATCTCCTTGGAGCACACTGCCCATGTCCCCTGGCAAAGCAGCCAGCACAGGACTGCCTCCCCTTTAAACAATTATTTTCCAACTTGCAATGCACTTGGGGCCTTGCCAAAGCTCTCCTGTACAGAATGGCTCAAAACCCTCCCAACATCCTACCTTACTGCATACGCAGCAGCTCTCCCCCTCTCCCTCAAAGGCACATACCTCTTTCTACAGAAAAATATGATTTATTACTTTAGCAATGGAAAGCTACAATAATAGGCCAATGAAAATAGCTAAAGTTGTAGCCACTTTGCCTAGCAATTACACATGTGACAAATTCATTTATCCGCTGCTCCAGCAGCTTAATTTGCATCCCCACTTAACAGTTAATTCTGGAAGTGCATGTCACTGCAACAACAGCAGGGAGAGCAAAGGCTGGACCCTCTCGAAAGAAAACTCCCTTTTAATAAATACCTCTGCGATTAATTATGCAATGAAACCAGCCAGCAGCAAGCAACAAGAGGGAAGACATCACAGTATTTGCATGTGGAAATAAAACATCAGCGTGGTAAGAGGCAGATGATGTAAAAAAGTGAGACAGAAACCAAGCTAATATTCACAGGAATTCAGGTGAAGCAGATTTAAAATATCACTTACTAGGAAAATGCTGATGAAAATTAATTCGAAGAGATGGCAGCACTGTTTCTGCATCAGGAGATCAGAATTTTTCAATGTCTGTAATAAAACGATGATTTATAACTCTTCAGTGAAGAAAATTTACACACTGACCAAGACTTTGGTAAGGTTTAGATCAGGTCAGGGATTTCCTGATCATATTTTGCTTTTGTCAGAAAGTGTTGACTCATCAAAACTGCATGCGTTATTTAACACTAAAAGTTTGGATGGTGTTTATTTTTGTCTGGATTCCTCAGGTCCTGAATGAAACCTCTGGTCAAAATCAAGAGGGGTGCAGAGTAGAACCCCCAGATAAAGCACTTGCCTGCCATGTAAGACAGCAGGATGCTGAGCCCAGGCTGACCCAGGCAAGTAGGAAAGTTGAATTTCAGTGTGTAACATGCAGGCAAAGGACACTGTCACAATACCACAGTGGTGTCTTGCTCAGGGTCTAAGTGAAAAGGCACAATGTCCCACTCGCTCTCTGCATGCAGAATTAGAGGGTTTCCTAAATCCTAGTAAGTCACGAACAATGGGAAAACAGTCCCTTGTGCAGTGTTCTTATGCAGAGATGGACCAAAACCCAAAAGCAACAGCAGACTTACTTGTTCAGTAATTTTAGGAAGTCAAAGGAGGGGGTCTCCACTTCTCTTTATTTCTTTTTAAATTAAAGCCATGGTTCCCATTCTGGGAGGGCATCCGGTAACAACCACTAGCTTTTCTGTAGTTTGTTTGACTGTGCTGTGGCTCAGAATTCACCAGGCATGGTGCTAAGATGTGCTTCAAATAAGCCAAGGGCAATAGCCAGCAGATTTCTAGCACAAAGGCAGTATTTTTTGGCAGATGGATGAACCACCACAAGTTCAAAATAAGCATTGAAAATTATTGCCCTGCTATTTTACCAACCCCTGCATGCTACATGACAATAAATAATGTGGTTTTGCACACATGTAGGTGGCTGTGTCTCCCCTCAATCAATTAAGATCTAAATACATGGCATCACATGATATTGCACAGGTATCACACCTCATCACATCAGAGATTCATGCAGAAGTGATCAGACCTGTTGTTTCTACCAAATTTGAGAAGCTTGGGGAGTGGGCCGAAGGAATCCGCACGAAGCTCAGCAAGGACAAGGCCAGTCTTGGGCAGCTGTGGGGAGATAACCCCAGGCCCACCTCTGCCAGCCGAGTTCCTGCCCTGCAGAAACGCAGATGGGCTTGGGGCAGACAAAGCTGCACCAGAGGCAGCTGTGGGCTCCCGTTCTGTGCAAGGCAAACTGCCCACTGGGGTGCCCCAGAAGAGCCAAGAGCCTGCAGGAAACAACATCATTCCCTACGCTGGAGAATGCTGCTGCTGGTAAGGGGGCAGAGATCTCCCCCAGCCAACACTCCTGTCACTTTGTGACCTCTTGTTTTTTCATCAAACACTGCAAAGATGATTTGTACACTGAAACTCAGTCACCTGAGGAAGTAAGAAACATGCTTAAACTATTGCATGAATATGAAATTTCCTGATGCAATCTAGACAGTTTATCACTTCTGGGGCTAATCACACTTTACCTATTACTGAGAGACAATTTTAAAGAGAGAAACAGTAAAAGGGTCGTGAGAGGTGGCCTGATACGACTAAGACCAGCAGGTGCCTCTAAAAAAGATAAATATTTGGCCATGATCCTGGGGACAGGACAGTGCAGATACCCATCTGGAAGTTTTAGCACAAAATCAAAGCCTTCTTGGGAACAGGAACAACAGGAGCACAAAGTTTCTTTATTTCATGATCCAGAATGTGTGGTCTCTCAGCATTGCCCTTGTTATTCTGACTTTGTACTGCCTAAGGATAAGTTTTGCCAGACAGTATAAATCCTTCCCTGAATGACTCACAATCTCTCAAGGTATAATTACTGTAACTGAAAAAAAAAAATAAATTTAATTTTCAATCTTACAAAAAGAATGTTCAAGCTGCGATAAACATATAAAGAAAAAGTTGAAATCACAAGGCCCAAATCCTCTCATGCAGCCAGGTTTGACAGACATCATGTGAGATAAGATCATCAAAAAGAGAATTATCAGAGGAATTTTGTCAACCAACTGGAAATGAATTCCATCTGAAATCATTCTAATTGGCTGTTTTAATGGTAAAGCAATAAATATTTTAGGGGGAATCTGGCTTCAAAAACAAAAATGATAATTTATTTAGTCTATATAGATTTGCTCAGCTGTAAATCACTGATGCATCAGATAATACTTTGCATTCTGTCTTGGAAAATCACACCAAGTAGAAAATACAATTTTCCTGTGTTATCAGGAGTGGCAGAGGCAGCTGGCTCTCTCCTTGTAATCCTTACTAACATAACTGCATAATCACCTCACTGAGGACTGAACCTCAGCTCTGAGGTCTCTGTCTTCTAGTTGTTAGTTTCTAAAAGCACAGGGAAGATCCTGCCCAAGTGGAATTTGCATCACTAATTATTATGGAATAATTAGACAGAACAGATGCTGACTTTTGAACTCACTAAGCCTTGTAAAATTCCCAGGGGCTCGGAGTTTTGGTATCACCGAAATTTCGCTTTCTTTCATATGGGAACTGGATTGCTGTCACCAAGAACCACGTGATGGTATCAGGATTACAGTGACCCACCACATAACCCAGGGTACACTGACCCATCTAAATACTCAGAGCTAATGCGTCTCTCCTAGTGATTTTTTTAGACAGGCTCTACAGTTTAATATTTTAATAGAGAATATCTGTGAGTCAATAATGAGGCTTTCAAAGCATTATAAACGACACCGTATTCTTCTAAAATACAGTGCAATTTATAAGAGATGGATTTTATTTTTTTCCAGTGTAGACAGACACAAAGGTTTTAAAAGAACACAATCCTTTTGTAAGTTAAGAAAGACTTGCCTACGGTGAATTTTGCTGTACTTGGAAATAGTATATTACATTATCTTGCAAGCAGGAAATGCCTTTACAGATGTCAAAAATTGCCCTGGAATACTTAATTAAAGAAGCATTTTTAGACTCAGATGAAAAACCTAATTCAAGTTTCTCTACAAGTCACTGAGTAACCACCTCTCTACAACACCAGCAGAGTTTCATGTTTTCCTCAGACATGGAACTGTAGAATCCTGGAATGGTTTGGGCTGGAAGGGAACTTAAAGCCCATCCAGTCCCCCCCCCTGCCATGGGCAGGGACACCTTCTACTAGACCAGGCTGCTGCTCCAAGCCCCATCCAGCCTGGCCTTGGACACTTCCAGGGATCCAGGGGCAGCTACCGCTTCTCTGGGCACCCTGTGCCAGGGCCTCACCACCCTCACAGGGAACAATTTCTTCCTAATATCTAATTTAAACCTACTCTTTCTCATTTTGAAGCCATTCCACTCCTTTCCTGTCACTACATGCCCTTGTAAAAAGTTCCTCTCCATCTTTCTTTCTTTCCTTTCAGCTTCTCAGCTTAAGCTGGGAAATGCTAAGGAAAACAAGACTATGCTCAATTATTTGCTCAACTTTTCATTTCCCGAAAAAGAAGAGGGGGAAGTTTTGCTGAGCTCACAACCACACACCCAGTGACACTTTCTGAAGGTCTCTGCCAAATGGCCACTTGTGTTTAATGAACAAAAGAAGGGACTAAACTAAGGATAAATCTCTGTTTCTGTGCAGCTTTGGGATTAACACTTTCAAGCAGCTCCAGAAAGTTCAAATCAGTGGTTGGGATCAGCAGAGGTCACTGGTACCTATGTGAAGGGAGGATCGGGACAATTTAAACCTGATTCCCTTTGGGATAGATCTGAACTTCTCCTCGGCAGGAAAATACTTAACAAAAGTATGAAAACTGAGTACACTGACCTGACAACCAGTGAGACCAGTCTATTCTTCAGTGGTAAAACTGCTCATGAAAGGTATTGGAAAAGAATTACAACAAAGAGCAGGAGAAGGTGGTTCTGGGGAGAGCTCCCTCGGCCTGATGATTCTTTCCTCTAGGCTACTTCCACTGCCAGTTGGCAGAAATCAGCCTCTTTCTGAAAATTAATCACAGACCCAAATTTCTTTCTGAAGGATCCTCTCTCAACAGATTACACTAACAGTGTAAAGAGAAGAGCTTCTAAGCCACTCACAAAGTGGCTATAAAAGATGGCAAAACAAATATCTGTGCACTTGAAGCCACAGATGCTCTGAAATCAATTTGTCATTGATTAAAAGGGGCCCTGTGTCTCTGGAAACTCTGGATCAGTAAGTCTTGACTCCCACTGCTCCAGGGTTGCTGCAAGGCTGCATCATTTACCTCTTCAGGTTACCAGGATTTTATGAATTAATTTTTTTGCAATAATATTAATAATATTGTAATAATTGCAGAAAAATTACAAAACTAACAACAAAATCTATACAAGGCCAATCTTGATCGTGGGAAGCTAATTCCTAGCAGCCCCACCCCAACCTGAGAAACTCCAGACATTTCCAACTCTATCCCTCTTCCAGGACCCCACGCTGCTCCCAGCCTTAGTTTTACCCTTACCTAGGCAACTGCCTCAACAGCCTCATCCTCTACCTGGCCAGGGGTCCTCTTCTGAGCCTACACATCCAGCAGGTCCCAGCTTGGTGTCTGGGCTCCATTTGTTGCAGAAATATAAATAAAAGAGTCTTTTGCAGAAACTCCTCATTTCAGTGCTTAACAACCTTTTATTGGGTGGGCTAAGCCACGCATGGGATCACAATCAAGGCAGATAGTTGAGTCTGTGGAACTAATTTCAATTATGGGGATTAAATGTCGTAATTCCCATTTTAAAAATACAACTTCTGCCTTGTTTTCATATGCAATAAATCTATGAACAAATTACGATTATCCAAACACTGATATTTCTATCACTCTCTTTAAAGTAGTACTCAGATATTTGCATACCCCCGAAGTTTTCAGTGCCACCTCTAACTCACAATTTTGGATTACGTGGTTCTAGGTGATCTGTATTTCCTCTCTGCACAGGGGCTGTGGGAACAATGGGTTTTCTGGTTCAGTTGCTGAAGCACAAAAACGCAGAGTGAAAATAAAAATGACGGAGTCCTGGATCAAACATTTTTTTCTCTGCAGAAAAAAAATGCCCACACCAAATCATTTCACTTGACATTCCATTTGCTCTGTAATGAAATGCTTTTTTCCACATGCTTGTGTGAAAAGGAAAGGAAATACTAACTCTAATAACAGAGCAGATCAGGGAAACCTGCCTTTCATCCAGGAGTTTTGACCTCTGTGTGGGTGACAGCACTCTTTAGGAGGGAGCTGGGGAGGGTCTTCAGTACCTACAGCCACCACATTCCTCCGTGCAATGGGAAGAGACCTGGAGAGAGGGAGTGAGAGAGACTCCCTGCACTGCAAATAAGACCCTTCACTAGAAGCTGCTACAGCAGCTGCAGCGAGTGTCCACTGATCTGCTGGAGAAACAGGGCCAGAGGGACAGACTGGGGGCACCTCACCTGAGATCAACTTCACAGAATCACAGGATAAGCTGAGATGAAAGGGACCCACAAGGATCATCAATCCAGCTCCTGGCCCTGCACAGACACCCCAACAATCCCACCCTGTACCTGAGAGTGTTGTCCAAATGCTCCTGGAGCTCTGGCAGCCTTGCGGCTCCCTGGGGAGCCTGTTCCAATGCCCAAGCACCCTCTTGGAGAAGAACCTTTTCCTAATGCCCAGCCTAAACCTCCCCTGACACAACTTCAGCCCGTTCTCTTGGGTCCTCTGCTAGTGACCACAAACAAAACATTTAAGCCAAGCAAGAAACCAGCCTGAGTTTTGCTAAGCTGAGTTAATACACTTCTAACTTCACAGCAGGGTATTTACTGTAGGTGTTTGTGTGTCTCTGTCAAAGAAAATCAAACTTAACTTCGGGGTGGCTGAAACTGCACTTAACATTTGCCCAAACTATGGCTGTCAACCTGTTTTATACAGTCACTTAATCGTGCTGAAAATCCATAGTAAAAAATCCACGTGAGAGGCAATATCTAGGGAATACAGGAAGACAGGCACATGGAGCCACAACCCTGTAAAAGGAAGTGTTGTCAAGAGACTAGAACATATAGGCAAGCCGCTGACAGCTCCCTGTGAAGCTCATATTTCCCAGGAAATTTTAGTCACAGCTCTGTCACTGCTGACCTCAATCCTCAGCTGTAGCCACAGCTGGGATGGGATGGTCTTCCTCAGTGGAAGAAAAAAATAATAAAACCCAACACCTTAAGATTTGCCATTATGCCAAACACCGGTTAATGTCTGGTCTTTCTTCTGGCCTCTTCCACTGACTTATTGCCAGACAATTTTTCACTGCCCAGGATTTACATGTTTCAGTGCACGGACAGATCTTGCTTTTTCATCCTGTACTACGAGATATGTGCTGTTCCCTTACAGAGAACGTTGCTGTTTATAGCAGCTGAACACACACATAGTGGTCACAGCTAATAGTCTGTGGTGGGCCTCACTGCCACGACTATAATGACAGCTCTCAAAAAGTTTTGAAACTTCAGCTCGTAGACTCACAGCATTAGGAAATTACATTTTCATTAAAAAGTAGTTTCTAACATCCATGATGATGAAGGAAAACCTAGAAATGTAATTATCTTGCATCCCAAGAACTTCACCAAAAGGCAATGAAACTAGCTTGATCCAACAAATCACCTCGCAGTACTTACAGCAGAGCACATCACCACCACTCGGAATTTCTCTTGGCAGACTTTCTTCTGATCAGTCAAACCTCTCACATGGGAAAAGTTCTCTGAATTCCCAAAGTGCACACACAAAGCTCAGAAAAATCAGGAACTCAGAATATTTTTTTTTTACTTTCTTCTCCTGCACACACACACATTTCATGTGTGCCTGCACCAGCAGCTGAAGATAACCTTTGGATAACATATGTGACTTACACACTATTTCTCATTATATCTCCTCACTGTCTGTTCTTCTATTCACAGCAATTATTCAGATTATTTTGTCTTGTTTTACCAGCCCTCCTTGTGCATGCAAACAAACCAAAGAAATTAGCAATTCCAAGAGGTGTTTTGAAACTCTTATCTCAGCCTCCTCCAGGCGCAGTCCCCCTCCTCAGATTTGCCCACTATTATTACAATGCTAGTACAGCATTATGCAGCACGAAGGTGCACAGAAAAACTGGGAGCATTGTCTTTATTTTCCATTGTTACTGATCCTTCAGTAGTGAGAAATTAGAGGGCACATCCAGCCAATTCTTGACATGCTGGCAATTATACAATTGTTCGTCTGAACCACAAAAGAGCACATTTTGAAGGTGCTTTTGTTTTATGCAATATTAAGATCACTACATGGTATTTTTTCATAATGTGCTCTAAAAGAAACCATCTTTCCGGGACACTGAGACTTCAGTAGTAATTTTGTAATGCAGTATTTTTTCAGAAAAGAAATTATTTAGGAAAGTTCATTTTTTTTAAAGAAAGAAATATCATAAAAACATTCCCTACAATTCCTCTCTACACAAAGCATTTAATTCCTCTCTATACACAGCTTTCAGGTCAACAAGTCAAATTGCTCTGACAGCTTGTGAGGCAGTGTTTAAATTCCTATTCCTTGTAAATGGCACAAGATGAGTAAAAAGTTTTTATTACATATATATGAATTTAGAAATTACATTAATTCATTTAGAAATAGCCTTTAATTGCTAATGTATAAATAACCACTAAACTTTACAAGCAGTGCGTATCTTAATGAAAACAAGGTAAACCAAACCCATCCCATTAAATCACTGCAGGTTTCACAGAGCTCTATCTGCTCCAGAGGATGGGGTCCTCATGAAGAATTTTAAATCAAACAAACCACTGCTATGAAGCCTCAAGAGTGAAAGGGGTACAAATACCGGACTTCTTTCCCTGCATTAAATTCTGCACATCTTGGGTAATTTCCACATCCAAACTAAAAGGGAGCAACTTTTTCCGTGAGAGCCTTCATAACACTGCAAGATCACAGCAGTCTGCGTTCTCAGCTCACTGCTCTTAGGAGGACTTCTGGAGCCCCAGTTCAGCAATGTACTTTTGAGGAATGACAGCTGCGCTGAAGCGATGCTGGGGTGTGTCTGAGCCTGCAGGGCTTCAGGAGAGGAGGCAAACCTGGTGTGACACCATCCCCTGCACAAGAGGGAGGTGAATGGTGGTTCCTGCGCGGGCGAGCAGCAACCTCATCTAGGCCAGCAAACTGGCCAGGCTGAGAGCAAACCAGCAGGTATAGAAAGCAGCTCGGATGCCTCGTTTGGTTCTCATCCCACCAAAGCTCTAAGATATTCTTGAAGCATCCTGTTTTTTGGGACTGCCAGGTATAACAGGAACAAGCCTGTCAAATGGAGGGGTCTGATCATCTTCCTCTGCTCCATTCCCTCTGTTTCCCAGGAGCCTCCTGCCCTGGCATCAGAGGGGGCAAACGAGCACTTTCCTAACCACATTTTTTCTGACAACCTTCCTGTTGTCAGGTCAAATTCAATGCAGAAAACCCATCTGAATAAACATCATGGCATAGGATGAACTAAGACAAATGCTTATTTATTACATTTTTCTTTCTCCTCCCTTTTTGATAGGTCTGTAAAACTAATAATCAATATCCTCATTAAACAGCTGCACACCTGACCCAAATACAACATGAAGTGAAATATATATGCAATAAAATCTAAGTGATCATATAGTTCTGAGAGATGATGAAGACCTAGGCTGTCAAAAGATTCCACCCCATCCATCTCTCAGAACCT
The DNA here is from genome assembly GCA_013397755.1 of Cnemophilus loriae. Classification (NCBI taxonomy): domain Eukaryota; kingdom Metazoa; phylum Chordata; class Aves; order Passeriformes; family Corvidae; genus Cnemophilus; species Cnemophilus loriae. The sequence continues at coordinate 612,340 of VZTF01007552.1, forward strand.
TACATATTGATACCCATTAGCCCTCACCAACATTACCAGACAAGAGCAAAGTTGTACAACAGAAAACCAGTATCTTGCTCAATATTTCCAATTAAAATCACTGGTAAAAAATAAAATGCATAACTGTAATGTGAATATACAAACCTGGATATGTTGCTTTATAGAAAATGATAGTTACAGATTAAAAGATAAATATCTCTCCAGATGCAAAACCAGAACAATTGTTTGTATTATTCCCACAAGATCAATACCAATCATGCACTGTAGCCAACCAGGAATAGCTGATAACAATCAGGAAGTGCTAGATTCAATTCTGCTTTAGTGACAGCAGTGGTAAGTCAATAACTTCAAACAGCAGGTTTTTTTAAAAATCTAATATTTAGAAAGGCATATAATAGGAACTAATTTGTGAGTAAAGATTTTAAGCAGATATAAAAACAGAGCATGGCCCTAGTTACCCTTCAAAGGATATTTTTGCTTGGGTTTAGCTCAGCACCGGGAGAGGAAATCTATGTCTATGGCATCAAGACCTACCTGGCATTTGCTGACATGCAAAAGGACTCCCAAACTAGGAACGTGGAAAGAATTAAAAAGAAAATTCTCCATGGCAGGTACATTTCTGCAGCTGTGCCATGGACAGCTGTGGGGAAACCTCAAAGGAGCAGTCCAGAGCCCACTGTGGCCTGGTTTGGTGGGCAGTGCGCAGAGCTTTGTTGCCCTGCTCCTGTTTGCTCCTGCTGCAGAGTCCCTGTGGATCATCCCAAGCCTGGAGCCACAGCATTTCTCACGTGCTGCTTGAGGGCTGCATTAGAAATGTCACACGAGCACAGCACGGCCCTTGCACACCAATGCCAGCATCCACCCTTCCTGGGTGAAAGCCTCCCTGAATTTGCCAAGGAGGCCTTCGCTGCTTGCCAGAACCTTTCGTGCTGAACCTGCTGAGAAACTCCTCTGTGCACCCTGACTCCTGTGCCAGCTCAGTTTCCTTCCACGAAACCTGGCTGCTGCCTCTGTGCAGCAGCTTTGATAGGAAGCAAACGTGGCGGGAGAGCTACGAGCTGCTGCAGCCCCAGACTCCTCGGTACGGAGCGTTTCTGTGCGCCCCAGAAAAGACAGAAAGGACAACGAAGATGCAGCGGAAAGCTGAACGTCTTGTGTTTGCTGTTCCAACACTAAATTTCTACAAATTTATGTGTCCACACTAAGCATAGATAAGACAAGGTCTGGTCCCAGGTCATGTACAAATAAAGATGGAATGAGTGAGGTTAATGTGGGGAGAGTGGAAAAAGATCAAGGCACCAGGACTCTTACATACATATTTGGACATGCTTAGAATGTCTTTCACTCATTACCCTCCCTCTGCATCTCTGGATTCTAATGCTCAGAAATTCTCAAAAATATGACAACAAAAGTATTTGAAGGGGTTTTTTTGAAAGGCCAAAGCAACTAAAAAGTATTGCAGTTTTTGACCACACATCTGTGTAGGCAATATTCACTGATCATTACCGTTACTCAAAATTTTCCCACTGTATGATGATGCTCAGGTTTGGTTTTCGCTCTGTCAGACTACCCCCCACTCAGACTGACATCTACTGTGAGATCTGTTGTACACAGTAGCCTTTTTGTCTGGAGGAAGAAAGGGGACTGCAGTTTTAATGGTGCAGTTATTTTCAAAATTAAGTGGGGTGGGGGTAGGAGGAAAACTGTTTTAAGGATTAAAAAAGAATAGCAATTAGTGGGGAGATGGTCCCTTCCCTGCAGAAAATTCTGACATCACCATACCAAAGAATATGGATTCAATATCCTGCAAAACACCACTATGGCAGGGACACACAGACCGCCTAAATTTGTCAGAGATATATGAAGTTTTGGAAATAAAGCACAGTGATTTCAGAGCAATCTAACTTCTAATTCCTGACCAACTCTAATAAAAAAAACCTAACTAGCTACATAAGAGACCCATGTCCAAAAGAAATTTTTAAAATCATTTTATGCTACTGATACTGTAACATGAATGATGGCTTTGCTAATTAATCTCATCCCAAACATTTGATGTGGAGCTTAATTCGCTAAAGCCCAAAGACAGGAGCTCAGAGTGTGTATGTTCCCTCAACCAGCCCTCACTGTGCTGCAGTATGCAGTCACAACCATGTAAAACCTGCCTTGTTGTACCATCAGGAGAATTATATTTAGACCAAAATATATTTCTGAGTTTACACCTGACTACCTTCTGGACTTCTAACTATTCCTTGGCTTTCAGGCTTTTCTTCGTAGCCCAGAGATTTATTTTCCTTTTTATCCCAGCCTGAAGTCTGAACATTGATCACTTGTCTCTGGGAGCTGGGATGCACAAAAAAGTCTCTAACAAGACTTTGCACGTATGAATGTACAAAACCACTCTAAAAATGTACTTATAAATAAAGAAAACTATTGAAGCATCAGCTTTCCCATACAGCTGCAGATTAAACTTCTCAGCATAAAAGCCAGTTTAGCCAAGTTTTTTGGCAGCAGAGACACAACACTTTGCTTTCAAATACTCCAAGTGGTGAGTGCTAACAGAGCCCCAGGGTACGGTGCATTCCAAGTACCCATTCCACACTGGGCAGCTGGACACAGAACACCTCAGCCCCACCATGGGCTGTGGGGCCATCATCCTGTGAGAGCCTGCCCAGAACTGCTGAGTGCACGCGGGATTAGTCACATGGGCAATGATGCAAATCACAATTCAAGTGTTTCCATACCGATGAAATATAAGCAGTGAAATCAGGGATTTAATATGTCTGGGCAGCATTGCTTCCCAGTCACTCAGCAATACGAACCATTTCTGAGGCATGAAATACCCGACTGACCTTGAAGGGAAGGAGCTGAGGATTTACGTATAGGGAGCAACCCAGAACACCTCGCCACGGCTGAATTTTATTTTGACTCTTGGAAATCATGGCAGATACCTCACATATGATAGCTGCTGCCTCCATTCAATGCTGCAACAGCTAACAAATCGTTTGGCCTGCCATGAAAACCCGGAGAGAACAGCCATAAAAAATAGATCTTCATTTAATTGCCAGCGATTTGCAATATCATCAGGTTCTGAACGAGTCATTTTTCTGTGTTGTAGCTGGTATAGGACATGAGATGATGTAAAAATGGGCTGGAAGGCCTGAGATAAGAGTCCCAGAGGGTGTGTGACCACCCCCGGACAAACAGCCACTGGTGGCTCCAAGCAGTAGGTTCCCAAGGGCTGTGCAGGCACCCCAGAAGAGAAACATCTCACATCAGTGCCCACGCAGACTGGGGAGCTGCGAGCACACGGCCAGCAGTGCTCCACCTTTGCCTAACAGGGAAGGTATGTCCCAAACACCTGGCAAACCCTAAGGAAAAGCACTGGGAACTGAACAGGACGTGCAAAAAACCCACCTGCAGCAGTGGGAAAGGTGCAACAACAATGTCAGATGAATCTCTACCACTATGTCACCGATGCTGCCATTTCTCTACAAGGGGGGCATGTCTGCCCCAGGAGGGAATCTTCAAGAAAACACTGATAACAAGATAGCTCCCTCCCTCTCTCTCCTCTAGCATCTTCCTAGGAAGTGGCAATTGACTCTGCAGCCAGTTCAGTACCTAATTGGCGCAGGGAGATATCAGAGAGAGAAAAAAATGGCTGTACAGTGAAGTTGTTGAAAACTCTTTGAAGATAAACCTCAAAAAGAACAAAAGTCCAGAAAACAAAACCATCTAAAGAGGAGTAAGGGGAAAGGTTCCTAGCAATTTCCATGCTATTATTCACTTTTAACTAAAAACATCCCAGAGCCAGAACTTTTGAACTATTTATTCAGCTGCAAGAAGAGCTGTTCCGACTGCAGATTGCACGGAGCCCACCACAGGGGCATGCATCGGGCACTCGGGTAAGCCCAGGAAGGCAGTGCCATCTGCAGGGCTCGGAGAGCACTCACGACTCTCCTTTTTTCTGAAAAGCAGTAAAAGAGTTTCTGCCGTGGAGGAGTGGTGAAAGAGCACTCCCCCTATGCACAGTGAGGGCTGCCCAACAAACAAAGCATGTCACATCTTCTGGAGGAAATTACTACAACTGATAAAAGCCCTTTCAGCAGCAAAAACAGGATAAGAGAGATGTCACTACACAAGCAGCAAGAGAACTTTCGAAGCACTGAAGTGAGAGGAATGAGTTAATCTTGATCTCAGATCATCTGGTAAGTCACATCATCAGCATTTAGGGAAGGCAGGACATGGCACTTGTATATTAAAAAGGGGGAAACATCTCTGGAGTTGAAGCAACAAGGATCTGGAATGGCCTCCCAGGGAGGGTCAAATCTGAAACCTCCAGGAAATCAGAAACCTCCAGGACGAGGGACTGCAAAACACAGGGCTTGTATTAACAAAGAGCTTTATTCGGTGACCCAAAAGATCTTAATGAGTTCTCTATCTGTTTACATGCAATGTTTGCATCATAGAACAGATTTGAGAGGAGAAGGCGTTTCCTGGAAAGGGGAGATTCACTCACCAGGCAGTGTTATTACTGGAAAATGACTGGCTATATGGCTTCCACACTATGAGCACGCACGAGGAAATATTTACTGACACTTTTTTTTCCTGCACTAACACACAGCTTTAAAATATTTGTCTTCCACCAGGCTTTTGTTCCAACTTAATTATCAAACAGTTTTTCAGCCTGCAGTGTATTTAGAGCCTAACCCCAAAAGAACAGGTCTTCTGTTTCTTTCCCATCTTAATAGAAAAATAGAGAAAAATACATCTGCTGTCGTGTTGTTATCAAGAAAAAGATATATTCATTCTGTATTCTACAGTCCACTGTCCTATTCAATTTTGCATTTCAGCTTTTCGTTGCTCTTCAGGGAATGTCTGAGATTCAGAGATCTTGGAATAGTGAATCAGGGCAGGGAAACATTTCAGTACACAAATTCACCCAGCTGAAAGGGGTGCCGAGATTACAGATTGAGCCAGAGGGCTGGAACAGTCAGCGTTCTCCAACTGCAAGGGCTTGAAAATGACCTCTCTATTAATTGCAGGTAAGTTCATTATGCTTGGCACCGCACTGGGCTGTCCACCAGGCAGCTTACTGAATAACTGGTAAAATAAATGAACCACAAACCACTCATCATTCGAAGCCTTGCCCATTCATAAAAGCCAGTCCAACATTTTTTAATATACTTCTGTGCAAAAACAATTTACTGTTAACTGAAGAACAGGGGCTTAGCTGAAAACCAGCAATGAAACAGGTCTACTGCTGTGCCGTGCATCAACAGCCCACAGTAACGCAAGCTTATTAATTCTAGCCTACCAAGCTCTTTGAATTTGCAGAAAACCATTGCTTGAAAATGCTATTATTTTCCTGAAATCAGCATCTGTTGTTTTCAGTGTGAGCTATTCACTGTCAAAAACAGCATCTGAGCATCCTTGCTCTCTGTTTATGAGAGAATCACCGCCTCCACAATAACATTTGTTTACTCCCCATGCCAGAGCAACTGAGGCAGTGAGAGGTCAATACCCCGCCGTAACATCTCATCCCATTACCTGTGAATCATGCGAGGAGGTGCAAATTACAGCTGGCCCCTCACATGTGCTTGACTAAACACAGCCTCCTGAAAGCAAATTTTGGTGGGCTGGGAGCAGCAGGCTCGACACGCCTTGCTGCAATTGCCTCTTGCTTATCTCCACTGGCAATTAATAACATCTCCCTTGAGTGATGGGTTCGTGATGGGCTGGGAGGATGTGCTCTTGAACACTGCACAGTAGCTGAGATTTAATTACAGGGCCAGACTTCTACTTTCACAGCCCTGGCACTCCGGTGGAGGACTGGGGACAGAGGAAGGTGGGTGACAGAAAGCTGCTCGGGCTCCTGTTGCCTGTTTCCACCATCCCACTGAAACACTGACTTCCCTTCCCATGCTGCAGTCTGTCTCTCCTGCAAAATGGGAAAGAAACATGGGCTGTTGATGATTTCAGAAAGGCTTTTAAGCCACGAAAGCACCCATGGAAAGTGCTGCTGGAAACCTTTACACTCACAATCTTTGGGAATCAGACCCAGGCAGACACACAGCTGGGGTGCCCCCGTGTGCAGTGGTACCAGACTCCTGCTGTTTCCATGGGATCTGGGAGGAGCTGCAGTATTTTGGGGCAAGAAGAGTCTTGGCCGTGCCTCTCACCAAGCGGAGTCCATGAGTCCTGTGTCCTACCACCTCTTCCTTTGCCTTGCAGAGAGCACAGAGGTGACAGTCTCTGGGGATTCAGTATCACAGGCTGAGGTTTAGCTCAAGCTTGGACACATTCTCCCTATCCAGGAAGAAATCTAACATGGAAGTGGGGATTGTTTTCCCGTGTCACCTAGAACCAGCCGTAGGCTTGTTTAGCAGTCCTTGGTTTTTTTGCTGCTGTCCAGCAGCAGAGTCCGTGCTGCTCGAGGTCACTCCAGCCCACTGTCCCCTGAGAAGCACATGAAACACGAATGACTCCAGCCTTCTGGTGAGAGGCAATCGCCCAGGACATCCACAGGTAAAAGCTGTTATTACAAATTTCAGCGGTGAATGCCCAAGCCCTCCCACCACAGAGGTTCATGAACAGTCAGCCAGCATGACAGACAGAGAGAACAGGACAGGAATTCAATTTTCACGGGGTGAGTAAGATGGGCAGCACGAAGTTAGAGTTTTCTGGAGGTTCTTTCTTATAAAATAGAATTAAAAAATAATAGAAAAAAGAAGTAATATGGAATGGAAAAAACAAAACAAAACAACAAATACTAAACCAACCAAAAAAAAAACCTGGAAAAACAAGAGCTCTGTGCTAAATGCAGATATTTACCACTAGCAAGAGACTTTTCCATGTTGATTACAGTAGCAATGACCATAATATTAGCACAGCAAAATCTCAGAATTATTATTACTTTATTTAATTGTGTTACTACTGCAAATGTAGAGGGAAAACCTAATACTCTACTGCCCGAAAAGAAGGTATAGGCTCTATGACGAGATCACACACATTCTGCTGTGTATTGGGAATATCAGAGATTGTAAAAAGAGGGCTGATGGGTGGGAAGGCAAGGAGGAGGAAGATGGAACTGAATTAAATTGAGGTTAAAATATATTAATTAAGGTTAGAAAATAATTTTGGAGCTGTAATACCTCCTCATTTTCACAGTTTTCAGGGTTACTATTTCACCCAGCCTCAGGCAGCACTGATGAAAGGAAAAGCGGCTATTAAAAGAAAAAAGGCAAATGAACCCCATTCAACACTTGGTCAGAGTGTAGGGAAAATGGCAGGAAACATCCTTGGAGTCATGCCCAGCAACAGAAGAGCTGAAAGGGAGGCAGGCATGGCCTCACATGAACATCCACCTGCTCAGCTCTGTTCTGTAAACGCTGCTGGGAGTGTTCTCCACAAGCACAACACTTGTGTAGGCAGGAGCCACTCACCCCACAGTACCATTTTGAGATGCTCTGCACAGTCAGTACCCTCTGTCCCTAGGGCTGTCAGGAGAGAAAGGGACAACAACAACAACCAAAAAAATCCCAGAATTTGGCCCTGAACGGCAATATATTAAAACATAAAGAGATGGTTTTGACAGGTATAATAATCCTGCAATAGATAAAAAGCTTGATTCTGTTTCCAGTTGCACAAAAGTAACACTTTTGGCATTCGTGGAGTAACAAGAGTCTTAAGCTGGCAGACTCAAATGAAGGATTCAACCCAGAATCCATAGTAGTTTTATCAAAGGAAGAGGAAAGGAGGGGAAAAAACATGGCCAAGAAGAAATCATATTCACACTTTGAAGATGCTATGTGACAGTGAAAGAAAATTCATGAGGAAAAGACAAGCTGTAGACAGAGGGAGAGAATTGACCAGCTATACCCACTGCATCAAAATGCCCCCTCTGCACATTAAGAGAATAGTTTGCCTGAAATACCCTTAGTTTACTGTACTGGGAAGAAAATCATCACAGTGCTCAGATCTGCACGGGGGATGGACCAGGTGCCAGGATCTGAAACAGCCCTCCTTAAAGCACTGTGCCATGTTAGAGAGCTGTGTCCTGGCTGGCCCCTGAGCAGGTCCCTCCATTCCTCACTGCCTCCTTGAGCTGGTGGCTGGACTTGTACTTGAAACACTCAGCAAAAAAGACAGGCAAAACCACAGCAAGGTGCAAAGTCACGCAAAGAACCCAAATAGGGATAAAGTCCAAGAACAACATTTGGTTTAAAAAGTGATTTTTCTTCCTCTTGAATGGAGGACTGGACATACCTGTCACAAGCACTCTTGCTGCCCATAACACCTATCCTTACCAGAGAGCCCTGTTGAGTTCATGCCATGTATTGTCACTGGAGGATCCAAGTAAGATCTCAGCTCTTGTCTTCCCCAGAAGCTCAACAATTATCTTAAGTGATTGATTTTTACATGCACTGAGTTCCCTGGCACTAGAACAGGAAACCTGTAAGCAGCTCAGAGTGGTTTCCCCTGCATGAAGCCACGTCGTTATTACAAGTATGACTGAACCAGCTGGGTCACACAAAGAGCAGCAAACTTCTGCTAATTCCTCAGAATAGACCCATGAACCCAACACAAACAGTTGCTTCTTCCTTAAAGCTGAGCTGAGCTTTGCACCTCCTCTCCCTATTGCCTAAACAGAGTGGGCGTGACTGCCGAGCTGCTCAACACTCAGCATAAGCCAAACCCTTTTCTTCAAACCTCTAAAAGGACCTTCACTGATCCTCAGAGCTGAGCCCTGAGGAAGACCACCAGAGACTGGCCACGAACTGGGTGTGACACCATTCCCCACCACTCTGGTCCCAGACATCCAGCCAGTTTTTCAAGCAGCAAACAATGCACCTGTCAAAGCCATGAGCAGTCAGTTTCTCCAGGAGATTTCCATGTGACACAGTGTCAAAGGCTTTACTAAAGTCTACATAAGTAACATCCACATTTAGCAAACTGAGCTGCAGAAGTCAACCCTCTGCTTTTTTGGCCAACTCTCCCATTCACAGCTTTGTTGAGATTACAGATTTCACTGTATTTATATATTAAAGCTGTCATTTCTTTGTAAAAATGAATTAAACACCTGCTTTATTTCAGCACACATATGACTCCCAATAACACAATGACCCAGAAGAATCAGAAGTATCTTAGCCACCAGTTACCCTGGTTTTGCTGTATCTCACATTTCAGAATCACCTAGGACCATGTCTTCATCATCCAAGGCTTGGGGTTTTTTAAAAATAAATTACATATGTTAAAATGTTTGTCATACCAAGCTAAAAAAAGAGAAAAAAAATACTGACACGAACAAACTAAGCAATATGACTCATGACAGACACCAGATGCAGCCTTATCACACTGGTTTAGCACTGGGGTAAACACACTGACAGATGTAGAGACTGTCATGATCCATATTTATGTCAGCAATATCCAGACAGAATGGAACATATGCAGTTTTTGAGCTGAAATTTTCAGCCAGCTCCTCCCAGCTGCCTTTAACTGGATCCAGAATTAAGTGTTGTCAGATACAGTGCAAGGGAAATTCACTCTTCTGAAGGTGTGCTAAGACGAAAGAAAGATTACAAGCTTCTAAATGGCTTAAAGGTGCATTTATGGGCTCTTTCCTATCCATCAAAATACTTGGGAAGGCCTCTCCCCCTGCATGGCATTTCACACAAACACTAACACACCTAAACAAATTTACTTTCAGGACTAGCTCTAATAAAGCCAATGGTGCACTCAAATTCCCAGCAGTGCTCTCATTTACAGGATCAGAAGCTTCAAGAGCCTTTTCATTTTTTAACAGAGGGGGATGAAAATCAAGAAAAGTTGTTTTCCCTAGAGCTGCTTACCTTAACCCTGGAATTGAACATGGAAACTGAAAAAAAACAGTACAAGATCCAGGGTCAAAAGCTGACCCTCATTTCTTGCTATCACTTGCTGAAATCACTCCAGCACACATAGGTCGACTGTTCATGCTGAGAAACAAGCATGTATGAGGAGAAGACAACTTGTATTTTTGCCACTTTTGTCTGGATGAACGACCAGGTCCTGAAGGAGGCTTTCCAAAGAACAGTCACTAACAAAGACAGAACATGCAAACTTCACTCTACAGAGCCCTGCCATCAACTCAGCAGTGCTGAGGGTTAACAGTCTCATCACCAGCATCCAGAGCAGAGAAATGTACAGCCAACACTTACTTTTTCAGAAACATCAGAGTTTGAGGGCTCTGCACAGGACATATGCACAGGCTTTGCTTTGCTGTCAGCTTTTCACTGGTGCACCTGGCAGAGGCAGGAGAAAAGGAACACAGATCCATGGCACCACTTCTCCAGCAAGCTCTCGGCAGAAGAGCTACTCGGGCTACTAATCAAATTGCCATCTGGCCAAGCAGGAGCTAAGAAACTACGCAGAGATAAAGTGGTAGTAGATGTTTTCTAACTCATGTGCAAACTTTTGAAGCTGGCATCCTCTTGTTTGGATAACCAGCTACTTTTCTCACTTCCCTCACAGTCCTTAGTAAACCGGGCCCTTGCACTTCAGTAGAATCCCCATGGACATCCTTATAAATCCCCCAAGGGGTGAGCCCAGGGCACGGCCGTCTCCCTACTCAGTATGGATTAACTGGAAAATCTCCCTTTGCATGAACATTGTGGGAAAGCTGGAAATCTGAAAGTTATATCTTTAATAAGCATCAAAGGCCCCAAAGATGCTGGAGGCCACCAGTCCTGGCCACATAACAGGAGCACTCAGTGCTGTAATGCACTGGCCAGGAAACTTAAACCCCACTTCTGACAGTGGTGGACTCTGAGGTGTGGGGGACTGACCAAACAGTCCAGAGGAAACACAAAAAATGATGCATAGCTCATAGATCACTTAATCTACTTGAAATCTCAGCTTGTGATCCAGCATCACTTAGCTGCCCTTAAAAGCCAAGCTGTGTAAGATCTGAAGGTGTTGTCCTCCCATGCCTACAGGTGGGTTGTGCACACACAGCACCCCCACACTGTCTCTGCACACAGGAAATGCAGAGGCTGCTTTCTCACCCTCAGCTGCACAGGCACACGTGTCCTACTAACAGCTTGCAGACCTGCTTTCTTTCTCTTGCTCTGAGTTTATCTATTTCACCTTCAGAGCCTGCAGCTAATGAGCCATGCCACTCTATCATAGAGTCACTGTCCTGTGGGCCATTAAAATCACCCAGGGGCAGTCTCTCAACAGCTTCTCATAGGGTCTGAAACCACCGCAGATGTCTGAAGACATGAGACTTGATTCCAGATTCATTCACACTAGATTTACTCTATTTAAATTAAGTTTACTGACGTTAATGAAGTGTTGCTCCAGATTCATGCGGTGCATGATGTGAAGCTTTTCAGGAGGTGATTCACACTGAGTGAGTCCACTTAGCTATGAAAAAATCTATTTTAAATTACTAATTTCCATGACAAATTAAAAGCTGTTCGTTGTACCACATCCAGGCTGAAAAATCATCAGCTGTCTTAGGCATAATAGCAGAAACCTCTTTTTAAGACCCATCTTCCTTAGACTGGCATGGCAGGAGACTAGGAGAGAGCCTCACCCACGAGAGGCTGCCTCCATCATGAGGTGTTCAAAATGAAGGACTTTTCCCTGTAGAGGTTTGAACTCTTTATGACAGACCATAAGCAATGCCCTTCATCTTCTGCAGCTGCAGAATGCCCCCTCAGGATTGAGGTGCTGCCAGGGAATTCAGCAAGTTGGACTACAAAGGTCAGATGATCAGCTGGCATAAATCACAGCTCAGCTGACTTTCATGGAAGTACAGGTGAAGATCTTGTTGGAAGAGATGTCTTTAGCATCGCAAAGAGAGGTGCCCAGGAAGAAGAATGTCAGCTGGCTAAAAACAAATTTCTTCCACTGTGGTCACTGCCATATGCCTCAGCAGTTGATGGCAAAGCAGACAGTGACTGGCACGGACATGCTCTGACCCCAGCGTACTCTGCTTTCAGAAAGGAGTTTTGTTTGAGATCAACTATTGCTGAGTGGCAGTTTGTAATTTACTTCCTCCAGCTTCTGGGATGGCAGAAGAAGAGCAGCAGAGCAGTAAACAAACACACATGCAAGTTTATGGGATCCATGTGCTCGAGGAGAGCGCAAACAGACCTAAATAACAGGACCAAAGCTGCGTTTAACTGAGCTCGACTCTACCTGATTTCTGCAGGACCCTTCAGGACCCTTGCATGTCTCTGTGCTGCCACCAAGGGCCACTGCCTTCAGCCCGGTGCCTGGGTCACCCTCTCCTCACTTGCATCTGGCAGCAAGGAGGCAGATCCACAGGATTTTTGCGCTCCCATATTACTTTACAGGCCCAAAGGTAAATTCAAACCGATGGCACCATTTCCACAAGACACCATCCTTCCTGTTAAAGAATATTGCTTTAAAATACCACTACAAAGTAGTGGTGTTTGGCCAGGAATTTTGTGTAGCCAGCTAGCAAAGCCTGAGATTTTAATAGTGGGTGTCAGGGGACTTTCTGAAAATCAGCCCTTTTGAACATGTCAAACCAAGCACCCAGAATTTAAAGCACTTAATATTTATCAGCCACTTTAAAATGCTGGCCCTTGATTATGAAGGAGTACAGCTGTACAAGAAGAGACAGAAGCTCCTCATGGGAATGATTTGATCTTCAGATTAAAAAGGCAAGAGCCCAGCAATATTTACTTATTTGGCTTTTAAACAAAGTTAAGGGGGGGGAAAAAAAGAAGCTGTGGCTAGCAGCAGCAAAGAATAAACTTCTCATTAGTGGGTTGTGCCAGATTCTTTATCTAAAAATAGTCTGTTCAGCAGCTTTTGAAAAAACACCATCCTGTTTAATTGAGATGCCACACTATATGTAAAAAGCACAGTCAGGAATATTATGCCTCTCTTCTGCAATAGCCATATTTCACGTGCTGCTTGCTGAATCTGATCTAGGAGTAAAACTACTTCACAATATTAGAACTAGTGGGCAAAGTTGAGCACAGAATTAAGGGGTTTCTGCCACCCCCTTCTTTTCTGGGAATGTCTCAATAAAAAGTAGAATTGGCACCAGTTAATATTAATTTACACAATTAAAGAAGGAATGAGGTAATAGATATAGAAGATGACAAAACAAGAATCTTACAAGAGCACATGGTAGTGATTTAGTAAATCCAGCTTTGTACCTGTAAAACCCAAACAAAGAAACCTCCCATTTTCTTTCCTAGAGCTACTCCAGTGGAGAGTAACACAGACCTTCTCCAGCTTTTAGAGGTGAAAATTGCTGCAGGAGCTGGTTGTTTCTGTGTTAAAGTCATTTGTAAATGATGACTTCATTTGTGGGCACAGAGGTTGATGCTGTAAAATAAATAAAAATGCACTTTAACTGCACCTTTCTGAGGGCATCAATACTTTGCATCACCAATGTATATCTTCCATTCAAGAAAAACTGCAGGTCATGTTTCAGCTGAGCCGTCCTTTGCTGACATTTCCCAGCTGAAGGCTCTAATGGACCAAGTGGAGGGAATTTTCATATATTTGTTGCCAGAGTGAGCTTTTGTATAGAGGATTTTGGGATGTCACATAAATATTGCAGGCTCTTATTGATTTGTAGCACAGGAACAATTTGTGCAGAGAGCAAAGCAAGTCCCTTTACACCAATAAAGCCTGGCATTGTTTCTTAGCTGGATTAAAGTGGAGTCACTCAAAAGAGGAAAAGCTATTTCATTCTTTACTGATAAAAACAGCTTAAGGAAATTATCTGTTTTATCGTGCATCCACACCAGCTTGAATCTCTAGCAACTCTGTCAGCATGCATTCAGTATCACTGTGCACACCCCAGCTAGTGGTGTGTCTGACAGGGACACCTCTGTGGCCCCGAGGAGAGGCACTGCCTAATGCACCCTCTCAGGATACTCTCCATGGTCGTTTCTGGTACAGTGACCACTTCCCAACCTTTATTTTCCCAGTAGTCCTGTGACTTCCTAACTAAGAGTATTCTGTTAGGCTAATGAACAAGGGACATTATTAGTTGGTGGACTAGCAGCTTTACTGGAGGAACTTCCTAAAAGAATCTCTCTCCTGTGTCCCTTGCCCACGGAGTTTCCTATAAGAAATGGCAGTCTGGCCCATTACAAACATACATCAGCTGTTCCAGCATTTCCCAGCTAATCACATTAATGTCTTCTTAGAACAACTAAAACAGCTTCTCAAGAGTATTTGCATTCTCAGTAAAACCTAAGCAACTTCAGATGTCTGGAGCTCATGTGATTTTATAGGCATTCCTCAGGTGACTTGGATCATCAGGCTTTATCATGAAGAGGAAAAAAAAGTCTATTTTCTTTTGTAAATTCTAACAACGAGGGTGGCCTGGGACAAGTAAGAGCTGAAAGGAGATGGGGGAAGGGGATATAAGAGAATACTTGATAAACATCCCAAATACATTTGTGCAATTATTGAGCTTCAGGAATGTCTTCTATGTCCTCTGTGCCTTTATAACACTCCTGAGGAAATCAGGTTTACCCTTTTGGCAGCAATACAGCAGTGCTAAAGCTACTGTGCTACACACCACACCAGGTGAAGCACTATCCACAGGAGAGGAGATAGGGATGTACCAAAGGCAAGGACATGTAACATCCCACAGCAACAAAGCATTTCGCAAACATTTGTAGAAGTGCTTTGTCACGTGGACAAGATTGACTGGAATGGGGTTTAAAATGCCAGGCTGATTTCTGGCACAGCACCAAGCTGGCACATCTCCCAGTTCTGTTCAATCTGGATCTTTATTAGGCCGTAGATATGCTGTAATTAGCGATTATACAAGATACTATCTGGTTAAATCCCCCAGCCCCTGTTTTCTGTATTTGCCATATTATTGATGTTTCTTCTGCCCAAATGAGCATCCTTTTTGGTAGCCACCCAAACGGGGTTGACACCCAGCTTATTGCTTGGAGACCTGGGATCGAGTCTCTGCACCATCCCTGATCTGCCTGTGCTCAGGCCCCCTCGTTCCACTGCACAAGAGATACCCACAGCACAGCAACATCTGCCTCAGCTTGGGTGGGGAAGACCAGTTTAACTAAAGCACAGTTAAACACTGAGATTCTTTGCCAAATTAGCTGCAAAGGGAAAAAACCAAATCTTTTCTCCTTGCTTAGACAAAGATATGACCACAGAGCAAGATTTTGCTGTGGAAATACTGATGGAAATTTGAAGACACCTTGAAACAATCACCATCCATAACTAGGGGTAGTTGGAGGCTAAAATTAATTATTCCCTAAATGTCACACAATGTTTTTGAAAGTCTCCAGGACTGAATATGCTAAAACCAAAATTTTTATGAGAATATAGAGCCTTGCATTGCAGAGACCGAACCATTTACTGCTACGCTCTACAACGGCCCCCACCATGTAATTAACACGCACTGCAAGAGTCACCAGGCACAGGAAGGCCGTCACACCACATTGCTGACCCTCCCTAGCCTCTCTTTCCCAAAGCACGCCTATTGGGAGTCCCAGCTTGGGACAGGTTCTGCACTGGTTTTCCTTCCAGGGAAGAGATACCAAAACTGTTCTAGCCTGAGCTTGAACATGTGTGAAAATAAATCCAGTAAAAAAAAAAAAAACAACAAACCAAACATTAAAAAACCCCAAGAATGAAGCTGCCAAGCAAATGCCCACCTTACTGGGCAAGTTGTACATCAAATATATTTTAGGATGCTGGCAGAATTTCAGGGTCAAAGTGTATCTTGTTTGCAACTTAGTTGGATATGCTTCAGCAACCATTAAAGCAGAGAGGCAGGCACACACTTTCTTAAAGTCAAGCACTTTGGAAGACTCCAATATTTATTAAAAACGTACCTCATTGTAAATTCTCCTTGCTACAGCTTTCTGTGTGTGCTGGTAAGAGGAAGAAAAAGCAATAACAGACAATGGACAAAGCATTTTGGATAGGTGCCAATCAGAGGCTTTACACCCCTGGTATTTTTTCAGTGTTTTAATGTAACCGATGTCTAATGACCTTCAGAGAAAGCACTCCAAGAGCGTGGTCTCATTCCTCTCATATACCACATTTAAATACAAACATGCCAAAAGGATTATAATTACAATAGTGCAGAATAGTGTTTTCAGAAATAACCAGACTTACAGTTCTGTTCTGAGGACACGTGTGGAGAAATGAGCTAACTATATACCCACCCATCTGAATGCTGACTATGGAGTTTATGCATCCTGGTTGCAAAAATCATAAATAGAACAGGAAGGTGAATCAGAGGGTACAGTTTTATGGCTATAATTTTGCTTCCTTCTTCAGATCAGATGCCTGAGCTAGAAGAATTAAAGCCCATCAGACATCACACCATATGTCTGCTCAAAATGTTCGGTAAGGATAATACCCAATATATTGTGAACCAAATATTTAAAGGAAGATTTTTTTTAGGTTACTTTTTCTTATGCATATAACCATGTTAAGGAGCAGATTTGAAGAACAAATCCCAGTTAAAAGAATTCCTGATTTAAATGCTTAACTATACAGCTTAAAAATTTTATCTTCTTGAGTTGCGTTTAACTGTTTTCATTTAACTTCACAGCTCATCTTCGCTTTCACCTGAATTTCCAAAAAATGTTAAGAGCATAAGAAAGAATCACTAGTTTTGCTCTCTCTGTGATTCACTCAGGAGAAAGCACACAGCAAAATCAGATTCACCAGTAGGCTGAGACTGCCGGTTACTTGACAGGTAGGTTTATTACCAGATATAGCAATTTACAGACACAATCTGACATTTTGAAATGCCTGTTCTCATACTGCTGTAAATTTCTCACTGCAACTTACATTACATTTAGGAAACAATTCAGAAAGGTCTAAAAATCACCTGACTCCAGCTGCTTCAATATCCCTTAAATCAAGACTATTTCATGTTAAGCAAAGCACCAATGAATCTGAAGAGCTGGTATTTTGAGAAGGAGCAGTTTCTGTTACGCCCTATAGAAAGGAGGGAGGGAAGCAGGTTGCAGACTTTCCTCCCAGCTCCCAGTTCCCTCAGGTCTCTGCATAGAAACCATTGCAGATCTCAGCCACCCCAAAAGTACCAGCAGTGAAATCTCAGGATGAGCACTGATGGTCTCATTAACTGCAGCAGAGCAGAATTCCACACCAAGGAATGTGAGAGAGGAAGGCAGATGATAGCTAGATGTTTCTTGGTGGAAGAACCTAAGTATACCATTATTTGGGGGTAAAAAAAAGGCTGGGGATTCATGAATGAGTATTTACCTTCTATTGCATTACTCATTTATTATATGAACTATTATTTGGATTATATTCATAGTTTACTGTCATACTAATGCCATCCTTGTGCAATTCATCTCCAGTGTCTGGCAAGTGCCTACAAAATACTACCAGGAATTGGTGCAAGAGGTGGCAACCTAAGGCTTTTTCATTTCACAGTTTTGGATCACTGCACACATTGCCTTGTTCTCTCCTGAGGAAAAAGGTGCTCAGAAAACATCCTCAGCTGGGGCAGTGGTAAGACTCAGTTTTTCATTTGCACAGCACCCAGTGAAACAAGGCCTTGATGCTTGGAAGGGTTTGAGAGGCTCAAAGACCACAATTACTACCCAGATGGTGTATTTTATTAGGAGATTTACGAGAGCCAGCATCACGTACCTCACTTGGCAAAAGCAAACACGTTATGGAACACACAGGGAGTATCTGCTGTACCCTTGGCTCACTGCAAGGCACCTCCTGGCTGTCCCTGGGACAGGGGGAGGCAGAGGAGCTCCCCAGGCTAGAGGAGAGGCTGAAGGACTCCTTTGAAGCTTGGGCGATCCTAGACCTGCAGCTCTAATTCTACTACAGGCTCTCATCAAGATCGAGGAGATCAGTCCACATCTCTGCTTCCCCTCTATAAACCCCCGAGAGCATTTCCCTCCTCCCATGCACTTTCTACCTCACCTACTTTACAACTCTGATTCCTCAGAAAAGGGGAACCCCTCTATGTGGCACTTGTAGCACCACTGAATCCAAGCTGTGACTGGTCCCCTACGTGATGCTTTAAAACCAATACCAATACGAATCTTTCCTAACAATTGGCTGAACAACCCTCTCCTCCCCACCCCCCGGCCAGGTACCAGGAATGTGCTGCAGCTATTCCCCAGTGCTCCCTACACTTCTCCAGCAAGGTCAGAGAAGATGAAATACTCTAAGCAGAAAGCAACAATTTTTATTTCAAGGTAAAAGCCAAGACTCCAGAATTTGCCTTCCTGCCACATGAAGAAGAGATACATTTGCACATTATTCTAAAAGAACATATATGAAGATCTGCAGTGTGAGAAGTCCCAAGAACTGCAAATTATAAGGCATTTTTTCCTTTTCTTGCTTTGCCTTCATCTGAAAAAAAAGGACTCGAACAGAAGTTCTTTGCAGCAGAGGTCAGTGCGTAAAACGCTGCTTGCTGCCGCAAACCCAAGAGTCCCCAGCAAGATCCTAGAAATAAATATGCCTCTGCAAAACCCTCCAGCTTTGATAAAATGACATTTTGACTGAATGGCTATTTTACCTACAGTGTTCTCTCTAACTTCATTCCAACTACAATTAAGTTAAGAAACACTGCATCTCCAATCCTTTCTCCTCTTCTGTAACCATCCTAAAGGATTTAAAACAAAACGACACAGCTTTTTTTTCTTTTGTAGACCATTATTAAATCTGCATTCTCACTTTATAGTACAGTTAGAAGCAATTTTATTAAACTATTTATGATTGTGGAGGGCATAATATGAAAATGATCCATGTCTCCTTTTTATACTGATTCATAATATGAGAACAGGAGTTTGAGCAATGAAATTACCAGCATGCCAGTGTCAAATAAATGAAAGATGCCACTTTACACAGCACGTGGGCATCTTATGGAATTTCCTATTGCAAAATGTCTAAATGTCAGGCAGGATTGAATGGAAATGCAGTTGCACAGCACAGTTATGAACGGTAAGAGTGCTGCACGTAGAGATGCCATTCCTGCACTGAGATACTCATGTTTTTTCCTGGCTGTAAGGGTAGAAGATGGACCTGCAGCCCCCATCCATTCCTGCAGCAGAATGGCCATCATGGATGGCATCCTTAGAAAACTGCCCAAGCCTAAGGTGACATTGTTTCATGCATGTGCCATTTTCCTCCTCATCATTTCCAAGGTGTAAAATCGGACCTGTGTGGCAGGATTCCAGAGCTCCTATCTTGGAATGCTTGTTACACTGGATATTACTGATAGCACCACTGTACAGCAAGCAGCATGCCAGTAGGTAATGAGCAATGAATGTGCAATCAAATCTGGATGAGAGAGAGTTCTGCAAGCCTTTAAACCTCAATATATTTAACAAACAGAAGCAAATTCACAATCAGAAATGCAAGACATAATCTAAGGCACCATTCCCTAATTTCACATGAAAGTAGATGCTCTTGTTCCCTAGGTACACCCCTGGGTCCTCAGACAGGGAAGATGAGGCCAGGCTGGTATTTGAACAACAGATTTTGAAGTGGTTTCATGTCCACTGTGTTACAGTGCAGGTCACAGGCACAAGCCGGACACACAGAGTGGCATATGCTGGTTCAAGAGACAACACACCAGACAGACAGCATGAAATCACTGCTTCTAACTCTTTTTTAAATTCTTGGAGTACTTTGCTTTCCCTGAAACGCAGAAAGGAGAAATTATCCAGTTGATTTCCTCTTGTACATTTGATTACAAAGGATGTAATTTACTTCCTTCAGAAATAGCTATGAGGAGTGTTAAAGAGGCTCAAATCTTCAGGACAGAAGCCACAGCACCATCTGGGCTGTGAATTTAGGGACAACAGTCCCCCTGGATGGCAGCTGCAGTGAAATGAAGGATCATTATGGTTGTTACACAGCTCTTTACAATTTCTTCTGTACTGCTGATTGCTCAGAAACCCACTGAAGACAAGGTGGCAAGCTGAAGTTTTCACCATGCCCTCTAAAACAGGGGAGGGACAGGGAGCTTTATGGTCTATGCTGACAAAACTCACAAGGACAAACAGTTACCAGAAAACAGAGGTGAATCTCTGAAAGAGGGAATCCCTCCATTTTGCTCCAATTTATTGGTATCAGATAGAAACCAGGAAAACAAATGCAACAAGTTCAGGTGAAAATCAACCACACAAAGCTTTCTTCATTCCTTTAAACAAATAAGGTATGTTCAGCTTCCATACCATATTAGATTTTTTAGGACTTTGTACTCTGGAAAAAGAACATAATGCATTCCTGCAGTATCCAAGCCAATGAGCTTACCTTTTACAGGAAAAAATTCCCAACAAAACAAAACACAACAAATGATGAACCTGATATCACAATGTTCACATAGTAATACTTTGATTTTTATGCTTTCTTTTTGCTGTCATTGCTTTTTTTTTTTTTTTTTTTTTTTTTTTTTTTTTTTTTTATTTTTTTTTTTTTTTTTTTTGTTTTTTTTTTTTTACATATATCNGTTTTTTTTTTTTTTTTTTTTTTTTTTTTTTTTTTTTTTTTTTTTTTTTTTTTTTTTTTTTTTGTTAACATGTATTTGTGCACACTAAAGATTACATAAAAGTCATTTGGCAAAGATAACACACAGTAGGATTTGGGAATGTGAAATCAAATAATCCCATCGGCTTTGTATTTAGTATCCAGCTAGAAAAAGGGACAAGATCTACCACATCCTTTCTTGTTTACCTAGTGTAATTGCTTTTGAGCTTTCTTGCAAGTGGATTTGCTGAGCAACATTGTTTTCTCTCCAGTAAGGTCGGCTTTCATCCCAATCCACAAAATTCTATGACTACAGACAATAAAGGATATACTAAGATAACCTTAAAGGCCAGTGTCTCTTCTATTTCTTTCCCTGTACAAAACAAAACCCGAGTTTCTGACCATCTGCATAAATCACATGAGCAACATTTTGCTGAATAAATGCAAAACTGTGAGTCTACAGGCTTGCAAAGCACTGTGCTGGTGTCCTGCAGTTAGGCCTCCGGAGAGTAGGGGGACAGGAGAAGAAAAGAAAAAAACCAAGCAAGGATCAATAGCTCAAGAACCAAATGACAAAGAGAAGCAGAGAAAAAGAAGGTAGAAACAGGTACTGAAGTCAGTTCTAAGTTATGTTAAATCATTCTGTCAAGAGTACCATCAAGAGTCTGGCAGCAATTTTGAGGTGATCATGGTCATAGAAACAAGAAGCTTCTGAGCATTTCTGCTGTGGCTGGCACAGGGACTGTCCTCCTTTATTATCTTTAGCAAGATTCAGCTTCTGCCAAGGAATTGTACCTGTGTTCCGCAGCACAAGCGATCTCTCCTCCTCCAGCCAACTGCAGGGATGCCCCCATGGATTACATCCCACCCCTACCAGATTATGGGACTAGCTCAGGCAAAGGTACTCTTTAGGGACATTGTTAAAGCAAGGGAGAAGGTCCCAGACAGCAGCAGTTGAAAACATGCTAAGTGCATTTCAGGGCTCTTCTGTCTGGAGAACAGCCAACTGAAAACAAATCACATGGCTTTTTTATAATAAAGCCACATCAGAAAGCTACATAAAAGCTACATCTGGCTATATTTTCCCAGACAAGTAAAGTGCATTTGTTCCTCAGGCTATTGCCCCTCAGGATTTTTTCCAGGGTTTTCAAATTACACGAGTAACTACATTCTTCATAGTCTTTGCATCCTCAGCCTAAATAAAACAGTTCTCAGAGTTATCAAAGCAGATATATTAGTGTACTGGGCCAGCTACCTAACAGTTCCTAACAGTTCTCTACATACACAGAGAGAAAGACAGAGAAGGGAGGAAATAACAAAAAAAACTTTAAAAGGACAGAGAGATAGGCTCCATCCTTTATATCAAATCAAATCCGCTTTAGCAGGTCTTTTCTGAGCTCCCCCATCCTTAGTGGCCATCACACTATTTTACAAAGCTGTCACCATATGTGAGATACCTCGCTTCAGGGAGAAAATTATCTAGATGAAAGAATTACTCATTCCACTTCTACCAACCTTGTGAATCATTCATGTTCCTTACCTGAATCACAGCCAGCTGCAGTATCTGTCACATTCTGGACCTAAGCCATGTACAATGTAACATTTACCAATGATCATTCAAAATATTCTAGCAATCCTCTTTCAAATACACACATTGTGTGTTGGCACACACCACAGGAAAAAACAATTTATTGTACTGTTCAGTATCTTGCTAAGGTACCACAGTTTTAGCTGAAAGCTAAACAGCTTTTTCTGTAAGGCAAGGAGTGACTTTATTTATTATTTTTCAAAAGCTCTGTCTAAGACTAAGACACATTTTCCCCTGGGCTTTAGTAACGGCAGGTTTTAGATTCTCAAATGAAAACTGAAGTAGGTGAAATCCAGGAGTAAGGAAGCCTGTACCTATAATCAGACTAAGTCTTACCAAGGATACCTATGTACCAACAAGCACTTGTCAGCTGTGCAAAATCTCATCTAAATCTCCCAAATATTGCTGGGAATGCTCCAAGTTCACCTTGCAGACTATTTAAACTCAGTTTCGGCAGAATCTGGATGAAGTTTATGTTGTGTAACAGCAAAATCAGCATTGTAGTATGCCATGCACACCTCAGTGTACCCCTTTAAAAACCAGGTGTCTACCCTCAGACCCATAATATTCTCTCTGCAAAAAGACACTTCTTTGTAGCTAATTAAGACGTTTTATAACAAAGTTGGTGTCACATTTACATGCCCCAGCAGGTCAATTCTGCCCTGAGGCTTTTGTGTTGTTCGTGCCAGCACAGGTCTCACCAAGGCAGAGTGAAGGCAGCACATACTGAGCTACCTAAACGTCTGCTGCAGTAATGGGATTACAGCGAGGACTGGTTTAAAGCCTTCATTTAAAGCCATTAAAAATAGTCACTTTGCTGTCAGATTATTAATCGCCTGTCATAATATTCTTAGCGGTGATTATAAAAAGTGTATTTCTGTGTAGTCAGAACGCCCTCCTGTCAGACAGCGTGGGGAATGAAGAGGCAGCAGCAGGAAGAGTGCTGTGGCACAGAAACACTGCCACCTCCTGATCCCCGGGGAGGCACTGCCAGGCACACACTCAGTGAAACCATAATCTCAGAGAGGTCTTCTGACGTGCCTTTGACCCACCTTTTGGGTACAGGCACGCACTGTTCAGCTAACACAGGATAATTCATTAAGCTGCACTAATCCACCTTTGAGCCTGAGCTCTGTCGAGCCAGATCTCTTTTCTCAGGCACACGATTTGGGTGTTTCATTGCTATAGCACCAGACACATCAGCAGCTGCTCCTGCCACCAACCATAAAAACAAAGCAAATTTAGTTCAGGGAGACCACGGAGAGATGCAGTGTGAAATGTTACAGAGCCTAACATATTTTCTTCACACAGAACTCGTTGCTAAATTTCACACAAAAGCACAGGGCGAAGCAGCACATCCTGAGACCGTTCTGTGTCCCAGACCTGCTGAGGACCAAGCCACCATGCCCAGCCCTGCCTGCCAAGAAGCTTTCACAGGCAGGCAGGCGTTGGGCAGCTGCAACCGTTGTAACTGTGGAGAGCATAAAAGAGTTTTGTAGTAAAAACTCAAGCATCTCACTCACCGGAAATGAATAATTTCTTTCATAGTCTTTGTGACTCAGTTAATAGCTTCTTTTCCTTCTGATTAATACCAATATGATCATGATAAGGGCAATAGTACATTTTATGCTTGGGCTGGTTAATTTTCATTATTATTTTGCAAGGCATCAGGGTCTCCTACTGAGGCATCCATGTATTCATTACACTTCAGCAGCACGGAATGAAATTGTAAATGAATACTGCAAATTTGGGCATTCTGGTTCAGTGGGAATAAGAAATTGTGTCAATGGAACAAGTGATCTGTTCCAAATTTCTGGTTATGATATATGGGAGAAAATGTAAAATAAAGTAAGGAGTATTACAGACAACAGCTATCTTAAAATAGTATGTCCTTGAAATAGAGAATAAAAGAAAAATATTCACTCACTTTAGGTAAGATTTCCACTCTATCAAATAAAGACTATGTTAAACTTCCAAAAATAGATTTAAATCATCACCACAGGTTCAGCTTCTTTAAGTTCACGTATTTTTGATGTGCCTTGTCATGCCCCATTTGCACTGGAAGCTGCTCTCAAAAATTGCCCCTAACACCTCATCATGGGCCATAAATTTACCAAGAGTCTGATTCCCAAATATTCCCAAACATGCAGATCTGGCTCTTTGGGAAAATGGCTGGGTTAAAAAGGATTTTCAGGAGGAGGGCACTCCCCCTCCACTTGCAAGCAGACTGATTCAAACAGAGCTTGGAAGAAAAATAAAGTTTGCTGATAGCAAACCATCCAACATCCACTTTGCTGCTTCAGGTAGGAAACCACCCGAAAGTGAGAGACTTTCACCTCCTCCAATGGACACATCCTGGCTGGGAAAGAGCTGCTGGGAGGGCTGAGGGCTGGGCAGGAGGGGAGCACACCTGAGACCACCTGGGCAAAACGGCCAATGGCAAAGACCCTGCACCTGCTGCTCCTCACACCCCTGCATGCGCACCCAGAAATCTTGCCTCCATTCAAAGAAATCCTAGAAAAAGCCATCCCTAAGGTACATAGCTAGGGAACATCAGTGACCCCTGTGTGCCGTGGGATGCCTCTGCCCGGGATGAAAGTCACTCCCCAGCTGGCTGTCACCTAAAGGAGCCCTGACTGTGACTGAAAGGAGCCCTGGCTGTTCCCTAAAGGAGCCCACTCCACGTTTCTGGAGCAGTTGGCGAGCACGGCTGGCAAAGCCACTTCCTCACTCAAACACAGGAAACATGACGGCTTGAATCATGTGAATTTATTATGCTTGTCTTTGGCATTTCTCTGCACTCACATTTTACTTCAGGAAGCACACCGTATTTTTTGTTACTCTAGACTACAATTAGCTACAAGAAATGACATTTTTTGATCTCATCTCTTCTGTCATGTCTTAACCTCCTTAATACACATGTAATTCTTATCTCCCTCCTGCACTGCGATTAACTTGTCTGGCACTGCAGCAACCACGGAGTATGCCCAGCCTTTTCCCTGTCCTGCGAACAGCGTCCGGAGCTCTGGCACATCGGGGCTGCCGTGTGAGTCCAGCAGCCCCTCAAGCCCACCCTGAGATGGGGGCCCTTCGCAAAGGGACAGGTTTCGGTGCCATCACAAAGTGGTGCTGATCCTCTCTACCTCAGAGAAAAGACAAGCAAATGCTGATGAGCAGAAGCAGTGCTGTTACACCAGGTCCCTGTTATTAGTCAATCTAGTAATCAAATAGCTCACGGAGCTCTGCTTGCCTTCTCCCTGAACATACCCAACAAACTGGAGTTCGAGTCTCTTCTCAACATCTTGATTTGAGGGATCACATAATGATCTTGCAGGTTGAAGCTGATGGAGTGGTCAAACCACTTATTTCACAGAAAAAGAGTGTTAAGATCTGTAAGCTTAGAGGGTTTGGGTTCTTAAAAAAATCTTTGGGCTGGTGGGATGTGGCATAATGGCTTCCAGTGACGCTGGTCTTGAAATCAAATTCAATTTAAAAATAACTGGCATTTGTGGTATTCTTTTATTTGATACCAATGTAGTCAACACTGGGAGAAATGATCCAGGTGAGCAATACATTATTTGAGACAAAAAGCATTTTTATGGATTTCTGTAGGTGAGGCTCCACACAGGATGAAATTCAGTAACTGCAGCTGCAGAGGGAGACAGTAAATGGTGTCTGCTGGCTGCAGGAGCCATGCCCTGATATCACAGAAGCCCTAAAAGGTTTGGGTTGGAGGGAACCATTAAAGGTCATCTATTTCAACCCCTTCTGCCATGGGCAGGGACAAATGCACACGTACCCAAAACCACTTTCAGAGTGGAAATGAATTAGAACTGGGTAAATTAGTCTCTGTGAATAATTTAGCAGCTACATTTTACATTAATTGTTGAATAATTTATTCACAAATACATTTTCTCAATTATATGACCTCTGCTGCAAAGTAATGAATGTTATTTGGCAAATAATTTACTGTACAATATTTATACGAACACATTAATTCTGAATAAATTTCACTATTACCTCATTACTTCCAAATTCACTGTTAGAGTGATCTCAGCATAGACGGCAGCCATCTTTTGTAAGTAACTTCTGTTGCCTGGTCTGGTTCATCCTAATTCGAATGTCTCAGTACATATTCCAAAATATTTCAGCTTGTTCTGGACATTTTCCTTCCAGATAAAGCCTGGGGACCTCCTGGAATAAACACAGTGATGTGCAGGCAGGTGCAGACACGGGTGCAGGGACTGGGGGGAACAGCAAACCTGGGAATTATTCAGACAGAGGTTTTGGGGGGTTTTTGAAATGTATCTGCTGGTATTCAAAGTCTCACTGAGATTTGAAAGGACTAAACACATAATTCCAAGGCTCTTAAGAAAACCATAGCCTTTGCTGAAATACGTTTTATCTCTGTAGTACAATGATATAAACTACTCCTAATTTAAGCACCAGGGCAGCAGTCTGGGCACAGCTGGAGTCACAGTCCAAAAAGTGGAAAATACCCAGGCTGCTTTATGGACATCATGGGCCTTTAGAAGAAGCAGGTAGGAAACTGGCTGCAAATACATGAAACTGGCCTGAAATATATGTAATCAGCACAGCCTCGGGAACCTTTCTGAAAACAACGTTTGCTCTCTCTTCTTAGACATGAGCAACATACCAACACACCGTCAAAGGGTTGTGCTGGATCTAACCCTGCCTTCAGGCCAGGCACAGCAATAGAGAAGCTGCAAGGTACTGCTCTGCACCCGCAAATGCGATGGAGGAGCATTAAAACACCTGGACAATACTTGAAAGGATGTTTGGTTCATTCGTTTATGGCAAACATATAAAACCTAATTTCTTCTAACCATGCCCTCATGGCTTTCAGTCCAGTAGTTCTCCTAGCCAAGAGCTCCAGAGGAACATGAGACACACAGGCCCTCTGGCTGGAGGGCTACAAAAGAGTATTTTGCTGCAATTTGCAGAAAAAAGCAATGCAGCAGCAAAGCCAGGGACAAGTTCTGCAGGATTTCATCACCCTTTATTTGCCATTTTTAATGAAAAGCTGACATCTTAGAAAAAAATTACTGCTGAATTTGCTTAACCAAATTGACAGTTAAAAGCAAGAGTCTCCTGCTATTTTCAATCACACTGACAGCTGATTTTTTTCTAGACAAGGATAGCATATTTGACATAAATATTTAACCAAAAAAAAAAAATCCCTGTAAACACAAAGACTGGTAATTTTGAGCTTCTTCTATATTTAACCAAACAAACTACTTGTTGGGCTGTCACTGGGGGACTTGTGATTTCCCATGTTCATAAATCAGTCAACCATCTGGGACAAAGAATACAAGCAATGGGATTCACCATCTTCTGAGTCCCTTCTCAGCAGCATTATGTGTGGATACTACGGAGCTCATGCGTGTTTGAAGCAACCTGCTCAATGGCCTGCTGTTCTCTGCTGGGGAAGGAAACACAGGAAAATCCTCGTCCTCTGTAATTTAATGCCACCACTGCAGGTTGGAACACCTCAGATTGCACCTCAGGTAAAGAATATAAAGAAGAGAAACAGCACTGTGTACATTTGGGATGATTTCGTCTCCTTCATCCAGAGAGTAAATGTTGACCGAGACAAGACCTTTATCCTGCAGGGATCATGTATATTCTCTGCCTTTCTTGTACCTTTTGCATGCTGTGCCCTGAACAGAGAAAATCAATCTTTTCTTCCGTGGATTTTGAGCTCCTCTTGCCCGGAGTTGGAATAGAAACAACAGCCAAGACTGCTCAGGAACTGAAGAGCTTTCCCTGCCTTATTTCAATTTATTAGTTTGTTTGTTTGTTTTCCAAATGTAACTGCCTAAAAGTATTTTTCACTTTCCTGTGGCAACCTTTTGATGAATCTGGAGAAGGTTTGCTCGTATACTGTTTACAGCCACACAAGAGAGAGTGAGACATAAAAGCTGTGGACTGTCACTGCAGTTCAGGCTAAAAGATTTCTCTTTTCTGTAAATCCCCTCCTATTCCAATAATAGTTCATATAATTTATTCAAATACATATGGAAAAGAAAAGATTATCTGTCCCACATACACTCATAGACAGCCTTGGCTGCAAGAGATGATTACCAGGTTGCAGCCAGCTCTGAACACAGACACCAGGCTAAAAGCTTGGGGAGTCACCTCCAGTACCATCCCTTATCCATATCACAGGGTGTGTAATTAGATGACAGATCCTGATCTTCACACAACAAGAGTCAGGTGTATTTTTGATTCATTTTCTGTCCCATGCATTGTGTTTCTAGTATTTGTTACTTTGGTTTTAACACCTCGTGTCTATAACTCCCTTCTAAACAATTTATCATGTAACTGATTTGTAGCTGGAGGAAACTGAGGAGAGACTGCGAGATTTGCCACTTTCATTTTACACCTGCTTGGTTACACCTACAGGGTGCTCCTTGTTCATGCTCATTCTCTTCATGTCTCTTTCAATTATAGGCAATCTTCTTCAAAATATCATCTCTAAGTAGCTTCCCAAGGAGAGACTAGCTGCTTTTTCTTCCTTGCATTTGTTTCTTCAAAAGATACCATTAACAGTGTCCCTTGGGATACTTTAGGATTACCTTAGGATGGTCTTCTCCCACTATTTTCATCTATTTTCTGTATCTCTTACTCCTGTACTTGGCTTCTGTGGCATTCTCCAGAAAACGTTTTTTCTGAATTACAATAAAGCTGGCTCCGTTAGAAAATTTGCACTAGTGCAAAGACCACAAAGGAAGTAGTACTTTAAAGATACATAGATCTTGAGACACTCCAGTAAAAGAGGACACAATTCACTGACAATTCATTTCTTACGGTTGTTTAGTTCCATTTGCTCCCAGTCATGGCTACAAATGATGGTGATCTCAGTTCTGGATCTGCGAACAGCTAATGAGTAGGAAGTCCTTAACCAAGGTTCTTGGCTGCATCACAAAATAGTCTTTTTTATAAACCAGAAATGATAGCAAAGGGTTGAGCATTGTTTTGGCTGGGTTTGCTTGACCTGATAGTTCTCACTCTCACATGACCATGGACAGTGTAACATCACATAACATCTTGTTCTCTCAGCAACCAGAAAATATGTTGATCTGCTGTGAGGAGCCAATTTAGTTTTGATTTGCCTCAACACTGATCGGCAGAGCCACGTGGGGGAGGGATTGCACACGTGCCACGCGCAGGAGTCAACCAGAAGAAGATGGGAGAAGGCCCTGTCTCTGGGGGGACTTGCCTGGCAACCATTTCACATCTCACGTGGGACAGGCAGGCAGCAGGGGAACACCAAGGACACTGTACCCTCCAGAGAGGTTCTCCAATCAGATGGCAAAAGGTGTCCACCAATGGACTGCCATGGAACGCTGGACTGGGCCGATGGTCTCCTGTCAGCAGGCAGACTTTGGGAGGAGCAAGGGGCATAGAAAGTAACTGCACCCCAAGCTCTGGGGGCTTTTTGAGACTTGTCTTTTGGGGGATTTTTGAAACTTGCATTTTGGCTTTGGGGCTTGGTGACTGGGGCTTTTTGGAGTCTTGTCCTTTTTGGGCTCCTCTGCCCTGGCCCGTCTTTCGTCCTTTTTGCCCTGGCTCCAGCCTGCCTTTTGGCTCTCCTGCCCTCGCTGGCTCTTGCTCGCCCCCGTGCCTGCCCTGCCTCCTTGTGTCCCTGACCGCCACCCTGCCGCTTCACCCCCGCGTCCCTGCCTGAGCCACCCGTATCCAACCCCGCCTGCCTCCGATCCAGCCCGCTGCCGCAATCCCCGCCGTGACCCTGTCCAGGGTTCCGGACCTCCTGCCCGAGCGCCCACTCTGTCACCTCGTGTCCGGCTGCCCTTCGCCGCGGGAGCTGTGCCTGTGGAGCTGCACCTCTCCGAGATCTGCGCAGGCAGCGTGTAGCACACCCCTGTCCCACGGACGCCAACAGCACTCCTCATCCTGCTGGTGGTAATGCCCACTTTTCCTCCTTCTGTCTCCTCTCCTCTCCCTCTTTCTCTCCTTCTCCCCCCATTCCTTTTCCATTTTCCTTCCTCCTTCTCTGTATTTTCTAGCTCTCTGTAGTAGGGCCAACTTTTGTTGTTTTTTTTGTTACCAATAAACAGTTCTCAGATACAAGGTTGTCTCAGCTGACTTAATTTCATTCTAGACCATCTATTTTTAAAAGAACTCATCACAGTTCCCCATAGTGGAACGTGACATCTGCTTTTTCACCAAATTCTGGGCTAGGAGCATCATTTAGTATACAGACAGAATAACTCAGCCCTCATTTTTACTGTCTAGCCCTTTTTCAGCTTTGGGTTTTGAAGACCCTGAGGACAAATCTCTTGAGCAGCTTCCTGGGAAGGTCAGGATGCCCTTAGTCCCAGCTGGACTGACGCAGGAGGCTTCAAAGCATTCAGCACCTATTTTTCCTTCCCATATTTGTCTACATCTTTCCTTGTTCTCCCATAACTCTATCACCTGGGATGGTTTTGACATGGTCAATCTGATTTAGTTTCCTTGTATTTCCCCAGGGACTTGAATTGCTCTTCATGCCTCATTTAGTTTTCCTTTCGAGAGAACACCGTTTGGTGTAAATGTAGTGTCCCCAGCCTCAGGAACAGGAAGAGGAGTATGGAGCAATTTCAAGGCTGCTCAACTTCTTTGGCCCTTACTTTGCTCCCTTCCATCCCCCACTAGACTGACAGAGTTTTGATGGAGCACCTATTTGATTTCTCTCATTTCATCCATTCTTTGCATTGTCTGCTTGAAAACATGGCCCAGACACAGCTTTTGCCCCTCATGCTCAGCAATGAGATGTCACACATTCACAACCACACACTCTCACCCTGCAAAAAGGAAAAGGAAAAAAAAAGATTAAAAAAGAAAGGAAAAAAAGTCTTCAGGCAAGTAAAGAGCATCGAGTCCTATAAAAAAGCAGGCTGTGTATCTTAATCACCACCTGCTGCCTGCAAGAGCAGTATTTCCTTTTGTACTCTTAGGAATCACTTGTTTTATTTCCCTTTTTTCCAGCCAGCAAATGCTCAGCTGACAGGAAAGCTTCCTCATTACCTTCAGGGAGACAGACAGACACTACTCAAAGCAATGAGAGCAAATCCTCTGCTCTTGTCCAAAAGCACTGAGACAAGAAATGCAGGCCCTCAAATTCCCTCTGGATTTTCAGAGACGTGCAGCTCACCTTGTTCTGCATTCTGGCCTTTTCCTCTCCACTCTGCCTGATCTCCCGTGCATTTGCTGCGATGATACAACGAACACCTGAAGCCTCACACGATACGTGGCCTTAAGAGCCTTATCTACAAATGCTCACACTTTCCCAGATGAAATTTCCTGATCCAAGATGGAAATCGGGTGGAGCCTTATAACAAATATCAAGCCAGTAACTCTGGAGTGTTCCCAGTCAAGGCCAGTCCCTCACTGCTCTTCTGGGCTGCTTTGCCAATGCCATAGTGAAGGAGGTGGATGGGAGCATTTTGAAGAAGTACATGCTTCTCTCCCAGGCAGGCTTTAGAAATGTAAACCCATGTAGGAGGATCTGTGCTTCAGGCTGGCTCCTCTAAAGTGAACAACTTCTAATTAATTTTTTTTAAATACCGCTACAGGCTCCTCTTAAATTAAGGCAAAGTGTCTTCTACTTTCCTTTACAGAAAGGCATTGTAAATTACACTTAATCTGATTAGGAAGGAGAAAATAAGCCAGCTGTATTTCTAGGAGCTTTAAATATGTCCTTTTAAGCAGCATTTGAAAGAACACTCTTCATATCAACTCACTTTTATACGAGGTAAAGCACATTTACACAGTCAGTTTAAAACACCACACAATTATAATATTATTGCAGACCCCTTGCTAGGAGGACACCTTACAGAGGGAAAAATATTTGAGCAAAAACTGCTGTCACCAAATTGTAATTTACTGACTCTGAAAGTGTTAAAAGATTAGACCAATAGAGATTTAAGAATATCCACCAAGGAAATGAGCCTTGAAATCTGTACCACAATGTATTTGGCTACAATTTCATTTCTGAGAGAAATTATATTTTAAAAAAATCACATAGATGTTTTCAAATAAGGAAAGATATACTGAAGAATCAGGAAGGGATTATGTCTCCTGGCCATTTCCTCCATCCAGAGGACTTTATTTGGCAAAGCAGATGAATCATCTTACCCACATGAGCAGTGAAAAGTCAGTTCATCATTTTATATCAGTGGTCTCAGCTGACTCAGCTGAGCCTTGGAAAAGGCCCGTGGTGCTGGATGTGATGGTGAAGGCTGCCCTGGATACAGCGTTTGGGCAGAGCAAGGACCAGAACCTCAGCCTAACTCTTTCTCTGTTTTACTGTACCACACCTTTGCTAATAGAAGAAGGTGTGAACATAAAGACTGATATTCATGAGAGAGGTGAAACTGTCACGCAGTCTTGTAGTTTGTTCCATGTGCATAAAACCAAACCCAACATTTAACTCATGACTGGTAGGATCTCAAAGAGAAGCATGAGGAGATGTTGAAAAGAAGGTTCAAACTGACAAACAGCTACAAGTAAACACAAGTGTTTAGCAGAATCCTACTCTGTGACCAAGGCGTGTGTGTCATAGCAGGGCTGAAACAAAAAAGAGAGAGATTGTAATTTGTGTTAGGTAACGTGCTTAAGTGAACAGTAAAGAACGGGAATAAATTGTTATAGGATTTACAGAGATCCAAGGAAATATGAAGTACTTACAAGTATGTCATGCTGAAGAGAATTCTTCATTTTTGGAAACGGCTGGACAGTGGCATTCAGGAGTATTTTGCCAGCTCTATTACTTTTTTCTTGGTGGCCTCTTGTCACCTGATATTGAGAAAACCAAGGAAAGGTTATACTTTGTTGCTGCTTTCATATTGTTCCTTCCTCATTAACTTCTGAGTCTCAAGACCTAAGGCACTTTTTTGGGAGTATTGGGTGTCAGCTGGGGAACTCTGAAGACAATTGTTGCTGCGAAGTCCAGAAAATCTGGATGCTTTTCTACACTCTCAGTCCCACCCAAGCTCTTAAGAGAGAACTTAGCCCATGACTGTAAATGGCAGGCACAGCACAGCTGAGAAGTCAATACTGTGGAGATCAGATCACCTCAGAAAGGAGGATACCAGTCATTCACAAGATGTCCACATTGCTATATGCTTTACTCAGTGCAAAATGACTCATCAAACTTTATCATCTGTAATCCAAAAACAGGTAGGAAATGAAGATAACAAGCAGCAATAACAAAAGTCTCCCTTCCTGGAAAAGTATGGCACTTCTTTCACACTAACCAGCATTGGTGCACAAGAATCTACCTGACCCTGCTCATTTGGTCAGATCTTCTGATCAGAGACCCACAAACCAACTCCTACCTCTTAGGGAAGGATATTGATTAACTTGTTACAGAAGCATCCCACCTTCTAAACCCATGAAAATCTAGAACAGTTTAATCCTCCTCACTAATGATTACCAGAGTTTTAATCACTTCCATTTTGAAATTCAAAATAGACATAACACTTAGGCACCTGTAATTGTCTTTATGGAAGTGAAGATTTCCATTAGGTTGGGGAACTTTACATAGATGAGGCAGAAAAATTACAGAATTCAGGGACCAAAACCTGAAAATGCACAGGCTCTAATGCAAAACAGGATTCATATTTCCAGTGACGAAGACAATTAACCACAGGAAGATGATAGATTCACCTCCTCTGTAAGTGAAGATTGGATGATTTTCCCAATGGTTTACTGTAGCTCACACATGAGACAGTAGAAAAATAGTAGTTATTAAATGACATTTTCCACTTTGGGTTATACACGATGTCCAAACAACAGCAATGATTCCTCCTGCCTTTACTGTTAACAAAATCTGCAGTTGTTACCAGTCCACATTTGGATGCTTTATCACAGAATAAACTTTAAAAGAGGAAATGATATTGTTAAACCCTAGAGCTCAGCTGAAAACACCAGTACATGGCATGCAGCTAGTATTAAAATTTAAGTTGTAAAATTGGTATGTAAATATCGTACTATCTATCATTCATGATTCAAAAAGCAGCCAGGAGGACGGGAACCAAAATAACAAAAGGTATGAGCTGTAATTGTATCACTAGGCATCCTTTATGCCTCTAATAAAGTACTGGAGCTTAGTGGCTGCTGAGAGGAGGAAAAGCTGATAGTACCCTGGTTGATGTTGCAGTACAAAGGAAGCAGAGAATCCTCATCTGCAGATAAAAGAGACATAAGCACTAATGAAGACAACGATTAAAATAAAAGAACCCCCTCCTAGTCTAGTAGCCTGAAGGCATCTTAAGTGAAACATCTGAGAATGAAAACCAATCTGTTTAATTAATGCTGAACACTAATCGTTAACATGAATTACATAACAAAAACTATCTCAAGACAGGGATTCATGCACTAGGAAACTAGATACAGTAGACAAAACAATAATTAAACAGCTGAACATATTTGGTTCTCTAACAAGTTCTAGTACATTTACACTTGTGTAAATACAGGATTGTATCCCTCAGCTGTGGCACAGATGATCCATAGGGGCTGGTGAGCTCTGTGATGTGGGACTTCCAACATGACCTGTGATGTTCAGTGCCATGGTTTACCTCTATTTCCCTGGCGAACCTAGAAGCTGCTATTTCCCAAGCTTTTCTCACAACTGGTTTGGCTTAACTGGTCCCCGAGTCAGCATTTTGTAAATAGAACGAGCC
The DNA here is from genome assembly GCA_013397755.1 of Cnemophilus loriae. Lineage (NCBI taxonomy): Eukaryota > Metazoa > Chordata > Aves > Passeriformes > Corvidae > Cnemophilus > Cnemophilus loriae. The sequence goes on from VZTF01007552.1 coordinate 647,137, forward strand.
AGAGAATAAACAGCAGCTGTTCACAGTCTCCTCTCAAGCAGCAGTGAGGTGGCATCAAATGAAGACAGGAAGTAACAAGTTCAAAATACATGAAGGAAGTTACCTACTTCAAATACTGCAGAAGGTTGCAGATGCTACAAAATACAGCAATTCCAAAACTGAAGAAATATCAGCATCGTAGATGCAAAAGGAAATAAAACTCTTCTCAGTTGGAAATTGGAACTGCAAATGTCAGAAAACAGCATAAAATCTGAGGAAATAGGGAATGATTTGCTTGTTCATCCAGTCTTTCCCATTCCTGTTGCCTGAGGCTGGCTGTGGTCACACACGAGACAGAGTCCTTTCAAGGCTGTCCTTTTACTTGGAGATTCTGAAATTGCACCCGTCTTTTTTTCTTTTTCCTCTATTAGGAAATTATAGTGACCTCTACAGTGAATGCTAATGGGGCTTACTACAGGGTTTTCAAACAGCTGAGTAACATGGTTATTTGGTAGACACATATAATTCCATGTCAAATGTCAAACACTGGGGCTGGTTGACTTGTCTGTGGCATGCTTCCATACCAATTACACCTTGAGCCCTCTGCCTTCTGCTGTTGCAAAGCTGAGAGATCCTCTTAAGACAGAAAAGGCAACCCCTGCCTCAACAGCTGCAGCCGGCTCTGCTCTCCTCATAGGGCTGGAACTGCTGCCTGCCCACAGGTAAAGTAAGCACAGCTCATCCCTCCACCAGACAGGTTATGCACCCCTGAATGCTGGCTCCTGCCAGCTGCACTTCCAGAGGTGCTCCCAAACGAGCATATCTGTCTGTGGAACAGCAATCTTCACCTCCAAATACCTGCAGGGATCCCTTGCTGTGCCTTTCCTCCCAGCACCCTTATTGCCAGGTGCTGTTCTTCCTCCTTTAAGTCTAACAGAAAAAGGCTGAGATGCCCCAAAGCAAACAATCCAAATGGATCATTTTCTTGTCTGACTCGGATCTTTGCACTATGCAAAGCTCACACCTCCTGCTGACTGGTGGACCCCAGGCGTGAAACCTCAGCAGTGTCTCCAAGAGATATAATGGTTGATGTTATCAAGAAACTGCTGAGCTGCTGTGTCTGATACACTGCCCATAAAGCAGTCACTTTCACCCAGCCTAACACACCGCCCCGGATCAGCGGCTCACGCCCTTCCCAGCTCTTAAAGATGCTCTCTCCGTTTAGGTCATTTGGCCAGAATTGTCTCAGGGCACTGTGCAAAGCCGAAGCCCTTTCCCTCCCTCTCTGGTTATATTTCTTCTACCTTCCCCCTAAAAGAATCAGAGCAGAATTTTGCTCAGCCCATCCACTCCCTTCTGTTCCTGCTCCCCATTAGCAGCAAAAAAGCTTTCCTTTGTCAGATTTGTTGGTCTGTGACTGACAAGCAATTACAATAAGTAATTTCATTTCAGTGGAAGATAATAAAACGTGATACCATAACTACCCACAGAGCCCCCAAAGTATTCATGTTCACTTTAATAACCTGGTGAGATGCTGTTAATCTTGACAGAGGCTGCCCAGCAGGTGCTGGGGAGCTGAATCTTCATATTCTTTCACTGTTTGATGATCCTTCCACAGGGAAAGCTTCAAGCTGTTAAAATGCAATGGCCCTGCTCTATTTTTTAATTACATTTAGTTTATTAGAGACACAATCAGATGCATAACTAATCCTGGAGCCTGCCCTACCTGATCGAGAGGGAAAGAGACATCTGACTCATTTAGGCTCTCACAATCTCGGATGCGTGGAGTGGTTTCCCTCTGGGAGACAGAGGCATTGAAAGGAAATACACAGCAGAGGGAGAATTCTGTTGTTTTCAAAAGTGCATGATTTTTACTGATATGTCCCTGCCCTGCCCAAGAACCTCTTTGACACAAGTTGCCTTTTTTATCAGATGTTCCTCCTAAAGCCAAGATGTGCGAAGGAAATTTGGGTGCCCGTTTGCCTTTTAAAATTCAGTCTGCCTGTCCCCTCTGGACCAGAGAGTAAATGAGCTGTGTAAGGGTGAGGGGATAGATGCACTTGGTGCCAAAGAATATAGGTCTCCCCTTCAGAAAAACTGCCTTATCAGCACTGCAGAAACATTAGCTTCCCTTGAAATGACACTCCTGGATGCACAAGAGGAGGAGTAGGGAGAAAGCAGAATTTGAACCCGAAGCACATCAGTGTCTCAACAGTGAGATGGTGATACTCTGGAAGCATCTTTGAAAGCCTGGATATTTCTCAGCACATGCATCACCTCGGTGCACATCTGACCCATGCTCCTGCTCCTGAACAAGCAGAATCCCATCCTGCTACAACAGCAAAGAAAAAACCAACCCCTCAGCATCCTGCCAGCACTCCAGAGGGGATCATTAAACACACAGGACCTGCTGAGTCTGGAGAAGAGCTCAAAGCTGGAGCATGGCAATCTGAACTCTGCCCATCACAGGGAGGAGCCTGACCCCTGATCATGCAGAGGGGGAAACACGGAGAGAGGGAGCAGGGTCCAATCAGACAGGTTTCCACAGCATCAATGGCACTTTTTGTGACAGCCCTATTTTCAAAATTTCTGTAGCCATAAACACACAATAGTGGAGGTGAAAAGGCAGAGATCTTTCTTGGAGAGGGCTAGTTCAGGGGCTGAAATGTGAGGATGCTCCTTTTAAATTAAAGCAAGAAAGCCACAAGAGCTGCTCACAGCCAAGGCAAATGAGGCTACTGCTTCTAAAACTTCCATGTCCACTTGGGAAGTCAGAGTCTAGCTACAAGATAAACTGGAGGGCCAGCATGCTCCTCATCAAAATCCACAAGCTGCTCTTTGATAGTGTCTTGTTAGTGTTAAATCCACAACTGCAATTAAATTGTTTTCTAAGCTCTTGAGAAGTAACTGAAATGCTTAGAAATTATCCGAGGAAATTACAACAATAATTGATATGGCTGTCTCGCGCTTGCAAAGGTAACATGCAGATCTCTATCCCCCCGCAGGTGGGTTCCTGTGATATAAGCTCTTCAGAAAGGAGAGTCCACATGGCTCAGATCTCACTCTGTTTCAAACTGAGAGATGAGAAAGTTCGTGGTTTGACACTGGCCAAACACCAGGCACCCAGGGAAGTCACTCACTTGCCCTCCCTGTCACAGATGGGCAGAGGAGAGGGAAAAAAGATTAAACGAAGGGTTCATGAGTTGAGATAAGGACCAGGAGAAAACACTCCAAGGGCAAAACAGGCTCAACTTAAAGCTGCAAAGTGAATTTATTACTAACAGAAGCAGAGGAGGATAATGAGAAGTAAAATAAGCCCTTAAAACACCTTTTCTTCTCCCAGCCCCTCCCTCCTTCTCTGACAGCTCAGGGAGACAGAGGGTGGGGGCTTGGTCAGTTTGTCACCCCAGGTTTTCTTCTGTTGCTCAAGAAGAGGAGACCTTCCCCTGCTACGCTGTGGGGTCCCTCTCACAGGAGACAGTTCTCCGTGAACTTCTCCAGCGTGGATCCTCTCTCATGAGCAGCAGTCCTGCCAAAACTGCTGCAATATGAATTCCCCCCACGAACAAACAGTCCTCTCAAAACTGCTGTGGTGTGGGTCACTCTTCCACTGGGTGCAGTTCTCCGAGGACAGGCTGCTCCAGCCTGGGAGCAGGGGCTCTCTCTCTCTCCACCAGGTCTTCCACTGGAGCACAGCCTCCGCCAGGCATCCACCTGCTCCGGCATGAGCACCTCCCCAACGGGCTGTGGGTGGGTCTTTGCATCCCCCGTGGATCCCCATGGGCTGTGGGTGGATCTCTGCATCCCCCATGGATCCCCATGGGCTGTGGGTGGATCTCTGCATCCCTCGTGGATCCCCATGGGCTGCAGGGGCACAGCTGCTTCGCCATGGTCATCACCACAGCCTGCAGAGGAATCCTGGCTCCAGCACCTGGAGCACCTCCTCCCCCTCCTCCTCCAGTGACCTTGGTGTCTCCATGTTGTTTCCCTCCCATGTTCTTACCTCCTCCTCTTCTCTGACTGAAAGAAAAAACTGTGCCCCACTTTGTTTTGATTTTCTTCTTAAATATGTTATCACAGGGGTGTTACCAACCTCTCTAATTGGCCCAGCCTTGGCCAGCAGCATGTCCGTCTTCAGAGCCATCAGGGATTGGAAGCTGGTGGAAGCTTCTAGCACTTTCTAACAGAAGCCGCCTCTTTGGCCCCCCCACTACCAAAAACCAGGCCGTGCAAAACCAACACAGAAAGGCATGAGCATCATTTCAGTCTTCTATTCTTCAACCAATATATGTCCAAATCCTGTGGAATTTCAAGAGAACTCATTATTCATGGTGGACACTGCTCTGAAACACACTGCATACTTGTCTCAGAGAGTTAATTCCCCTGAACTCCTGTCATTTTTTTACAGAAAATGAAGCTTTAGAAGAGAGGAGTAATAGATCTGTTCAAGATAGCTCAGCTGTGTTTTTCTCCAAACATTTGTCAAAGCAAAACTACAAAATGTTCCTGGTATTGTCTAGAAATCTACTTATGTTACATCCTTAAATATACTTCCTCTTATTCCAGAGGGTCTTCTTGAGTTTGCATAGTAAAAATGGAAAAAATTAACTCCTCTATTTCCCTCATATTGAAAACCTGGGAAATAAATAACCTTGGGCTTTGTGTCTTCCAAAAAGAGAGGTGATGTACGAACAAGCTAAGTGCAGCTGACTTACCTCAGCCCAAACCAAAGAGAGAGCCTCTTGCATAAAATAAAAAGGTCAAGAGTATAAAGATGAGATCTCGATGGGGAAGAGAGCCAAGAAAACAGTTCAGTATTTAAATAGCTGATTAAATAAAATATAATTAGGGCTAAGTTGGCCCCTTTCCCAGAGTTCATAAACGCACACAAGGAATCTCCTCTGGGGGCATGCAGCCTGACACGTGCCTTGGTTAAATCAGGCCATTTAAACAGCTGACCTTTTTTAGTGTCAGCTTCTGTTTGTTCACCCCCCTCAGCCCTCTCTGGAGCTACCCTTTCATACTGCTTGCCTCATGTCTTCCCCACCTTTAGATATGTCAGGAGACAAATTAAATAAACCAGAACTACAACAGAACGAGAAGCTCCAGAAAGCCTTTGTTGTAATTTATTTCCCAGGTTTGTGGAGCAGTGGCCTGACTCGCATGGCCTCGGAGGGTTTGGTGAGCCCAGCTCCCTAGAGCTTGGAAATCCCGAATTGTAGAAGACAAAGCTGTTTTGAAGGAAGCATTGCACAGAGCTAACCCAGGCAGGTCTTTGCCCTGTTCTCATCAAGCTCTCAGGCAGACCAAAGCCTCATTTTGCATAACTCCAGTGGGCTGATGTGCTCTCTGCTTGACTGGCACCGGTACCCCACTGCTCTGCTAAGCCTGAGGAACAGATTTTTAGCAGCAAATTCAATCACTTGAGCACAGCCCACCCTAACCTGTTTCACAACTTCTAGACAGGTGGTTTTTATTACATTAGTCTATTCCTAGGGCAGAGTTGGCTTCCCGTGTTGACACTGACCGTATGGACATATGGTCCATATGGTACGGAGCACAGGGAATCCCACATTTAGAAAGAAAAATTCACACCAGTAAAGAACTTGCTGATGCCAAGAGAAAAAAAATAGGTGAAGATTGGGATGGAGAGGTTGTAACTGCATTTCTCTCTGCTTGAAAAGACTAAAGTCTGATTCAAAAAACTTGAAGTCAACAAGAGTCTTTGCATTGCCTACAGGAGTCTTTGAATCCGAATTTGATTTGGGAAGAAGGGAGAGAATTGCAGCGATCGAGATGTTTTTCTGTGAAGTGAGACAATGACTCGGGCTCTAGAGCTAGAGGTAATGAAAGGACAAATTATGCTGCACTGCTCAAGGAGATACACACATTTACCCTGCACAATGTGTTGTGCAGGAGGCACCTCCCTTCCAGGTTGTTTGGATGTTTTTGTTTAATTCTGACTCCTGCCAAAGTTGATTTGAAGGAGAATAATATAAATTCAGAACATAACCTCCCATCTATATATGTGGAAAATTTGTCCATCCAGTAAGTCCAAGTTCTAGTCAAACATCACCTCCCAGTTATTTACAGTGCCACAAAGATTAATTAAATATATACATTCATACTGATTTTAGTCTAAATTGATGCTCCACATATTTTGCACACATGGCTGTTTTCACACTCTTCAGAGGAATACAATATCAAACACTTTGAGAGGAACACAGAGTGAGCAGAGTCCTAAATAAACAGACGAATTCTAACAGTGTTGAATGAGGGTAATGGAGAGGATTTTGTACGTTTTGTATCAGAGATCCTGAGAAATGTCTCAGGAGTCTTTATTATTCCCATTACGGCAGCAGAGATGAATCTGTGAGATGGAAGGCCATGAACAAAATGAACATAAATATTGTGAAGCTACCTAAGGTCAGAGAATAACTCACAGGAGCCTTACCACACTTGCTGGGTTTACTGTGTGTTTCTCTATCTATCCTGTATTACATTCCTTTAAATTGTATCTACTGAATGTCAGGACCAGGCTGCCCACATGAAAACTGACCCTCCTGGCCGGTAGTTTTGCACTCACTTAGTCTTCCTTTCAGACCATTACGGCCCCAAGCTGGAAAGATCAGAAGAAACTGCTTGGAGATTTCAGCGCATTAGTTTAAAGGTGAAGAGCAAGATGAATGGAAACTCCCTTTCAGTGGCTAACTGGAGGTGCCTCAGGACCTGTCAATGGCAATGACAGGCAATGTCATTTGCCAACATTATTTGCAACCCTGTCCTTCTGCAATAAAAAGATGGAGTTCATCCTTCAACGCCAAGAGCACGGAGAATAGCAGGACTGCCTCTCAGCGGCGACCTTTCAGCTGCCTGCTCTGCCTCTCACCTCACAAAGCTCTCTCCTGCTGCCTGCCCTGAACACAGTCCTGGGGATTGTCTCTTCACAAGTCCCACTCACAGCACCCAGGGCTGCTAGGTGAAGACTCTGCGATTCAGAAGGAAACTGCTCAGAAAAAAGTCCTGGTGTCTGAGCAGCTCAACACATCATGCTGTGATATAAATCCTCTCACTCACCACTACCCCAGATGAGAGACTCTGGACATGAGCACCTGGCAGAAAAGGAATTAAGTAGTGTATAAACGCTGATTGATGTACTGTTTAGGCAGCCTAAACTCTTTTAAAGGATGAAAACATACCTACTTTCACTGACATCAAGGTGCTGGTACTGTATAATGTCTGCAACACTCCGAGTCTGCAAGGGCCCAAAGACATGTTTTTGCTGTCCCAACGACTGGCACAATCACAAGGTTTGGCAAAATCATGCTGAAGTCTCTGATTTTTTCCATCCTGCTGAGTTAGAGAGCTTATGGGTTAAGAGTAAATCCTCCAGTTGTCCAAGTACAAAAAAGGCCCAGACCACAGCAGTGTAAAAGAAGAAAACACAATCACCCACCTTGCCCCAGGCTTTAGCCAGNGTCTGCAACACTCCGAGTCTGCAAGGACCCAAAGACATGTTTTTGCTGTCCCAACGACTGGCACAATCACAAGGTTTGGCAAAATCATGCTGAAGTCTCTGATTTTTTCCATCCTGCTGAGTTAGAGAGCTTATGGGTTAAGAGTAAATCCTCCAGTTGTCCAAGTACAAAAAAGGCCCAGACCACAGCAGTGTAAAAGAAGAAAACACAATCACCCACCTTGCCCCAGGCTTTAGCCAGCCTGTTGGCTAACATATGAAGAGATTCTTTTGAATGTTCAGCTGTGCCAGGCATGAAAAAATGACCACAAGGATATTTTTGTGCTAATTCCCTTACTCATTCACATTCTTTCTCCTTACCCTTTCTTCCACTTGGTTATTCTGGTATGTTTTTCAAATGTGTCAAAATTAGCAACATTTTCTCCNTATAAATTCAGAACATAACCTCCCATCTATATATGTGGAAAATTTGTCCATCCAATAAGTCCAAGTTCTAGTCAAACATCACCTCCCAGTTATTTACAGTGCTACAAAGATTAATTAAATATATACATTCATACTGATTTTAGTCTAAATTGATGCTCCACATATTTTGCACACATGGCTGTTTTCACACTCTTCAGAGGAATACAATATCAAACACTTTGAGAGGAACACAGAGTGAGCAGAGTCCTAAACAAACAGACGAATTCTAACAGTGTTGAATGAGGGTAATGGAGAGGATTTTGTACGTTTTGTATCAGAGATCCTGAGAAATGTCTCAGGAGTCTTTATTATTCCCATTACGGCAGCAGAGATGAATCTGTGAGATGGAAGGCCATGAACAAAATGAACATAAATATTGTGAAGCTACCTAAGGTCAGAGAATAACTCACAGGAGCCTTACCACACTTGCTGGGTTTACTGTGTGTTTCTCCATCCATCCTGTATTACATTCCTTTAAATTGTATCTACTGAATGTCAGGACCAGGCTGCCCACATGAAAACTGACCCTCCTGGCCGGTAGTTTTGCACTCACTTAGTCTTCCTTTCAGACCATTACGGCCTTAAGCTGGAAAGATCAGAAGAAACTGCTTGGAGATTTCAGCGCATTAGTTTAAAGGTGAAGAGCAAGATGAATGGAAACTCCCTTTCAGTGGCTAACTGGAGGTGCCTCAGGACCTGTCAATGGCAATGACAGGCAATGTCATTTGCCAACATTATTTGCAACCCTGTCCTTCTGCAATAAAAAGATGGAGTTCATCCTTCAACGCCAAGAGCACGGAGAATAGCAGGACTGCCTCTCAGCGGCGACCTTTCAGCTGCCTGCTCTGCCTCTCACCTCACAAAGCTCTCTCCTGCTGCCTGCCCTGAACACAGTCCTGGGGATTGTCTCTTCACAAGTCCCACTCACAGCACCCAGGGCTGCTAGGTGAAGACTCTGCGATTCAGAAGGAAACTGCTCAGAAAAAAGTCCTGGTGTCTGAGCAGCTCAACACATCATGCTGTGATATAAATCCTCTCACTCACCACTACCCCAGATGAGAGACTCTGGACATGAGCACCTGGCAGAAAAGGAATTAAGTAGTGTATAAACGCTGATTGATGTACTGTTTAGGCAGCCTAAACTCTTTTAAAGGATGAAAACATACCTACTTTCACTGACATCAAGGTGCTGGTACTGTATAATGTCTGCAACACTCCGAGTCTGCAAGGACCCAAAGACATGTTTTTGCTGTCCCAACGACTGGCACAATCACAAGGTTTGGCAAAATCATGCTGAAGTCTCTGATTTTTTCCATCCTGCTGAGTTAGAGAGCTTATGGGTTAAGAGTAAATCCTCCAGTTGTCCAAGTACAAAAAAGGCCCAGACCACAGCAGTGTAAAAGAAGAAAACACAATCACCCACCTTGCCCCAGGCTTTAGCCACCAGCCAGCCTGTTTGCTAACATATGAAGAGATTCTTTTGAATGTCCAGCTGTGCCAGACATGAAAAAATGACCACAAGGATATTTTTGTGCTAATTCCCTTACTCATTCACATTCTTTCTCCTTACCCTTTCTTCCACTTGGTTATTCTGGTATGTTTTTCAAATGTGTCAAAATTAGCAACATTTTCTCCATGATCGACCTCTCCTATGCTCCACTTTATTTTTTTTGCTATCTTCTCTGCCTTGTTATACTTTGTAAGGGAGTGGTTTCCCTGGAACTATTGTCCAGATCTAATAACCTAGAGACTCAAATGTTCTTATGAATAGTATCCTCCTCCAGGGTTGCAGGAGATTCTGATTTCACTGAGGGAGAGGGGCTATCCTGAACATGAACAGACCAAAATAGTTCATTCAAGACCATCCCAATTATCCTCAATTTCCATGGTCCCCTATTCCAGTATGTTTCATTTGTCCTGGTACCCTGTGGCACTGGAAGGATGGAAGCTGGTATCAGAAGCATGAAAGATGAGGTGGGCATTCCCCACCTCCAGTACAAGCCACACCTTTGCCAGGCTCCTGCTCCCACTGCGGGGCACTGACGCCTCTGCCACTTGCCCCTTTCCAAGAGGTTGGCAGATTACAAACCCACTCAAAACACCTGACAGCAGTCTGATCCAGTTTTCAATGTCTGACAAAGAAAGAAATCAAGACACACTGCTTTCACCTTCCCTGCTTGTGATGGAGGTAACCCTGTCTCTGTCTCTCTCCTCGCCAAGAAAACACCACATTTCCAAATCCAGGCAATGACAGACTGCAAAATGTAGATTCAGCACATTTTGCAATATATCTTGACTTACACATCAGCATAATGGTACTCCTCCTCTCAGGAAAAGATTCTGATTGCCCAGATCAATCTATTCACAAAGGTGAAGAGAACTCCCTTTTAGCCCTTTAACAAAATTATCTCGGTCATCACAAGATCAGCAGCAGGCATGGGTTTGTTCCTTGCAAATTTGCAGAGTTTGCTTTTTTTTTTTTTTTGCATGTGTGATTTGCTTTAAACCTTACTTATATAAGGCTTATTTATCACAGCCACACGGTCTAATTCATGTATATGTATTTAGTATAAAAGCATTTGAATTAATGTTCCCAGCTTGTTTACTTTGAAGGACTGAATGCCCCCTCAGGAAGACATATTGATCTTAAAGGAGGCCATTCTCTGATGAACACTGGTTCCTGCAATATTTATGGCATCTGAAGCCTTTTCTTTCCTCTTGATCTTTTGAAAAGAGATCCCAAAGGAGAGTGACAAAGCTTGGAGAGCGGAGGAGGGAGAAGAAGTACAAGAGGGGTCCCTTTGCTCTGATTACAACATCAAAATGTAAACAGGAAGGTGATCAAGGACTGTGGTCGTTTCTAAATTAAGCATTTAAAATGTATATTAATGAATATGAGAGGAAAAAACCCATTGAGCCAACTTTGTAGAGAATGTTAAAATGGAGGAAAAAAAAATGGTCTGCAGCTTTGTTCAGTTTTGAAGCTCAGTTCTGCTAATTTAGGGCATATCAACTGTGGTTTTGAGGCCAGCCAGAAGAACTGATGTCAATGGAAACATCAGAAAGCAACTCCTGCACAGTCTAGAACTTTCCATCTTTTTAATTACTCCACACGGCCATATTTCTTATTAAAAAGAAAATATTTAATACTTTTCTGGCTTCTTCAGAACTGAGTTTGCACTCCATATGAGATGAGAGATGGAGGAATGCACACTTGATATCCATATGATGTTCTCCCTCCTCCTATAACCTGAAGGGAAATCACAGTTCCTGGCTTGGTTTCTGTTTTCATGGCATAGTAAGGAACAGAAAAGACAAAACACAAGCTGAAAGATCTAAAGGCCAGATCCAGCACTCTAAAGGCTGAGTCGAAATATGTCACTGAGCCACTGTTTTGTCCATATTCATTTATTGTCTCAAGCATTCTGCTTCCTCACCATAAACGGAGGGAATGTCTTCTCCTTTTTATCCTGAAGTTACAATTCACCAGGAGCAGGTGTCTCAGCCCACGTGGATGAAGAGCAAAGGCCAAGGCAGAGAGCAAGCAGTTTTGCTGCTGGGGTGGTCCTCACTGCCTAGGGGAGTTGCCTCCACACTTAACTTGCTTTATTTTGTGCTGGATGCAGTCCTGGGGCTGACCCACCTCGTCCATACACGTTATCTGGGGATACAGCTATGTAAGTGCACGTGCAGAGGGCAAGCTCTGCTGCTCCGCCCCCAGCCTTGCCTGTCACATTCCCACATGGGACGAGTAGGAAAACTCTGGTTTCTCCCATTTTGGGAGGAAGTGCTGTGATATTCTTCAAAGCAGGTAATACGCAGATTCATTTGCACAGCTCTGTTGAATGGATGAGGTATGTGAAGCTGCCAGCTCTGAGCTGTGCCTGCCCCCCACTCTTCCCTGAATTGAGAATTTATTTTGTCACAAAAGTCCATGCAAACATCAGAAACCAAGGCTGACCCATGGATGGGAAAAGATGAGGCCAGGGGCCAGGATCCCACTGTAAAAGGTGCAGTTTTCAATCACAGGGGTGTGTTGCACATGGCTAAGAAGAATTTGATGGGAGATTTGACTAAACCAAATTATTCGTAGGTGTAATATCGTGAGAAAAGCAAATTTTCACTAAAAGAAAGAGATTAAAAAGCATTAGCTTTGAAACAGGTCAGGGAACTTTGATTCTTCAAAAGTGACCTCCATGTGATTCTTCCTTGTAGAAACAGGGCATGCAAATGGGATGTCCAAAGAGGACTATAAGGGGATAACAAGGTTTCGAAGATCTAGCATAGAATAAAGAAGTTGATGATGGCACAGAGGCTCTTCTTTGCCCCTTTTCCAACCAACATCAACGAGATGTACCTGCCTGCTCCAAAGATGCTCCCAGTAGATTTACCCAGTGGAACAGATTGCCCCAAGATATTTTGGTGGCCAATGGCAAAAACTTTTTGGGAAGCTGTGACAAAACCTATTGGACACTGCTGTGGGTGATTGCAGCTGTGTGCACTCACAGCAATATATATCCTCAGCTACAAATCTTCAGGTGAGTCTTACCAAGGAAATCCCTCTAATTAGGCACCCAGAGATGTCATTTGTCACATGTCCTGTGCTGACCTGCAACTCTGCATTTCCACAGCTGCCCCCACAAGCCCCCACAGAGGGGGCTGTAAAATGTGCACCCAAGTCCCCTCTATTTGAAAGGTTCCTCTCAGCTGGGCAAAACGACATGGATCTCTGTGGCTGAAGATCAAGGGGGAATGGCAAAAACCAGAAGCTGCAGGAGCAAAGACTGATGCCTGTCAAAGTCAGCATAGACACTCTCCCTGATGTTGGCAGAGCTGGGATTTCTGCATTCATTTTGTTTCAGTGTCAACACGATGGGAAGTTTTGAAATGTGTTGTCAAGAATTTTACTGGAGGAATTAAAATAGCCAGTTTCAGGTTGGCTTTTTGTTTATTTACTCACGGCATCCTGTTACCAAAGGGCTTCTCTTGGCTGTATAAAGCACTTCCCTGGCTTAGTCATGCGGAAGATAGATGTGGGAGCACTTCTGTCACCAAAATGTTTGTTTTAAGGGGAGATCAGAAAACTGAACCATGGCAGAGGCTCAAGAGGAGAGATGGGAAAAGGAGTGTTTACCGAATAGTTCAGCATTGGAGAGATAAATGGACATTTGAGCTCATTTCACTACATAATGTTATTAGTTATATGAAATTAGACTGTCAAATACAGCTCTATAAAATGCAAGGGGAAAGTAAGAGGGCAAAAAGGAGAATAAACACACAGGGGACAAATCACTGTCACTCACAAAGGAGTGCCTGGCAGACTAAGAATTAAGTTCACTCCTCAGGGCAAGCCATCCCCAGCTGTTATATAAATACATTTTAATGCCCCTGTCAAGAGTACAGCAAGAAAATGCCAGTGTTCCCCAACACAGTGTGTCAGGTGTTCTCTGTCATTCACAGAGCTTCAAAGAGCCACATTTATATTGCAGTTTTGTCACTTCTCCCTCTAGCAATCCCTCTGGGTTGGATGGAGCAGGCAGTGACCGTGGAGAACGGCCAGGCACAGGGCAGCAGCGGTAGCTGGTCAATGGGGTTGGTGCCACGCTCTCCGTGCACTGCTCATGCAAATGGGGAATCTCTTGGACTCCTTCAACCCCCTCTGGGCTGTACTGCAAAATCGGTATTTGCCGGGCTGCTTGGCTTTTCCGCACGGGACTGACGGGGCAGGAAGGGGCAGGGGAGAGCTGACAGCCAGCCTGCAGCAGACCTAGCTCAGCCTCCACCAGAAGCTCTTGCTTCCTAGCAGAGCCATTCCCAAGGGGAGAGGTGAGGTTCAACCTCAAGTCCTGAGCAGAAAGAAAAGATGGTCTCAATCCCTAGAGTATGCAGTTACCTCCTCTTCCCATTAGTCCAGGTCCTACTGCCTTCCCTAGGCTGCAGCTTGGTTACAAACAGTTTTGGGGTGACTATGAGCTAGACTGGAGCCAAACTCTGCTAAAGCTACTACTTTATTTTTCGTTTCTGAAGAGCCCTGCAGCACTTTCTTCAGAAATAAATGCCAGGAGGGGACGTTTCCCCTCACTGTCACACAGCTGACAGTGCTACAGCTGTCAGTCCTAGACACCTTCTCCAGCAAAATCAGAATCATTACTCCAAAACTGACTCTATTTGAGATGAGCAGCTCTCAGACACAGTTCCATCAGCTCAAGAGGAGTGCAATCATATCCCACCTTGTAAATGCACTTTTGGATTTCTGCTGCCTTTCCCTCTGAAACATGAGTTTGGCCCCAGCTAGTCTGTGATCTCTGGGCAGGTGGGAAATACATGGTGTTTAGCACACAGGAGACCAAGCATAAGGATATAATATGATACAGCCGTGAATAAGCAACTCAAATGGGAGGCTGTAAAAGAGGAGCTCATTTCAAATGCAAGCATTTTCATGGGGGCTAATGCAAGGCAACCCCCAGCCATCCGAGGACCCAGGCTTACAGGGCGAGACAGGCTTTGTGCTTACCCTTTGGGCACAAATCAATAATTCATTTTCTTCCTGGCATCAGGCCAGCGGAGGACATGGCACACCCATCCCGTACCCCCAGGTTGTACCAGTAATAGAGTTTGCAAAGCTTTGCTTTAGACAGAACACTGAAACAAAACAAAATTACAAAATCACCAAGCCTGTGAAAGTCACTGAAACCCTTCTCATGGCACTGACTGGAGAGTGTAGCATCAACAATTACTCAGATAACAACAAGCAGGAGGTAGCAAACATCACTTTTACTTCCAGAGAAAGCCAGTATCAGCACGAGACACAGACTCAGAGCCACAGCCCATTCCTTGGCAGGCAGGTGTTGGCAAGGTCTCACTAAGTCACTGCTGAAGATGACAATAGTGTGTTTGCTGCTCTTGCATTGTGACTTTGTTGCTTTCCTGATGTGAATATCTGACCTGGTACAAACTGGCATCACCTGCTTCAAAGATGGACAACAACACCAGCTACTGACCCCATCCACAGGGTTGCTAGGGCTGAGGGACAGAGGCATCCTTTTGAATCAGAAAGGCTTTGCTTTTATGATTTGTTTCATTCTCATTTTGTTTCTAAATGGCTCTTGGTTTCCTGCAATCGCTTCAGCAATAGCTCATGTACAGTTACATGCCAAGCTACCACAAAACATGTTGGGAAGAGCTATTTCCCTGGGCTCAGCAGCCCTCGAAGGGAAGCATCTGCTGCTGGGCGCTGTGCTCATCCCCCAGTGATGCATGGGCCTGTCTGAGCACGGGCTGCGCTTCAGTGCACACCCCCTGCGAGGGGCACCTTTCATCAGCATCACTGTTGCAGCAGTTCTTTAAAAGCCAGTGCAGGATCTCATATTTCTGGAAGCACATGCATGCGATTTACAACCTTCTAGCCAGCAGCACCACAAACACAGATTACTTAATCCATCATTTCCAGGAGGGGAAGGCGGTTGCTAAGGCACAGGGAGGTTTCAGTCGGGTGAGACTTGGTCATTACATAAGTAACTGCTTCAGACAACACACAAAGCTTCAGCCAGAAGCAAAACTGCATCCCCCAAACCTGAGGCCTCATCCTGCCCCTTCCTTACCTATACCTAGCTAAAGACTTCCATCAGAAATGCCACACCAGTGATTCCACTTACAAATGCACACAAGACACAGAGGTAGCTAGTGAGTTTGCCTTATCTTCCTGAACTTAGGGACCAAAGTCCCACGATACAAAAGAGAAGCTTTCCTGTTCTCAACCATCTGCCATTTTACTGTCATAGAAACATAGAATCATTTAGGTTGCAAAAAACCTCTAAGGCCTTCAAGTCCAACCGTGCCCACAGCATTGTCAAGTCCACCACTAAACCATGTCCCCAGGTGCCACATCAACATGGCTTTTAAATCCCTCCAGAGCTGGTTACACCAACACTGTGCCACGGCTTGATAATCCTTTCAGTGAAGAAATTTTTCTGACTATCCAGTCTAAAATAGCCACCACTGATGATGGCATAACAGCCTGAATTATTTCAAACTGCATCTCCATTTGCTATGAATATTAACCAGCAGCACAATGAGAGGAAGAAAAGTGTTTTCTAGAGATATATTTTCACTTGAGAGACCTGGCCACAAGACTGTTGAAATGTAGGATGAAGGGAAGAAAGGGAGAGAGATCATGATTAGCCTGACTCTGTCTATATCTTTAAGCATATCAATGGAGACCTTAATGGAATCATAATGAACATGTTCTTGGGTACATGTGCTTTTCCAGCAGGCGTTGCAGCTCTTGTATAAGACAGACAGCTCCATCTCCTGGGATATAGCTCAGTCCCTGGAACACTAACAGAGACCTTGAAAGGGCTCATTTTTGTATTCTATTTTTTCCCCAGTGTTGAAGAATCCCCTGTGAAAGTATTCGGTGATTGTGTGGGAGCAGGGGGAAGGAGAACATATTGTTTTACTTTTTAGACGGCAGCCTTTTGGAAATGTCTAACACAACAGTGCCAACAATCAGCTTGCAGGCTTGGGGTTTAGAAAGCCCATAATTCACTGGTTCATTCCAGTGGACTCTAATTTTTGTCCCTGAATTTCCCACTCTTGAGGCACTGTTAGACAGCCAAATCACTATCCTTTCCCTGAAGCAAGTCAGCATTATGGTGAGCTGGTACTTCTGCTCCCAGGGAAGTTCCCCTTTTGGTCTCTGCTCAGACTGGGGCTCCTGGTGGGGTTTCTCATAGAAAATTAGAAAAAAGCAGGTGTATGCCAAACTGGAAGCTTCTGGGACTCTAGGGTTGTATCACTTATGCTGCAACACTCCAAGTCACTTGGATCCTGAATCTGGGAGTTGACACAAGGCTCACAATAAAAACACAGGGTTTGGTTAAGAACTGTTGGCTGAAATCACAATATTAATCCAAATATGTTGGTCATATAAATGTGAAAGTCAAAAAAATTTAAGAAAATACATTACAAGAGTTAAAAGCAAAAATTTATAACAAACTATGGAAATGGTCTAAAAATACTCACTGCAAGTACTTGTAAGGAAATAATGACAAGATAAAACTGCAGCTCTTTTTATTAGACAATATTATTGAGTCCTTATGAGGACAGTGTCTAGCAGCTTTAGTTAGGGCAGGACTCAGTTCAAGGCATGCACATTACACAGGGTACATAAATTCCCACTCCAGGCTGTATCTTTGGAGGTATGGCCTGAAGGGCTTTGCCAAGGAAAGCCTGTTGATCAGTGCTGCTAAGGACCTGCTGAGCAAAGCTGTGCACACTCTGCCACGCAGGTGTGACAGTTTACACCATAGCCTATGCCTCTCCAACCACTCACTGGGGCTGCCTTTCAGTATTAAGAGACCTGGGCTGCAGTGTGTCAGCCCACGCTGGAGCTAATGGATGAGCAAAGGCATAATGCTGGAGGACGTTAAAAGGTAAATCATAAAAAAATAAAATCACTCTATAGCTTTACAATAAAAATGGGCATATAAAGGAGGTTCAGAAGAGATTGCTACTTTGTTCTAAACCAAGTCTGAAATTAGGTAGAATTTATCAGGCAGCTTTTGGGCCAGAGATACAATAAATGCTGATGTCGTTGTTATATCAGGTCTCTCATCTATTGTTCAGAATAGAAAATATAAGCTTATCTACAGTTTATCTTTTGCCTTGTTTTTTGTTCCCACCACTTTTCTCTTTGCTTTGAACAATTAAATGAGGCTATAGATAATGCCCTCTTTATACAGGTACCCCACAAGTGGAGTGGTGGTGCCACTTTGAACTTTGCAAAAATAAGCCATTGCATTATAAACAGCAGAGGGCTTATCAGCTCACGCCAACAAAGGGCAGTGACATGCTTGGGTGACCGAAATCGCCCTTAACCAGTCTTGACTACCTGGGCAAGGAGAGCAGAAGGTAAGAGGAAAGTGTGGCAATGTGCAAGAAAACAAATTTGTTGCTTTCTCCAGGAAGCAACTTATCATATTTCTAACAGTTAATGAACAGCTTGCTGTTTTCTTCTGTTGGAGTTATACCTTTAGTGGGATAAGAACTGATGTCTACCCACTTATTAAGCAATATTTTTAAAATGTGAACTCCTTTTTCTCATTTCAGAGACAAGGAGGGTAGAATATAGAAGCTCCAGAGTGAGGCTTTCCAAAAGTTCTCACCACTGTCACCTCTCTGCTGTTGGTAGCAAAGTCACAGCTGAGCCCTGATCTGTGCATGGCTGCTTCTGGAACATGTCAGGGCCTATGTCTGTGCAGGATGAGGAAAGGAAGGAGCATATCCAACTACACAGCAATCACTATCTGGGAGGAACATCAATGTGGTCAAGACCATTCCAGCTAATGTGGATTCCCTAAGTACTCCTAATGTTCACACAGAAGAGTCACCCTTTAATTTCAAGGGCCTGTTCAAGATGATTCTTAGCAGTAAAGCATATGGAACTCACTCCGGGTAGAAGCATCCCCTTGCCAGTGTCACCAAAACTACAGGAAAAACAAAAACCCTCCAACAACATTTTTAGTGTTAGAGAATCAAGGCATTACTTTATTCTGGCCAGGATGTTGTTCCGGCCAGGATGTGCAACAGAAATAATTTCATCCACATATAGCCCAGGTGTGCAGAGAAAATCATTCCACGACACATGGATTTTACTAGATTTTTCAGATACTTATAGACTCAAACCCCATAGAAATTCATTGGTTCAAAGTTCTTTGGTCCCAAGTTACACAGTTCTTAGTATTTGGTTTCCTATTAGATACGGATTTCTTTGCCGCTGATGCTAATTAGGTCCTCATTCTTATCCCTCTTTTCCCGGACAGGGTGTCTCTGACCATGCCAGGGGTGATGTTTGGAGCTGATGGTCGTTATCTTCTGTGTATCTTCTGAGCTACTCCCAGTCTGTTGAGATGTTAAGCTCATCAGGCCTCACCTGGTGGAACAACGCCCTGGAAAAAAATTTCAATTCCCTTCCCCCAGGGCAAAGGCGAACATAGATTGGACTTGATGATCGCAAAGATCTTTTCCAACCTAGTTCATTCTGTGAAAACTGACTAAAGGTACATTAAAAAAAATTTAAATTTCATATCATCTCGAACACCATGACTCAGACTGAGATTTCAGGAAACCCAAGTCTGCTCAGAATCCCAGAAGTCTGGCACACAAGGACAGAGCAGGGGTGTGTCTTGGTCCCTGCTAGCCCTTGTCTTTCTCATAAGCTGCACTGCTCCAGAGCGAGGTGACACTGCCCTCACACTGGCCCTTAGCACCTGGGCACCACAATGGCCCGGAAGACTGGAGGTGGGGAGGGAACAAAACCATCCAGAGTCTGCCACGAATCATCTCATATCCTCAAGCATGAGGTTTAATAACCCGTGTCATTAGCTTGTCTTGCTTCGAAAGTAGTTGTTCTGGGTTTGGTTTTTTCAGTGAATTTTTCTCCCACCTGCTGCCTGGAAGAAGGACAATGTGGGGGCAGGACGGCATTNAGCGCGGGAGCCCGGCAATCCCCACCAGCTGTGCCCGGGACCGCCGGCCTCGGCCAGGCCGCCATCACCGCGCGGCCTCCGAGCTGGCGGCACAGCGCCCCCTGCGGCCGCGG